>VZTF01009723.1:323454-580379 GCA_013397755.1 Cnemophilus loriae | reverse complement strand
GGCGGAGAGAGCGGGGTCAGAATTAGCGGTGAGTGCACCTTCAGCTCCGCAGGGCGGCGGGAGGGAGTCACGGCGGTTACGCGGGCGTGAGCGAGTTAATTACAAGTTAACGAACCAAAGAAAGCCGCGGCAGCCCTGCGCCAGGCAGCGGTGGAAGTGGTGGGTTTCAGGTTTAAACAAACTGGTTGGGCTCCCTGCCGCTGATTTTAAATGTTGCGGAAAATGGGAAGGAAGAGTCAGTGGAATTGGAGGTATCGCGAGTATTGTCCACACATGGAAAAATAAAATGTGGTTTAGGAAAAGAAGGATAGTTTGTTAACGTGATGTTAGCAGCAGGAATGGAATAAAATGAGCGGGTAAAATTTTGTGTATAATTAGATAGTCCAGATGCAATGAATATAGGGATTAAAGGCTAAACCACATGTGGTTGGAAAGGAGATTCCCCCCACTGGTGTTCTTTCTTGGGAAGGGATTTCAGCATCTGTCTAAATCAGCTGATGAATGCTTAGAACCACGTACGTGGATTTTCAGAGGAACTGAACTCTAGTGCAGCCTGACAAGTTAATTAAACAAGGTGGTGTTGTGACACAAAGTTTAAGAATGACCTTAGAACAAACCCTGCCTCAGCTGTTAAATGGAAGCCATGGACGAGTGGGAGTCAGCTGCTTCCCCCCTCTCAGTTCGGTCCCTGGCTGAGCCCGAAGCAGCTGTGTAACCTCTGCTGTTCGGGGTCCCCGCTGACACAGAGGGGATGTGGCAGGGACAAGGTGCTGCTGCTGTGGCCTGGCCTGACCTGCCTGGCTGGGTGGTTCCACGTGGATCTTGATACCACGGCAGCTTCCCCCCACAGCCACTGGTGGGGGTCGAGGGGGACTGGCAGGACACAAGTGCATCAGTGGCACAATCTGAACTTCACTAGTGGGGGAGGAGTTGTTTGCTTGGGTGGTTTTCAGTTTTTCTGAAGAAAATCGAGCTGTAGTGATCATGTGTGTGCACGTGGTTAGAACGGCCTACCAGGGCATCTCTGGTTACAGGAGTTCTCCAGTGAGATAGAAAAATACTGGGGAGTTCAGAGCAGGCCACAAAAATGCTGTGGTTCTGGAAAACAAGCCCTGCATAAGTTCAGTTTATTCAGGCACATTCAAGAGAAGAGAGTTGAGTGACTCAGGCACTCTGTGGAAATCTATGGCTGTGGGAAGTTATCCCACAGCTGGATCCCGTCAGCCTTTCCAACAGCGCACAGCGGGATCCAGTAACTGAGGCAGAGCTGCACAAATTCTGTTAAATGTGACCCAGTTTCCTAGCAGTGGTGGAGGTTAATTACAGGAGGAGTTCGGGAAGAGGGAAAGGCCTGGCAGTGTTTGGAGCTCCTCAGCTGAAGGATCGAAGTGCTGAAGGTGTGCTCAGAGCAGACTCCTGGGCAGTCTGTGGGGCCAGGCCAGTATGTGCAAACAATAGGGCAGGAACAATCAAATTTTAACATTTGGAGCAGAACCAGCAAAATGCATCTTCTGGAATGCAAATCCTCCATCAGAAAAGCTCTGTCTGGAGTTCCTAAGGCAGCAGTGCTACCTGGAGAAATCCTGCCGCTCACCTGCACAGAGTTGTGGTGGTGGCTGCAGTTGAGCAGTGGCAGAACACTCCTCTCTCTGTTGGGGCAGCGGCACTCGCTGCTCACACGGAGCCCAGCAGGTCAGTGTGGGGTGCGCAGAGCACGGGCAGACGCAGCAGGACTACACTGAACACTTCAAATTGCTCCTTTCCACGGCAAACAGCAACTGGCACAGCTGTAACAAGTGCAACTTCTGTGATTCTCCAGAGGCAGTCTGGAGAGAGGTGAGAGGCAGCAGGGAGTGCTCCCTGTGCTGGAGTTCTCAGCTCTGGGGTGGTGCTGAGGGATCCTCATGCAGAGATTGATGCCAGTTCACAGAGGCTCAGCTCTCTGCAGACAGACACAACCAAAGAAACTGCTCCTGTGAATAAATAATTTATCCAGACATGCATTAAATAACTTGCTGATGTGTGCAGTGATGTAACCTGGGAGGAGAGGGAATGACATAGGGCACCTCTGGGCTAATGACAGAGACATTTTATTGGAATTAGGAGCGTTCTACTGAACCAAGTTTCAGTAATTTAATTCAAAAGCTAATTACTGAGTCTGCGTAATATGTCTTTAAATAAAAATATTTTTTTTTTAGCTCTCTGAGGATTCTTGGCAGCCTCAAGCAGCTCATTTGGTAACCAGGGGCACTATAGGGAGGGCTGGTCACAGAAGAACCGAGGAACAGAAATACATGAACAGAAACAAGACATGTGCCAAGGGCTGAACATCCTGCAGGTTCACACATTCCTCTCTCATCTGAACGAATGTGTAATATATTGATACAGTGTTGGAGGAACTACGGCAGATGTCAGTGATAAACATCTGCAAAAATCTTGCAGAAAGATGAAAGAAGGGGGTGTGTGTATGTGGGATATCGGAAGTCTGGAAAGCTGTTTTCCCAGAGGATAAAAGTCTGGGTCTTTCCATGTGGAGGCTTGGTGTTGTGATGTGACCAAATGGCATTAACTTGGGCCTGGCAGGTGAGAGCCTTGTCCCGGTGTTTGAGGTCAGAAGCAGGGTGTCCTTGTCCCAGCTGTGCTGACTGGGAACTCCCTGCTGGGAGGCCTGGGCCAAATCCTGCTTCGTGGGCTGCAGGTGAAAATCAGGCAGCAAACCCTGCTTATGTCATTAACAGCTTATTCAGTCTTAGCTTTGCCACTTGTTTGGGCACAGCTCCTGGTGCTGCCTCTAAGCAGGAACAGACCTGTTTGAGGGTTGAGGCAATGGCTTCTGTGAAATACATTTCTATAGCAGAAAAAAAATTCATGTGTTGCTAATTCTTACAGAATAATCCTACTTCTGCAAGAAATAGGTGGGAAATGCAGGTAAAGAAAGATGAAGTGTTTTGGAATCTGATCAGACCTGGAGCAGTTAAAAATCCTTCAACTTCTGTCTGATCACCTGTAAAACGTGAGGGTTCTGTGCCTTCTCTGAGCAGTATCCAATGGGCAAGGTTGTGTATTCCTTGTACTTACCACACTGTGAATGTGAAGAAGGAATTTGCTAATGAAGAAAAAGATATAAATATTGGAAGAATTAAGCAAAGGGAAAAAATGTCTAATTTTTTTTGTGTAAACATTTGAACAGTAATAGCACAGAAACCTATTTGAAACTGACGTATCAGGAGTGGTTCCTGTTGGTGTTCTGCTCTGGGGCTGCTGTTCCTGCCGGCTGTACCTGCCCCTGCTCATCATGGTAGCAACTGACTTAAAAAATGCATCAAAGCCTCTTTTTCCTGTTTAATATAGCAGCCAAATTCTCTGCCCAGTGCTTCAGTGGATCTCTGACTCTGTTTGGGAGAGCAAAACTGCAGGTGTGTCTGCCCAGGTGATCTCTGGCTCCTGTGCAGGTTGCTGAGCTGGGCATTGCTGTGATCCTTGTCCCACGTCACTGAGCCAGGGCAGGAGAGACTCAAGTTCTACATGGATTCCATGCATTTAAATAATTTCCTCTTTATTACATACCCAGCTCTGCCAAGGATATGGTCACACTTCATGTTAAGTCTAAATGTGTGGCTGCTGTCATTTTAGACTCTTTTGATTAATGGAACACTTTTTTTTGCTCATTCCATGGCTCGTGATATGCTCACAATGTGATTTATTCCTGGCTGTTGCTCATCTTGCCTTCAAAAGCAGAGTACCTAACAAGGGGTTACCCTTACACCTCTGCACACGACTGTGGTTCGCTTACTCATTTCAGAGGTTAATTTGTTCTTGCATTTTTCTACACTTTTTATTCTGTGCTGAATAGAATGGAGGTCTGGTTCAAAAGAGATTTTCTGATCATTTTTGATTTTATACCAATTCACTGAGCCTTGTTTGGGTTATATGTTCATGAAAGAAGTCTCTTTTTCAAAACAGCCGGGACACTGTCTGCCCACTGCTGATCTTTGTAATGTCAAACTCTGTCTGAACGTCCTCAAGGAATAATCTGTTGTCAGGAAGAGAGTTGGCTGGAACGTAGCAGTGCTATGAGGAATGTCTGGACACGTGAGTGAGCACAGGGGAGGGACTCAGCACTGCTCGGTAAACCCTGGCTCTATCAAACTGCTCCATGTGGGTTTCTTGCGTTGTACAATTGCCTGTATGGTTTTGGAAAATATTCCTTGGGGACTCGAATCTCCCAGTGTTAGGAGCTGAAAGGAAATGAGTTTGGCTGTTTGAGAAGGGCAATGCAGTTGGGCTGTACAGGCTCAAGCTGCGGTTTCAGCCGGAGCAGGGCAGGGTTTTGTTACCTATGCAGCTGAGGGTGTCATTGTTTGGGGCTGTTTGTGAGCAGTGGTGGCCACTGGGCCATTCCAGGCATGAAGTGGAGCTTTCCTGGAGGTGCTGTGCTTGTTGAAGTGGATAATCTGTGTGGGTCAGGATGCTGGTTCCCTGAATGGTTCATCACATTGCGAAGGTGTTCTTAGTCTTTGGTGACCCAAATGGAATCACAGAATCCCCTGAGATGGAAGGGACCCACAAGGACCAGAGTCCAACCCCTGGCCCTGCACAGACACCCCAACAGTCCAACCCTGTGCATCCCTGGCAGTGTTGTCCAAATGCTCCTGGAGCTCTGGCAGCCTCGGGGCCGTGCCCATTCCCTGGGGAGCCTGGGCAGTGCCCAGCACCCTCTGGGGGAAGAACCTTTCCCTGATCTGCAGCCTGAGCCTGCCCTGGCCCAGCTGCAGCTGTTCCCTGGCTCCTGTCCCTGTCCCAGGGAGCAGAGATCAGAGCTGCCCCTTGGGAGGAGCTGCAGATTTCTCTGAGGTCTCCCCTCATAGCACCTCATGATCTTAACATTACAGTAAAGATGCTTAGCAAGAAGTAAAGAAGTTGGCAAGCATGCGAGAGAGGTTCAAGGAAGAATGTGATGCCTACCAATGTCTCTCTCCCAGCCTGCATTAGCCAGGTGCTTGCAGGGGACTGTGGGGCTGAAGTGTTGAGTTGCCAGGTGTACAAGTGCTCACAGGCCTGTTTGCTTCCTCGCAGCTCCGTGGTGGCAGTGGGATCCCCCAGACATCACCCAGCAGCTGACGCCTTCACCATCCTCCCTTGGGGTGAGTTTGCCACTTGGGCTGAGTTTGCCAGTTCTGTTCAGAGGCTTCTAACACGCATCTGGCAGGATGGGGGCAGTGCAGCTTCAGGAACTTCTGCTCCTTTCCTTTCTGTCTTGTAGAAGCTTGGGAAAGGATCATTTGCACCTTCTGCTCCCAGCTGGGGTGTTGAGGGACACCTGAGTGGGATACCTTGGTGCAGGACAGGGGGAGGGAGGGGACAGGAACTGCACAGGAGTGTTGTGGCTGGCATGAGCCTACAGTGAGCAGCTGTGCTCTCCTGGCATAGCTGTAGTCGAGCTTCAAGGGGAAGGAACAGCCCTATTCTGACAATGTGATGCTGAGATTATTAAAGTGAATTTCTGTTCTGAGGATCAGCATGGGGTTTGTGTCTCAGTAAGAACTTCTTTGGTTTGCAGGATGGTTTATCAGTTTACGTAGGTGGGTGAAAGGGAGCTGGACAATAAACCATGTGTCTCCTGAATGAACTTGTGGTCAGTCCTGTTCCACCACTGTAGCTTGTGTGACCACTCTTGAGTGCAGACCAAATAGTCAGTATTTTATGGTACACCAGTGTATTAAGGAATATGTTCAAGCAGATTTCATTTTGATTTGTGAACTTCACTGATGATATTCACTTATTTTTGTAAAGTCTGATTTAACTACATCATATGTTGAAAAGTTACCCAGCGATTCCTTACAGATTGTGTAAAACTGAGTTTATCTTAAAAAGTTGTACTGAGTTAACTTTAATCTGACTCAGTATCCTTTCTTCTCTTGGAATGGGAGAACTGTGAATTTTCCCATCTTTCTCTATAGTCCTGCTGCCTACTGAGATATTTACCAATGACGGCTTGCACGGTGCAGGGAAGTATAAAATTTCTGTGCAGGAGCAGTCACCAGTTAGTGTCTGTCATCTGCTTTCCCCTTTTCAAGTGGAAACAAGGCTCATTTGGGGTTTTCCTGGTGTCCCTGTGTGTGTGAAATGCAGCTGCAGCCTCGTTAGAGGGCACTCTGGAATCACCCACAGGAGCCGAGCGGCCACATTCCCCACCAGCTCTCCAGAGAAATCCTCCTGCAAACGTCCTTTGCCCCCAGAGCAGAAAGTGGGAATCTGGAGCTGGATTACCCTGGGTACTGGTGATCCAAGACAAGACTGCCTGTGCTGTGGGCTGATTTCATGCTTGTGCTCTATATGGAACAAAGCAACAATTTATTAGAGAATCCACTGCTGTTTTCCAAATACGAACTAATGAACTTGCTTTTCTTGTGGCCTTTACCCCATAAACTGCCCTGATCCTAAATATATATCCATTTTGGATTTTTTTGGTTGCTATTGTCTTTAAAAAAGTAAATCCTTGATAAAAATATAAAGTAAGAAACTTTTGGGTTTTAGTACCTACCCTTCCACCAGTCCTATCTGTGCCTTTGACAAATAGTTTGTTGTGTTTCCTTTCGCTTTCCTTGTGTCAAAAAGAGGATAATGATTTTTACCTTGGGACAATTAATCAATATATATAAATGTGCTTTGCAATCTGAAGTGGTTTAGAATTTTTTTAAAATATAATTACAATATTGAACAAAGCAGGAGTCAGAGAAGTCAAATTTAAGACCATGATTATTGTTCAACTGCTTTGGTGGTGCTTCTGTTCTGGCAAGATTATAGAGCCAGATCATTTGCATTACTTTTGATTTCCTGATGGTTTTAGTTTTTTGTCCAAGGAACAGCATTCTTTATATGCAGGAGTCAGACTGTCTGTAAACACAAACAATCTCACCTTTGTCCAAACATACCTTGTTTTGCTTTTACAAAACCAAACCAAACCGGTGAGACCCAGAAGCTTTCTGAGCAATTAGCACTGACTCATCCCCACCCTGGGGAGGCTTGGCAGAACCCAGGCCATGTTTCCTTGGCTGGAGCCATCCCTGCAGGGCACAAACCTCAGCTTTAAGGTATGGCTTCACTCAGCCTCTGAATTCCCGGTGCTGTGGGAGCAGTGCAGGTGATAGCTGGGTTCTGTCACCGCTCCGTGGGGTGCTCCTGTGCCTCTCCAGGATGGGAGAGGACGCACAGCATGGGGGTGATGTGACAGGTCCCAGAGCGGGGCAGGGACAGCTGTGAGCAGAGCCAGCTGTCCGGCTGACTGACCAGCTCCTTCCAGACTGCCATGTGTGTCCTGCCAGGGAACTGTACTCCAAGGGGCAGCTTTATTGTCTGTGGGGTAAGGACACTAAACATTGACCACAGGAGTGTTTATAAAAGCGGGTTCTGTGCTTCAGCCAGGAGACAGCACTTTCTTTGGAGTCCTGAATCACTGTGCAGGGCTTCTATGAACTCTGTTGGCCATGAGACTTCATTCTCCACAATCAAAGCAGAACAATAAGAAAAAGTCCTGGTCAGGCCTTCTTTTTCCTCTCCTAGTTTTTAATCTCCTCTTGCACTTCCCCTTTCTCTCCCCCCAGAACTTTCCATCCCCTTGGTAGCTTTTTGGCAAAGAGGTGTTGCCTGGAGTAGAAGAAAAGCAGAGCCGTTCCTGCTCAGGGGTTCTCCAGCATCCCTCTGTGGGAGAGCACAGGAGGAGGCAGCAGGAGCTGAGCCGAGCCCTGGTGCCACGTGGGTGGCTGCAGGTGTGTGGGAAGCAGCGCTGTGGGGAGATCCTGCAGCCTGTGAGGCAGCTGGTGGCACAGGGTGAAAGCCCCTGCAGGCAGGTCTGGGCTGGGCTGGGCATCCTGGCAGAGCAGCCCTGGGACAAAGGCAGGCACTCTGCACTTCCCAGCTCCCACTGCTCTCCTGGAGGGTGACACAGCTTCTCTGAGCAAAGGGAGTGGGTGGGGGACGGAGCAGCCCAGACCTGATCCGGGGCTGATGTGTGGCCCCTGTATTCTTTCAGGGAGTTGGGAGTACAGCAGCAGAAAAAGCAGGCTGGGATGGCTTCCCAGTGACTGCATCAGCTGGAATTTCTGAGGAACCTTTTATTTGTCTGGCTGGCAGATGGATTTTAAGGTGGAATGGAATACACAGAGACTCCTCTGGTGGAGATAAAAACAGTTGCTGAGCTTAAAGCATCTCATCTGTGGGACTGGGGATTGTGGTTTTTAATGGGTTTGAAGAGCGTTTCTTGTACTCTTGTGATTTCTGTGACTTTAGGACTGACACTGTGAATGGCAGAGGCTTCAGCCAAAATCTTCACCCCTTTAGTGTTGTCCTCCATCCCATATCCAGATCCCTCTCATGTTTTACCACAGTTTGGGTGTTCTAAAAATTGATGGTAATCCAGAAGCCAGGGACATTACAGAACATACTTTAAGAGGAGCTCCAGCCTGCTTCTAGGAAATACTTTCTTCCAATTTTGAGTAATATCTCCTAGAAATTTTCTCACAGAACATTTCTGTGGAACTGAAAGTTTCGTTTTATAGTGATAATGTTTTGGTTTTTGTCATTGTTTGAAGACCAGCTGTGTTCTGTGGTGACGTGTTTGCCTGAGTTGGCCAATGCCATCCCCACAGCACGATGTGTTAAAGGGAATTGGTAGATGCTTTAGCTCTGAAATCAGCTCCAGGTACAAATCAGATTTTTATTAACAAACATGGTTGCAGTTCTTAGTCCCATCTATAGTTACAGTCCAGTGTTGTACTCGAGAAGTTCTGCCAAACCCTGATTTTTGCCCAGCAGCACAGGGCGATCTGGAGGCCCAGTGCTGGTTCTGGTCAGTGTTTTGGGGCTGGTGGTGTGACTGGGGTTTCTGGAGCCCTTCCCTGCTGTTCCCCTGCTCCCAGAGTGATGCTCTGACAGGGCAGGTTCTTGTGCTGGGCTCAGAAGCCACTGTGGGACAAACTGTGTGATAGGGGAAGGCAGCAATAGTGCAGAATGTCTCCTGCTTAAAAAAGAGTGAAAAGCCCCTGCTAAAAGAGGTTAAGGAAAAAAATACAACTGAAAAAAAAAAAGGGGGAATATGATGGGGAAAACTTGAATTTTGGGCAGTTTTCTGCTTAATGTAATGATGTAATGGAGCAAGAACCACTTTTTCCCTTTTTTTTTTTTTCTCTTGTTTCTGTAGGAGCCCAATGGTGCTATCTGGCTGACTTGTCAGAGGCTTAAGCACCAAAAAGTAACCATTTTTAAGTAAAGCAAATGCAAAACTTTGGGTATATGCTTAAAACTCAACAGAAAACAAACAAACAAAGAAGAACAAAAACAGAGAAAGTCTTTTGTGTACAATGTCCAGAGCAATTTTAAAATATTCTTGTTCCATGCCTAAATAAATGGTTGTTTCAGCCAAAGAGAAATCTCAACTCATGATTTATTACACTAGTCTGGATATACGGCCTCTGAGCAGGATTGTCAGTTTATTAGAACAGCTTTCTTTCTCCTTTCAGATTTAATCCACATGTTGTTGTATCAACAGAGCCTTTGTCAGTTATGAGTTATCTTTTTTTAATAATAATAAAAAAAAGTGAAAACACATGTTTTTTAACAGCCTTATTACAAAGAAACATAGGATGACATAGGGAGAGGTGATCACCAAATAGTGACTCTGATTTGTAACTTCAAAGTGGTGGTGCTTATAAAAGGGTGAAAAATGGCCTTTTCCCCTCTGCCTGGGGCAGTGACTGTGGCAAGCCCGGCAGGGACAGGAGGAGGCAGCATTATCTCTGGCCAGGATTTCCAAGGTTTTTTCCCCAGCTTGTGCAGTGATGCTAAACATGCTCTTTTTAGTTAACTCTAATTTCCTTCTTTTTTTAAAAGGGTAACTTATCTAGAGGTGTATATAATTCACATTTCCTTCCTTCCTGCCTTCCTCCCCTGCAGAGAAGTTCTTTCTTGGACCCCTCCTGTTTTCTAAATGGAGAGGAATTACTCTCAGGAAACTCATGAGTTTGGTATTATTCCTATACTTAGTTTTGTGAGAACATTTATTTTGAGTATAAATGCTTGCTTGATACCTGCCTGAGGGTTCAGAAGTGCATGTGAGAGCTGCTCAGTGAAGCAGCTCGCTACATCACATGATGATAATCTTTTCTTGGCCCTGTCACCCCACTGACTCCTGCAGCATCAGGAATTAGTGCTGAAGCACCTCAGCACCTCCTGAACTGGCAGCTTGAGGCCTGAATGTGGCCAAAGGCAGAGCAGTTCCAGTACTGATGTTTTAGGTGCCAGTCTGGTTTCTTCCAGCTTATGCTGGACTCCTGGCAGTCATCACAGTCCCCTTTAATTCTCTTGCAGATGTTACCACAGCAGCTCCTTCCTCAAGTGTCAATAGAATCATTTGCAGTAGTGTGATTTTAAAAGAAGCTGCTAATAATGTGTCTTAAAACAGAAGGAATTGGTCTGGCAGTTTAAAAATGTGGCATGAGCCTATTCTACTTCTCAAAAGTATAGAAGAGAGTAAGAAAAGATCTACCTTAAAGTCTTAAATAGTGAAGGGGAAAAGAAGGTTGTGTCCCTGCTGCCAGAAGCCAGTGCAGGGATAGCCTGACAGGGATGTTGGAGCTCTGGGGAAGGAGAGGTCCTGCTCTATCAGACAGATTCCTGGGTCCATCTTGAATCACAGAATCCCAGACTGCTTTGGGTTGGAAGGGACCTTAAAGCTCATCCAGTCCCACCCTGGGCCATGGGCAGGGACACCTTCCACTGTCCCAGGCTGCTCCAAGCCCTGTCCAGCCTGGTCTTGGGCACTGCCAGGGATCCAGGGGCAGCCACAGCTTCTCTGGGCACCTTGTGCCAGGGCCTCCCCACCTCACAGGGAAAAATTTCTTCCTAATCTCTAATTTAATCCCACCCTCTGGCAGCGTGAAGCCATTCCTCCTTGTCCTGTCGCTACCTGCCTGTATGAAAAATCCGTCTCCCTCCTTTTTACAAGCCCTCTTTAGGCCCTGGAAGGTCTCCAAGGAGCCTTCTTTTCTCCAGGTGAATGCCCCCGGCTCTCCCAGCCTGGCTCCAGAGCAGAGGGGCTGCAGCGCTTGGAGCACCTCTTGGACTGGCTCCAGCAGCTCCACATCTTTTCAGTGCTGAGGCGTCCAAAGTTGGGCACAGCACTGCAGGTGGAGTCTCATAAGGGCAGAGCAGAGGGGGAGAAAAGAAGGCAGAATCCTCAACAGCTTGTGCAGACCCTGAGGACTGGCAGCACCTTTTGGTGGGAGTCAGACTGGCCTGGCTTTGTCAGTGGCCAGGCCAGGCAGTGCTGGCAGAGCCAGGCAGTGCTGGCAGAGCCAGGCACTGCTGGCAGCAGGCTGTTCCTGTATGAGGCAGCTGAGACACAATCCACCCCCTGGATGTGAACTGTGCGAGTGTTCCTTGCACAAGAAGGAAAACCCCCTCGTTTGAGCGTGGCTGTGGAATGCAGACTGGGGGTTGGGTTTGTTTTCATGCGCACTGGCCTTATGTCACTGCTGCCTTTTTCTCCCAGGCTGAGCATACCTCTCCAATGTATGATAAAATAAAACAGATCTTGGGAGGACTGGACTTTCCAAGCTCTCCCAGAGTCTCCTGTCCTCAAGTCTGCGTTCTAGCAGCTGAAGTTCTCCATCCCCTGGTCCTACTGGGTGCTCAGATTAGGTTTGTTTCCTTTGTAGTGTATCCCTGTTCCTGATGGCTGCTGGCTCTATTGCTTCTCAGAACAGCTTAGAATGGAATCGTTTCCAGAGCAGTGGTAAATGAAGAGGGGATTTGGCTTGCAAGAAAAATTTCTTTATAGGTGGATTTTGCAGGGCACTGTACTATGTTGTGCTTTCATCTACAATATCTTTGGGCAACCTCACCCCACTTTGAAGTTGGCCATTCTTTGAGCAGCAGTTTTCCAATTGGATTGGAAAACTCCACTGGTCCCTCCCAAACTAACTGACTCTGATTCTCTTTTCTTGTAGAGTTCTGGGAAAGATGCTTCTTTTGGCTTAATTTCCATCTCCCTTCAGGCTCAACAGCTTTCATCATGTCCCCATCATAAGCAGTTCTTTAAACTGAAGTGATGTGTAAACATCAGGAACAATTTCTAAACTGTAACATGAGTTTCCTTCCCTCATAGTTTAGACTTTTTTTATGCTGCCATATTCAGATGATATGAAAAATCAATTTTCCTTTATTACTGTGTATTAAGAGCTAACAAGTTTTTTTTGGTCCTCAGACAGAAATGTTTTACCATTGGGCAACAAAAAGAGTAATTCTCTAAAAGTTAATGGGTCTTGTTGTCAAATCAGCTTTGGTCCTGTGCACTCTTTGTTGGAAAGCTGCAGAAGAACAAAAGACAAAGAGAAAAGAGCTTTGTTATTTGTGATTTATAGGATTATATTGTTACTGCCTTTTTAGTGAGTCTTGCATTTTTGCGTTAAAAACTGGAGTTGAAGGAAAGATGCTGTTTTTATGCATATTGGTAACTATTATCCAAACACTTTAGCTCATACTTAACTTTATGCTGTACAGCATTTTGTTTAAAATTTAAGCAGTTGTTTAAGTTGCTTTGACTGGTAATGGACCTAATAATGTGTGTTACTGCTGCAGAAGCTGTGTGCTGGATAAGGCATTGCTGACAGTTTGCTGGCTCGCCTGGATTTACAATTTTGTTCTGAGGGCAGAACAGGATGGCGGGGCAATTAAATGGAGTTCCATATACCAAAAGTATAATTTATCACATGTGTCCTCCAAACTGAAGCTGCCTGATCTCGGAGTTGCTGCCTGCTGTGTGCTCAGACCTTAACCTCTGTGTTTAGATTGCCAATGTGGTGCCAATTAGTGGGACTGGGATGCGGACACTGAGGAATATAACTCACTTCACATGGGCTGCCAAACAACTAGCAGATGTTGAGCTAATGGGTCTTGGCTACTACCAGCCTGACTTGGATTTCAACCTAGAGGTGAAAGAATTTATTTCTCTCTCATTACCAGTTCCCTTGTCCCAAGCATTGGGAATTCCATCAGCCTACTCTGGGAGATGATGTAAAACATTTCCCCTCTCCTTCAAACCTGTTCCCAGGGTGTCTTGTACATTACTTTATTTTGATGTTAATTTGCCACCTTTGGTATGTGTTTTCCTACAGGGTAGGCTTGATGATCCATGGGAAATGAGGGTATGAGCTCAAACACGCAGCTGGAATCCTGAACAGGAGAGCTCTGTGTGAGTGTGGGGTGGGTCAGGCACTGTCCCTGCAGCCTGCTCAGAGCTGTAATGGAAAGCCTATCCTGGGATTACTGTAACTCCTTTGAGTAACAGAGGCCATAGAAAGCGGTGGGGTCTGGCTTGCTGGGATCTTGCCTTTCTCTGTTCTCATGACTGGATATTGTGCTCTCAAACTCTGCAAAATGCGTAACTGCAGGCTCAGAGTTTTCCTTCTGGTGCTGAGTCAGTGCAGGAGAATGGCCTGGCAGGTTCTGTGGCTTCTCTGGTGTGATTTAGAGGAGCAGGCAGTAGTTCTTACTCAAGTCACTTGGTCTGTTCAACCTGGAGGAGGCTGAGGGGAGACTCATCACAGTTACAACTTCCTGGTGAGGAGATGAAGCAGAGGGGCAGCTCTGATCTTTGCTCCCTGGGACAGGGACAGGAGCCAGGGAAGCGCTGGAGCTGGGCCAGGGCAGGCTCAGGCTGCAGATAAGGGAAAGGCTCTTCCCCCAGAGGGTGCTGGGCACTGCCCCGGCTCCCCAGGGAATGGGCACGGCCCCGAGGCTGCCAGAGCTCCAGGCGCGTTGGGACAATGCTGCCAGGGATGCCCAGGGTGGGATTGTTGGGGTGTCTGTGCAGGGCCAGGAGCCAGACTGGGTGATCCTGGTGGGTCCCTTCCAGCTCAGAGGATTCTGTGAAAGTACAAGTACGATAAGGGGATCTTTGTCTCTATAACCTCAGCAGCTTCAGGAACAGAGGCAGGGAAATGGGGGGCTCAGCTGAAGGAACAGCAGCACTGAAATACTGAGTGATACCTAAATCCCATTTCATACCTCTCTGTACAGCCAGCTGACACGTTTAATGAGTGTGTGCAATATTAGGGCTGATGCTTTTTGTTCTCTCTCCAGTAACTTTGTCTTTTGTTCTGTGAGGATTTAGCCTTTGACCTAAAAATGTCATCTGTACCGTTCTGTCCAGCATGCAGGTCTTCAGCAATTTCTTTACCTTGCTCATTTCCCACTGCAGTTAAAGGCAGTGTTATTTCCATAACAGGTGTTTAAAAAACAAAATCGTACTTAATGAGAAGTTTTCAGTTATAGCTTATTTTCTCACTGACGTGCTGGTTTGAGGTGTCAAACATGATCAGCATCAACATGAACAGGAAGAGTTGAGTGAGGATTACATAACTGTCGCATTTATTTTTCAGTGAGCAATGAAAATAAACTGCTTGCAAGGTCCTGTCATTTCTTGCTTTTCTTTGAGGTTCTAAAGAAAATGTTTCATTCAGTGATGTATTTTATTCTGAAATTCCGAAGAGAGCAATTATTTTTAATTCCTTGGTATGAGCAGAACTGGATCTGTCCTGTGGATTCATCTTTCTGGATGTTTATGTATTTATTAAAGACAACAAAACAGAAGCAATGCAAACAATTATTCTGTACTTATGTGATGAATAATAGCTAAGTGCTAATTACCTTTCTTGAAGCATAATTAGCTTTCACATCTTCTGTAGAACAAACAAAGAAAACTCAGCATGATAAACCAAGCAATAAGCTGAAATGTTTTTCAAGATTGGAAAAGTATAGAATAATAAGGAGTATGGAGCTTTAAAACAGGAAAAACAATGGGAGAAAACTGGCACCCCAGTCCAAGAATGACATCCTTGGGAAACATCTGGTGAAGGAATCTAGAGAGGGGAAGATAATTTTGACTTTCTTCTGGGAATTGTGCAGAACTTGGTACAGAATTGTACTGCTAGTGAACACAAGTGCATTTACAGATCCTGCAGAAGTAACCCAAGCCAGAAACTTCAGTGAAGTGAAATGCCTTGATTTGCAAAGGGAAAATATATCAGAATGAGGCAGCAGATTAAAAAGAAACTGAAAGGAGCAGTGACGAGGGTGAAACCTTTGTAGGGAGCTGAAGCTGATTTAAAGGCTCTGTGCTGCAGAGGAAATGCCCTCAACTCTATCAGTTGCTGTGAGAGAGATAAGTTCTGATGTGAAGCAGCAGGGAAGGAAGGCTGGATAGGCAGGGGCATCCTTCCAAAAGCTGAAGTCATGACTAAGTGAAGAAGCTAGAAAAGAATAAACACTTTCAAAGGCTTTCAGAAAGTATAGAAAGTAACAGTTCTTTCCCAAATATGTTGGGAATAAGAAGCTTGTCTAAAAGCTTGAAAAAACCCATGGGGAGACCAGGGTGTGAAAAATCAGGAGGTGGAGCAGAAAGAAACATTGAGTTTCTGAGGCATCTACATTGTGCTTGGTTTCTTTACCAGAACCCATCTCAAACCCAACTATTAATTTAAGAACACAGTGAGCAATACTTGCCTGCAGGGATCAGGATGTCAGAGCCTAGGAAGGAGTCAGGAGAGGAACTGTTGAATAATTAACACTTGTATGCAACCTTTCAATTAAAACCTCCTCAATCCTATTAGAAAACAGACAGGGCTGATAAGATGCCAGCTTGCAAGAGAGTTCCAGGGAGCTTGGGGAGCAGCAGACAGAAACGTGGCTTTGTATTGTGCAGCGTCGTCGAAAGAATAATATAGATTAGTATGAGTTGGCACTTGATTTTATATGGATGTGGAGTAGTCAGCATGTCTTTTGTAAAAGGAAGTTGCACTTGAGGAATCTTCAAGGACAAACATCTGGATTTGGGTGTTCCAGTGTGTGTGGTATCTTCAGATTTTCTAACAGCTCTAACATGGTCCCTTGTCACAACACCGTAGAGCAGCTGCTTTCCTGGGGATAAAAAAATGTTCTTTAGCAAACCAGTGACTGGTTAAAAGGTGAGAAAAGGTGTAGCAGTGATGGCTGTTATACCAGAGAGTGGTTACCATGAGAATGACAGGGGAGTCTTAGGAGACCTGAGGGAGGCAATGGATGGAGAAATAACAGAGTCTGAGGGAATTCGAAGCTTTGGCATAATCAGATCTAAAGCTGCAGAAGTACCTACCCTCTGGTCGTGTGAGATTGGAAAACAAACCAGCAGGTTAAACTTTGTGTCAGTAAATGCGGAGAAACACGTGAGAAACCTATGGCTAGAGGAGATACTGCCTCTTCCAGGAACACATCCTGGGACAGTTTGCAGATGCAGAACATCTGGGCCTGAACAAAGGAGTGGGGCAAAAGATAAGCAGTTGTTCCTCATTTCTCCTTTATTCCCTAACCATAAGTATGGACATCAAATGGAAGTTCAGGAAAAAGAAAAGGAAACACTGTTTTGCCTGCCGAGTACAATGTGGCACCTGGTGCAATGGGACTCTGGTGCCTATGGTTTGCAGGGAAATGCTTGGATCCATTCTTGGAAGAAAGGTCAACAAAGTCTGTGTTGTACCAGTACAGAAGTCCTGGCACATGGAAATCTTAAACTACAGGCTGCTGTGGAGTCAGGGGATGAGCTGAGGACACAGCTCCCAGTTCTCTCCCTTAGGCCACTGTCTGAGACATGGCACTGGTGTGGTCTGACTTGGGAAGGCTCCTCTTCAGTGCCTTATTCTCCTGAACTGTATTTTACTATTTCTGTGCTTGCCTGTTTCAAGCTACTCCCTCCTCTCTCAGATGCTCCTCTTAAAAAAAAAAAAAAGTTTGGTTTTTTTTCTTTTTTTTCGTGTAGTACATTGAGTTGTCATGTGTGTAAGTGCAGTTTATTGTGTTTGTCTACAGACTGCTTGGACAGAAAATAGAGCTGCTGCTTAAGCATTTCCATATGTGTTCAGCCATATTGTTCAGCTATATTCTTTACCTAATGTAACTTGTAAAAATAAACATCTTTAAAGTGTTATTTTTATGTGTTGGTGAAGAGTTAATGGAACTACAAAATGTTCCAGACCAGTGTCTGTCCCCACTGTGGATTGTAAGGAGGCCATGTCATGTCCTGCTAGTTTTTCAGCAAGCTACAGCTTCATGTTTAGGAATTTGAAGGCCAATTAATTGATCCCTCCTGGAGACTTTGCTGAACACAGTCCTCCAGACATTTGAACACAGCACAAGACTTGAACATTCACAAGTTTTCCATTTATAAGGGAGTTGTTTGTTAAAAGTGGAGAGAACAATCCAGCCCCTGCCAAGTACATGCTAGGCTTACACAGCCCTGCTGGCCTCAGACAGAATGTGTTGTCAATTCTGGTTTTTTTAGGGCCGATTTGCAAAGCTGGTGTGTTGATATGACACGAGGGAGTGTGTGATAAGTCCCATCTGTGCAAGCTCCATTTCCTATAGGCTGCCTTGCACAGATGGCCTGCTTGAGGATGGTTTTAATTTCACACTTGAAGCTGAGAAAGCTAGGTTTGAGGAGATGTGCTGTATGTTGATTTAGGCACTTGTAAACTCGACATAGATAAAAGTGTTGGTGAAGGGTTAAGTGGCAGGAAGGAGTAGTCACCTCTGTCTCCTGACTCAGCCCATGTGCCCCCACCTTTTCCCATGGAGCAGGTAAAACTCTGCCTCATCTTTTGATTCTGTCTGGGGAATTGAATTATTTTATCACTGTAGGAAGAAGTTAGTGGGAGTCCTGTTGTGGAGGATGTTCTCTCCTTGTCTTCTGTGTGAAAACGTGCTTATTTGGGAATGCAAATTGTGCTAGGTCTCATTTTGTCTCCTTTCTAGTTCCCAGCTTTTCCATCACTGGTAGAAGTGAATGAAGCAGGAACAGGGGGGTGAAGTTAGAAGAGCCCAGTACTGAGGCAAAGTCTGTGGCCTTTATATACAAGAAGAAATCCGTTCTAGAATCCTGCAGAGTGTGGGAAGAACCTTGAGATGCTCCAGGAGGCTGTTGATCATTCCCAGCTAAAGTTGGCCAACATGTCCTTGGTGTGTCTGTGCAAAGTACCAAAAGCAGGATGGAGACAAGGCTTTGCTTTTCCCTTGTTGCTCTCTACAACTCCCTGACAGGAGCTTGTGGGTCGGTCTCTTCTTTCAGGTAACAAGTGACAGGACAGGAGGAAATGGCCTCACAGTTATGCCAGGGGCTATTTATGTTGGATATTAGGAAAATGTTTTTCATGGAAAGGGTTGTCAAGCATTGGACCAGATCTTTTCCCACCTCACTGATTCCATGGTTTGTAACATTGAGATGTCAGGATGCTCCAGAAGGACCTCATGGGGTTTGCTGATGCACGATCACCCTGTGACAGTGTGTCAGGAGCACGTGGGACTTTGTTTAGTTTGAACTCAGAGGTGAAACCAGAAGATGGTCATCAAAATGAGAAAGAACTTGTATGAGAGTTCAAGTCAGTTTTTCAGATTAATATTTTTAGCACTTCCTTTGAGGGAAGCTGCCCAGAGTGCCCAATAGAAAGAGAGATGCTCAGGAGTAAGGGAATCTGAGTGACTTGAAAGAGTCTTCTCAAAGGAAATATTACCAAAAGCACAGTTTGTTAGTGATGGGGTGAGAACCCTGGCCATGCTGGTGTGCCAGGGTCTGCAGAAGTTGTGCTGGTGCAGGTGCTGCTTTTTGTGACAAGAGGGAGAGACTTGGGTAACCTGTGATCTGCCAGCCCTTGGCTGAGGTCAGCCTTCAGCTGGAAAGTGAGAACCTATTGGTCAATAAAAAAGAGACCAGAGTGGCAGAAGGAGCAAAGATTTAGATTCCCTGCCCTGGTGTGTGTTCAGGCTTGATGATGATGATGATGGTGATGGTAAGAGTGCAGCAATGTTCTGTGGTAGCTGCTGGGGACAGGAATGACCTTCAAATGTCATCCCGTGGTCAGTATCTCGCATTTTGGCATGCAGTGCAAAAGTGGGATGAAGGAAATCTGTTCAGTAGTACCTTGTGGCAGCAATAGCTGTGGCTGCAAGAGGAATTTAGAGCCCCCAAAGAAATTTAGTTTTGACCTTCTAGCTGTTCTTTACTGAGCAGTTGTAAATGAAGGTTTTTCTGGGGCTCTCAAGTTGGCCTGATTTTCAGAGATTTTAATGAGAATGGCAAAGCCACATCCGGGTATGGAAAACATAGGTGTTTCAGAAACAGAGGAAATGCTTATGAAGGAATTTTCTCAAGTAATTCAGTCTGCAATTTCCATCAAAGAAATATCCACCAAGATAAAGTTTTGTGAAATTATGAGCAATTTCAGATCACAAGGGCATTACTGTCCTGCTGTTCGGGTTCTGTAAGCCTGGTTTATAATGATTTATGCCTTTTCTAGAATGGAAAATAGCTCGGAATCAACTTGTTGTGTGCCTAGCCAACGTTCACATGTTTCAGTATTGGCCTTCAGCTGCTGTGCTATGGGTGTGGTGTGGTGTTTCATTGGATTTTTTAGTCTCTTTTGGGTCCTGTTTTAAATGCCACCCCTCCCCTTGGTGTTCCAGTTCAGGAGAACTGCAGTGCTTATGGGTCTGTGAGTGATGCCCTGAGTCCTGCATCTCTTCCCACTGCCTGAAGTGAGACCAGGCACTGTATTTTTGGATTAAAGGAGTGAGAAGTCCCTTGGAGGGAGTGAAGGTTGACATCTGCTCGGGCTCTGTGCCCTGCAGGGCTGGTCAGCCCAGGATCTGTACAGCCAGCAGAGAGAAGTGTCTAGGGCACGAGTCTAAAAGGGCATGAGTTTTATCCAAAATGAAGGCTCTCCTAGAAGTGTGTCCCTTGACAACAGGACTAACTGTAGGAGATGTCTTAAACGAAGTAGAGGAGAAAATAAGGCAACATATCCTGCCAAAAAAGGACCTGGCTAAAACCAAATCAATTAATTCAAATGTCGCTATTTAGTAAACAATGGGAAATTGCTTTCAGAGCTAAGTCCTTGAGAGCGCTTTCTCCATTTCCTGTCTCTTCTGGCATTGTTTTCCATTCCCTGTATTGTTGTTACAGCACTTGTCAAGGAGCTGCTGAGGTTTAACCATGGACAAGCCAGACTCCGCCATATGTGCAAGGAGATTTGCCAGAACCCCCAAGGCAGAGTGGGGTGCAAAGCAAATATGCTTCATTTTTCCTTCTACCTCCCATCTGTGCTCACACCAACCCTATGGGGATGTGGCTGGATAGCCCTGCCCAGCAGGAGACAGCAGGATCCTGGTGACTCTGCTACCCTGGGGATGGGATGGGAGGCTGTGGAATACAATAGGAGGCTGTACTGAGGTGGTTCCAGTCTGTTCCAGCTGACAAATCGTGCAATATCTCTTAGCCAACATTTTGCTAAAATGGTTCAGTAGCTGCATGTACTGGATTCAGTTGAGCCCAGGGTGGGTTTTGAGGCGGAGGGGACACCCTTCCCTGGTCACCAGCGCATGTGTCAGTATGACTTTCAAGAACTGGACATGCCTGTGTTCTGGAAAGGATGGCCGAAGTGCTCTGTGTTAGTGGACTGAGATCCGAAAGGAGATTTCTTGGGAGTTTTGGACCCATCCTTGCCAAAGTAATGGAATAAGCAGGTGTACACTGGTGCTCCTAAAGCTTCATTTATTCTTACTGGTCCTCTTATTGCCAAAAAGGAGCTGGCAGGTGCCCAAGTGCCATTGAACCATCTGTAGATAGAAACTCCATTTCATTCTCTGGAAGATGGATATCTTCTATTTCCTGTTAGCCCATCCAGATTCTTAACATTCAGATTCTTCAGGAAATATTTATGTCATTTATAAGCATTCATAAAATGCAGCCTTGGGTTATGGAGCATTCATGAATATTAAAAAAATATAAAGGAATATGAAGAATTAAAAAATGAGAGTAGTATAGAGGTCCTCTTTCATTGACCTGTGACTGACAGAAGTGTTGCTTGTCTGCCTGAGTGTTCCCCAGTGCATCCATCCTGCCTTCTGGAGCTATAACAATGCAGCAACACCAGAGCTGCTAAATCACTCCATTACTTAACTTAATGATTGAGATATGGAGTAAATGCAGGATAGAAATAAAGTGCATTTTTCAAATATCCACTTATATTGAACAGAGCAAAAGGAATGGAAAACACAATTAATGCAGGATATCAGGTAGGTTTGAGCCTGACCTAATAGTGCCCCCAGTTTGCCTGTGTTTCTTTCAAGTATTTCTTAACTTCAAGCTTTAAAAGTAAATTTTGCAGACTGATGTGAGGTGCTTTGCTGGGGCCTTAAGGAGCATACTGGAATCAGTGGGACATGGAAATTGTGTAAAGGGTTTGTTTGACTTTCCTTCTTTGCTCGGTGACAGTTGCACAGTCAGTTCTGGTTAACACAGTCCAGATAAAATGGAGACCAGAATCTTTTCTCGCTTAATTCGTTGTTGCTGAAGATTAAGCCCCCTCTTGGAATTAGGCCTGTCTGTAATTTCTGGAAATGTTTCTGCCCCACTGCTTGGTGTGGCTGGGTGCAGGATGTGGATGTTCCCAGCACTGCCAACCTGCCAAATTCCCTGGAGAGGGACCAAAAGAGCTGCGGGAGGTTAAAAGGATGTGGCTCCCAGAAGTCCTTTCCAGGCACATGCTCTCATTGTTCTTATAATTGGAAAGGATTTAAATGACAATCCATGCTGGTGTCAGACTCAAAGCTCTTCTGTTCATTTGATATTTATTAACTCCTCAAGAAACAGCAGCATTAAATGTAGAGGAAGGTACACATTCAGTTTCTCCTAGGCTGAGGACTTCTTTTTCATCATTTTGGGCTACAGATTAAAATAATGAAAAAAGGCATGGGGGGCTTCAGCAGATTTATTTAACTGAAGCCTTACTCTTTTCTGCCTTTGGGCAGATGACCTAGAAAAGTTTATTGGTAGATGCTACAATTAAAGCCTGATGATTCTACTATCTTAATGATAACAGGATTTATCGCCTTGTCTCAGCAACTACTGCTGAAATTCACGGAAAGGAGAGCAAGATCTGAACTCTCTTACAGCCTCCACCAGAACTCAGCATTCATTTCTCCAAATCCTTCATAGGTACTAATAAAAGTGGTGAGCCATGTGCCTAGGATACTGGAAATCCATGTGCTTCCCAAAGCTTTCCAAAACCATCCATGTTCAGATTCTTCTTAATCATAGAAATGGATTAATCTGGTGTGCTTGTATCTCTTCTTTTTCTGGAAACATAAGAACAAAAGAAATTGCTGGAGTTTTTCATCTGATGTAACAGCCAAAAGAAAATAAAGGAAACTTCCCCAGAGGCTTATATTCATGAAATCTGATCTTTCAGCATTCCTGAAATATCTGCTGATCAAAACTTTGTTCCTCTGAAAAATGGCTCAAATTTAGAAGCCTGTCCATTCTCAACATTCAATTCTATATTTTTTTTCTTTGTTCTCAGCTGCTTTTCAGCTCTTCTGACATTTCAGTGGGATGGTGCTGGGTTTGATGTTGAGGCTCCCATCTGCTGTATAGAGTTGATTATTAGAGAAATAAGGAACAGGAGATGGGAGGGATTGTGGCCGAACTCTTCTAATACCAGAGTTGTGGAGCTTCAAAATAACCGTGGAAAGGTTTAGATCTCTCTAGATCCATCATAAGGAGATACTTTTTCATGCACCATGGATGAGTTATGGAAAGCTGTGGTGTGGGGTGGTGCAAATGCTAAAGCTTGTGTGAATTCAAGAAACAACTGAACAAACTGATGGAATAAAAACACCACCACACACTTTTACAAGCACAATCTCCATCTCTGTCTAGCAGATTTCTAGAGGTTGGGAGAGTGTCAGGGAAGTATCTGTTCACATACGCTCTGTTTTAATACAATTCTCTTGGCATCTGCTATTGCCCAACTTTGGAGAACTTTGGAGACAGGACATGGCTCGATGATTCTTCCATCTGGAAGGGTCATGGGAAGGCAGGAAATGCTCTGCTATCCCATGAAGCATCTTCATGGTCTTCTCTGCAGTAACCCAGCCAGGAGCTAACAGAAAGGACTGGTACCTTTGGGANAAAAAAAAAAAAGACGACAAAAATAAAGACATGACAAAATACAGATCAAAGAGAGTCTTAATCAATATCTCTAGCCAAGAAGATGGGCTTCCTACCCAAAGTGTTAAATATTAAGTAAAATACTGGTGTGGGTTTATGTGAACCCTTGGTCTGAAGGAAGGTGCCTCATTCTACACAGCTGCCAGTGTAAAGCTGACAGAAACTCGGAATATTGAGATGAGGTTTGTGTGTTTGACACTGGTTTAACATGACAGCTGTGCTCCAGTCCTCTGCCCTGATGGCCAACTTCATCAGCTTCATCATTTTCTGGGCTGCTTCACTGAGGTGCCAATAAATTCACCATGAGTGAACAATTCCTTCATGCAGGAGGGGAAGAGTTTTTAATGGGCCAGTGTGTGTTAACAGAGGGCTCATCTCTGGATTTAACACTTTATCCCTTTGGTAAGCGCCTGTTTATTTGGATGTTGTGGCCAACCTCCATTAGTCAACCAGTGAAAGGGAAGCTCTGGCCTTTGGTTTCTCCCACAGCTGCATCTGCAATGGCTGCTCTGATTTGCATGTCAGATGCTTCACAGAGGCCCGATCGGATCCTGGTCGGTGCTGAAATGGATTCTGTGCTTGTTACAGTGGTGGGAACCCTCCACAAGGAAAAGCTGCTGGCGCTTCTGCTGTGCTCCAGTGAACTGAAGTGAACTGGAAAGGATGAGACAAATACAGAAAAGCAGTTTGGCCAGCCAGCCATTTTCCATGTTTCCACTGCTGTCATCTGTCCTTGGAAAAGAGTCACTTCTCCCACATATGTGTCTTTAAATATTATGTTCCTCTGGCTTTTTTGTTTTTTCTTTTAATCAACTTCAGACCTCTTGTTTTCCCCAAAAGCTTTATTCTGTGTCTCGGTTTTCCCCTCCTCAGTATCCCTGGTGAATTCTGCCTTACAAAATCTGTGGACATAAATTGACCCATCATTAATACAAAAATAAAATAACAATGAAGAGACACTCCCAGATCCCTTCCAGTCTTTGGTGTGGTCTGTCTTAAGACCATGCCCATGCTAGGGAGGGACTTGGGGCTCGTATGGGGCAGTACTTAATGGTAACACCAGAAATCCAGTGGTGAGGTCATGGTCTTCTCTTCACAGAAATTGGATCTGGAAATTGTCTTGCTAACACGTTTAATCCATTTCCTTGCCATTGTCTGATTCTTTCCTGCAGTACATTTGTTGGTGGTGTGCCCAGTCTCTCATAAAATACCCACGCAAAAGCGCTTCCACTGTTTCCCTGAGGATTAATTCCTTGTATTGATTCTCACTCTTTCAGAATTTTTTTCCCAGATATTCAGCCTACCTTTTGATCTTGGTTCATTTCCTTGCTGCTGTGCCTGCCTGCTGGTGTGGTCTTTGGTATTGCCTATAAAGTCCAGGCTTGCACCCTTCAGGTCGGGTCTCCCACTTTGCTCAGGTTCTGCCTCCACCTGTCTCCTGGAACAGTCTGAGCTTCATCCCGAGGGACAGCTCCTGTCTCTGCTCCCTGGGACAGGGACAGGACCCAAGGAATGGTTGGAGCTGGGCCAGGGCAGGCTCAGGCTGCAGATCAGGGAAAGGTTCTTCCCCCAGAGGGTGCTGGGCACTGCCCAGGCTCCCCAGGGAATGGGCACGGCCCCGAGGCTGCCAGAGCTCCAGGAGCGTTTGGACAGCGCTGCCAGGGATGCCCAGGGTGGGATTGTTGGGGTGTCTGTGCAGGGCCAGGGGTGGCGCTGGGTGATCCTGGTGGGTCCCTTCCAGCTCAGGAGATTCTGTGATGGTGTTGCCTCAAACAGGCTCTGCAGCAGTGTTTTCCTGGTGAGATGCCAAGGGTTCAGGAGATGCATTATCATGTAGGACCCTGAACCCCACACAGCTGGGATCTGCTTCTGGAGCACTTGTGCATGTGTAGCCCAGAGCAGGGATTTTCACAGAGCCTGTGTCACCTCGTGTTCTGTGAACCCCCTGGAGCCACCACATGATGACGTGGTCTTGGTTATCCATTTATTTAAGAATATTTCTCTGCAGTGCCTTTAGTTTACTTTTTTCCTCAGACTTCCTTTAGTTTTCATTGGTAAGCTTGAGGTTACACAGAGTTACTTCGTTTCTGTGGCCTTCTGCCAAATTATTTGAATAAGGATCATCTGCTCAATTTTTTAAATGTAATTTTCAGTTCTTTAGAGTTGTCTAGGAAAGATGGAGCCAGCAGCAGCATCTTTCCAAAGGATTGTCTATAAATATTAACGACAAGATTTTGAATGATGATGTTTTACCTGAATTTTGCAGGTTTAAAAAAAGAAAAAAATGAGGCCTTTCAGTTAGCCTGGTAAGGTTTATTTTTCAGAAATCTGTCTATGGTTTACTGATAGCTTTAAAAAAAATCCTAAATTTATTGAAGCCAATTGCAACCATAAAGAATTAAGTCGTTGATACTGTTTTCATCAGCATCCAATTTCTAATGGAAATCTGTAGTTGATACCAAGAGAAAAATGTGAAAGTAAGTGTCATGTCACAAACTCAGTATGAAAAGTGTTTCAGGATTAAAAAAGCTGTTAGTTTTGACACTGACATCTAAAAGCAGAGTACTGGGAGAGATGGAGGAGTTAATTTGTAACTCATTCTTTTTTTATGTCTCCATCAGACTGTTTCTGCCCACAGGTGTGGACAGAAGCAGGCAGCAAATGCTTGCTAGGACAACATATCCCATCTTTGTTTTTAGCATGTATGTTAAAATAATTTGGCTTTCAGCAAGAGCACTGGTGGTATCTGAGCCTTGATCTGCCTCCAGAATATTTCTTCCCCTTTGCTAACAAGGTTAAATAGTGAAATCATTTTCCCCCTTCAGTTTATTTTTACTGATCTATTTTATTTCTGCCTTATATGATAATATTTCTTCAGAAGTGATGATGTTTGACTGAGATTATCAGCATAAGCTGTGGCAGGTGGGAACTGAAATTAAATTTGTTACTCTCTCTATGCAACTAAAATTTTGCTCCTATAAAAATTCTTGAAAGAACCAGAGGGAAGTAAAATATTTCAGTCCATGTGTTCACTGGAAAAGTGTGTGATGGGGGATGCTCCTCAGTGAAAACTCCTGTTCAGCAGGTGCCCTCTGCAAGGGAGGAAAGGCACAGGTACATGTGATGGGGATGGGGGAGGTTAAGCCCCTTCTCTCTCCTGGGAGTCCTCTTGCCCAGGCTGGTACAGAGGAAAAGTGCTTCCAGCTGGTGCTTCCTAGGCTGTGCTCAGATGAGAGCTGATGTGTGTGCTCAGTGAAATGCATGCTTTTTGGAAAGGAATACAAAGTCTGTGCCATGAGATTTTGAAGTGCCCCATTTTGAAAAGAGTGATGCAACAATCCTTAACATGTCTGTGCCAGCCTTCCAAAAGGTACGAGCAGTGAGGCAGAGCCATTGTTCCCAAGGGGAGGCACTCAGGGCTTTGGGAGATGTGCTCTGGCAGTGTCCTCGGTACCCTGCATCCTCGGTGTGCCACATGGAGGGAGTGGGGAAACGCCCTTCCCATTTTGCAGATGGGAAATGATACCTGAGGTTCTTTGTCTGAGTTAATGAACTGAGCCAGGCGCAGAAATAATCCCAGGTTTCAAAGACACAATCAGTAAAACATTACCTCAGTGCAGTGATGGCTGGGATTCTGAGGACAGTCAGACCAACAGCACTGCTTCACTTGTGCCACTGGCCCTGAGTGCTGCCCAGGCTGTAAATGCAGCAGTTTTAGGTAACCTAAGCTCCTGGTTTTCTTTAGTGAGCCCTCGTTTGCAGGAGGTGGAGCTGTGAAGGACACTGCCTGTCCTGTGCTCACAAGCACAGGTGTCGTCCATGGGATCTCCACTACTTATGGCAGCCTTCAGGAAGAGGGAACTTTCCTGTCATTCAAGGCCATGTGAGACTCCACTAGTCCACACACAGTAGGTATTATGTTGTAAAGGGCCAGTCAGGAGGGTTCCTGACTTTGTTCTGCTTGGCTGTAAGTGTAGGGAGGGACTGCACAGGATAGAAGCTCTCCAGTCAGGATGCTCCTGGAAATGAGTGTTCTTTTCTGGCTGCCCTTTGGCTCCAGGAGCTGCTGTGTCACCACCACTGCAGCTGATGTGCAAACCAGAAATGTTTTTTTTGCCTCTCACGTACTCTTTCTTTCTTTCTGAAAATACTCATACCAGGTACTGTTAATTCCTACTGGAAGAAGTTGTGTTGAAACTTGCTAAAGACCATCGATCCATTTTTTAAACCCCTTACTTGATTGCAAGGTAGTGGTATTTACTGCCCAGCCAGCATCATGTCCTACCCATGGAGGATACATTTAATTTGTTACTTATTTGTTCTGTCAAACAAGTGGAAGTGAGACATGTACAGCAGTACCACTCTGAGCTGGAGCTTGGGCACCTATTCCCAGAGTCACATGAAAATTGTGAGAGTTGGTGAGAATAAATGGTATCACAGAACCACAGACTGGTTTGGGTTAGAAGGGACCTTAATGATCATCTTGTTCCACCCCCCTGCCATAGGCAGGGACACTTTCCACTAGGTATGATTTAGACTTAACTTTTGGTGAAGTTGTGTTGATCAGATTTCAGTCACATTATAGTTTCTGTAATCCTCCTAAGCATAGGTTTGTAAGCATTTTTCTAGAGGTCTCAGTTTTTACTCAATGTGTGCAGTGATAATCTAATATTGGGATTTTGGAAAGACATTACTTGTAAGATGCTTCCAAAGTCTGGAAGTAGTTTTTAAGAATGATCCTGGGGCAGAGTCCGTACAGAAATAAAAGGCAGTCACATGCAGTATTCCTAGAGGCTGGAAAAATGTGTTGCTGCAGTTTTTAGTAACAGTCTGTGAGCGAGATCCAGAAAAGTCCATTCTTGGCTGAGACATTCATGTTAGCGGAAGAGTTTTCAAAGAACGCTCTGGGAAGTCGTTTCAGGATACATAAAAGTTGTAGCCTGGAAAGGGGCTACATGCATGTGGTTTCAGCAGGGGCAAAAATCCTGGCTCCTCGGAGCTCCTGCAGAAGGGAACATGATGTTCTCTTTAGAAGAAGGGCACTTAAAGCACAGCTGCTCCCCAGCACCACAGAACTCAGAGCATGCAGTGCAGCTGCAAATAGATGTGATGGGGGGGTTGTTGTTGGGTTTTGGTTGGGGTTTTTTTTTAATTAAAGCTATGGTCTAAACTTGTTCACGTCAGTGTTTGCACAGTCTTGCAGTTCCAGCCGGTGTACACAGCAGAAAAACTCCACAGGACCTGCAGACCAGCTTTGCTTTTGCAGCTTCCTTTCCTTTGGAGGAAAGGAAACTCCTCCTCTGCTTCCCCTGGGTATGGATTATTGAGGATGGGCGCTGGCACAGGCACCCAGGTGATAATCAGCCAGGGGTGAGATCTGGTTCTGGCAGAAGGTGGGGGACAAACTCCTGCCCGTTTCCATGTGTGGCCCAAGAGCAGCTGTTCATGACAGCATTCTGCTCCCTTGGATTTGTTCTTCCTCCCTTCCATGTATGTTCCTCCCAAATCAGGATACTTTGTGACATACATATGATTCTGTTAACTAATAAAACAGGATTCATTACTCAGGATGATCTCTTGGAAGCATGTTGGCTGCTGGCTTGCAGATTCTGGTTTTCTTTTTCTGTTTTTTGTTTTCGTTAATTTTACCAATGAAAGACTTTATCTCTTGAGCTGTCAAATATCAGTGTAAAGGTTTTGAGATTTGATTTAGGTAAGTCTCTGTTGAAAACAGAGTTGATTCTGCCTCAAGGCAAGAGAGGAAGATTAAAGGAGCTTGTAAGAGCCCTTCCAGCTCTGCTTTTCTCTGATTCGCTAATATGTTTTCATGCCACTCATTATTGACATCACAAGTGCAACTGCCTGAGAACGTGCCACCATAGCAGCGCTGCAAGCAAATTCAGTGACATACTGCATACTCAATACAAGCTTGTTCCCAAGAATTTTCCAACCTTTTCCAGCGTGAAAATAAAAATAAAGAAGATCAAGGAATTATATCTGTATTTCATTGTCAGTTTGGTCAAATTTGTATTCATCAGAATTTGACAGTGTAGAGGATGTGGAAAGAAGGTTATTGTCCACCCAGCCATCTGGAGGAGAATATCAAAGGTCCCTGGAGAGGTTGTGTTGTGCAATAGCCAAAGCTCATGACTTACCTTCAGTTGCTGGGGATAGGAAACATGTGGAGGGTGAAGGCAGGATGTAAACAGTAAAGCATGAAAGAAACACTAAAGCTGGCCTGGATGCAGCCTGATGTTGTGTGAGATCAGGCAGAGAGGATCGCGTTACTCAAACAGGAAACTGGAGGGACATTTCTCCAGTGTCTATCCTTCCATTATCAGCTATTTGTTAGGCTGGGCTGATAACAAGGAGACATTTGTCCTCTGGCTGTAGCGTGATTATTCCTGGGACAGTCAGGCAGAACAACAAATTCACTCTCCTGTCTGCTCCCACAGGATCACATCTGAATCGCTGGTTTGGTCTGGTGAAGCCTGGAAGAAGCAACCAGTCCTTGAGCCGCAAGAAAGGGAAATCTTTATCCACCATTTGTGCTGATCAGAGCCAGATATGTCATGAGGAGGACAGCAATAACAGATGCCCAAATGATGAAGCTGTGCCTGTCACGTGTGCTATGCGGAGAAACAGGAGCTTCTGAAAGATTTTTTAGTGCAGGTCTCTTAATAGAGATAGCTATTGGATAGAATAGCTTGGATAGAATTGAATAGAAACTCATAAGGGCAGAACCAGAATTGCTAGTCTTTGGCTGTTTTGCCCAAAAAAAATCTTCATTCAGCAAGAAGAATGTTCTTGGTGCTGTGCCCGAGGTCTGGGAGTTCCTGTGCAGTGGTGATAAGGGATGCATCCACAGCTCAGTAGTGCAGCGTGTGTGTTGTATTTGAAACAAGAAGAGCAGGGAAGCAGAGATGATTGTACTTGTATTTCAAAATCACTTCTGAGATTAACTGCCCTCACCTGCCGTGTCTGCAGCGTTTCATCTCATATAGCTGATGTGCAGGAGGCAAATACTGACCATCTGATTTTTGGGACACTTCCATTAAAGGTTTTAAGCCAGTGGTGTTTCTCAAATGGGAATTCTTTTCATACAGCTGGATGAAAATTTTTCATAAGTTTTCCCTGAAGCCACTTGAAGTCCCATTCTCCAAAGTGGGAAATTAGTCCCATTAGTAGAGGAGTCACTTCAATTTAATGTGGTGAGCTGATGGGAGAGGAGTAGAAAATGCCCAGTGCTGTGTTAGAAGTTTTCTGTGTCCTGTAATCAGGCATACAACACTCCAAACAGTCTTGTTTTATCAGGTAGTTGCTGTTGTTTCTGGCAAAATGCAGCTGATGAAATGCACAGCTTGGCTCCCCGTGCAAAGGGAGCCCTTTGGAGGAAGCGGGGACTCCTCACCATGAGTAACTGATTAGTACCGGATTGCAAGAACTCGTAAAACCATTTGGAGTTGGTTGGAGAAGAATTAAAATAAAAAACTAGAATGAATTGCAGATGTGTATTGTAGATTTTAAACTGGGAATCCTGAAACTACTTGCCTAAGCTGAACCACATTAAGGGCTTGAGAAACACCAGGTCCATGGGAATCCTGTGCTGTTGGCATAGTGTCCACAAGCCTCTGTTTTTCAGGCTAGACACCACATTTTCAGCTAGAGACTGTTTGGGTTCCAAGCAGATTTTTTAAATTTTGTTTTAAGCTAAATTTAAAAAAATGCAGCCAGCAGCCAGGAGAATATTTGGCTTTTGTTTCTATACCAGCTGTTTTTGTTCTCAGAAACTGATTTTAGCTCCTGGTGTGTTTCTGCAATTTGTAGCTCATGACTTGCAGGAGCAGATGATTCACTGCTAAGTGTGCCCTGTGTGCAGAGCTGTGAGAGCGAGGGCAAGGCAGAGCATTTGTCATTAATTCCTAGAAAGAAGGAGATTTTGGGTGAAGGTCATTGGACAGGATCTCGTGACAGTGGAGTTGGCTGTTTCCAAGAAATCTTGCTTTGTAAGAGATCTTAAAGTTTTACCTTTAATGGAGCTGATTGCAACAATGCCCACAGAGCATAGGCTGGGAAAGGTCTGTACATGGAGCTCTTCGTTAGGAAGAGTTTGATAGAGAGCAGGCTAGAACACCTGTCCTAGGAGGAAAGGCTGAGAGAACTGGGGTTAGGTCTCGAGAAGAGAAGGCTACATGGAGACCTCAGAGACCCTTCCAGGGCCTAAAGGGGCTCCAGGAGAGCTGGAGAGGGACTGGGGACAAGGCATGGAGGGACAGGACACAGGGAATGGCTTCCCACTGCCAGAGGGCAGGGTTAGATGGGATACTGGGGGGAAATTGTTCCCTGTGAGGGTGGAGAGGCCCTGGCACAGGGTGCCCAGAGAAGCTGTGGCTGCCCCATCCCTGGAAGCGTTCCAGGCCAGGTTGGACAGGGCTTGGAGCAGCCTGGGATAGTGGAAGGTGTCTCTGCCCATGGCAGGGGGTGGGACTGGATGAGCGTTCAGGTCCTTTTCAACCCAAAGCAGTCTGGGACTCTGTAATTTCCACGTTCCTCTCTGGTTTGGGAGGCTGCAGGGCCCCGCTCACGCAGCCCGGCCCTGTCCCGGGGAGCTCCGGCCGCCCCCAAGGCCCGTCCCCACCCTCAGGCCGGGCTCCGCCGGGCCCCGCGCTGCCTTCGCTCCCCGCCGGCCCGGCCTGGGCGGTGACGCCTCACGGGGCGGGGGCCGAGCTCCCGCTTCTTGCTGTGTAAACCCGAAGTCTGGTGCATTTTTGTTGAAATGCTTCTTATCTCAGCCATTGTTCTACCTTTCCTGCTTGTTCCCTTAACAACCATTTCTACTCCAGCCCCGTAGTTGCTGCCCCATCCTCCCCCCACGCCGGGCACGCAGCATCCCCAGGGAACAATGCCATTTATCTCCCCTTCGCCGCCGGTGGTGTCAATATCATTCTTCATTTGTCTGCTCTAAGAATAAGGAAAGGCTGTTGGGATCTGTACTGTCATGAATGCCGGCCTTCTCAGCCCGAGTCCTTTAGGAATCCAGTTGCTTTCCAGTTTCTTTGATCTCAGCCCATGGTTCTCTCCGGAGCTGTGGTTTGTGCAAGCTGTTCTGCTCCGCCACGTGCTGCATTTCAGGCACAGTGAGTGTGCTCATGTGCTCAGGCTTGTTCGCAGATGTGCTGCTGTCCCAGGGCTGGGCTGCGAATGGAGGAGCCAGGGATTGTGGCTTCATTCTAGCAAGGCATCGAGCTGGGCTTTTATACTGAAGAATTGTTTTTTAGGGGTGCTACTTTGTCTGCACAATAATTTATGGTGAGGTACGATAAAAACAGTATTTAGATTTCAAATGCAAGGAGCCTAAACTGAGGAAATGCCAGAGCTAAGGATGCCTGCACACCACCAACCTACCACAATGTGGGTGTGAGTTATGACAGGCTTTAATTACATGACCACATACCAACCTTTTTCCCCCAAGAACTGTTGCTTTTCCCAGTGTTGAAGATGGATGTGCTCTGGAGTGGGGAGTTAAGAAAGCTCTTGTCTGTCACAGCTGTGCCTCACTTGTCACCCCAGCCAGAGGGTGCAGAGGGCATGGAGCAGTGTATTCCAGGAGAAAAGGGAATTCTGCATTCTACAAAACCTGACTTCTATTCTGAATTCCTCCATAGAGGTCTCAGACAGAGACAGCTGTCTGGAAGTTGAGCACACTCAGAGCAATGTTCAGAGTTTCAGCTGAATTGTTCCTGAAAGGAAAAAGCCAAGGGACTTGTGGAATAAAGAATGGTAAGGGTTGTGTCCGAGGGTGGGATTGGTGAAGGAGAGCTATGATGAGGGGATCCTCTTTAGGGAGGAAAGAGCCAGATAAGTAGTTTATAACCTGTAGAACAATCTCAGTGAATAGAGGGGGAGGTTTTAATGACACAAAATCTCTCCCTCAGCTCCATTACCTAAAATGTGCTGGTCTGCCTAAAATCTTTCATAATTTTTCCCACCAACCTGGTTGGAGTAGTTTAGTGAGAGCTACTCAATGACAAACATAAAGCAACACAGCTGTACCAGTATCTCTTGGGTATATATTAAGCTGAGAGCTTTAAAAAATAAGAAATAACCTCCCAGTCCTGAGAGCTGAAGGTGTACATGTGCCTGCTGGCAGTGGAAATACCTTGTCTCCCTCAGTGTTTCAGTTTGCCATGTAAAACTAGAGCTAACACCGCCAGGTACACTCGAAGCCCATGGCTTCCAGTCTCAGTTTGGTGTGTTTTGGTGCCTCTCCCTCTGTTTTGAAGGTGGCAGCACTTGTGAAGAAGGTTTCAATTTAAAAAATCAGGTGTAATTCTGCAGAATTGTAGTTGTTCTTCATCTGATTTCATTCCTCACAGAAAACTCCAGATGAGCATACTGGTTCTATTTAAAAAAAAAATTATCCTCTTTTCTTTTCTTTTCTTTTCTTTTCTTTTCTTTTCTTTTCTTTTCTTTTCTTTTCTTTTCTTTTCTTTTTCTTTTCTTTTCTTTTCTTTCTTTTCTTCATCCTAATGATATTCCCAACACCATTCCCATTCCTGTATCTTCAAGATAGGAACACTGAGAACCAAGCAGAGCAGTACAGGGGAGCACTGCTGGTAGGATGAGCTGGCTCCAAGCCATGGATGTGTTCCTTTAGCATATTACATCTTCAGCAAGACTGTTACAGTCTGTCCTCCTTTGTCCCACAAAACCCCTTTGCTCTACAGTGAATCCCATAGCACCAAAAGTGGGGAGACTTTTCTTTTGGTGATGAAGAGCAGCTTGTTGTAATCTTTTAAGTTCAAATCCTCTTCTGTCCAAAACATGTTCTTGCTGAGGCTTGGGCAGTTTGAAAAAAAATGATGAACAATTTACTTTTAATTTTTGTCTTACTAAGCCTGATTATTGTTTTAATTATCCATTGTTATTGTTTGTGACCTTCCACTAGAATTGTTCAGTGTGAGTTTAGAAAGATTCCTGCTTTTATGTGCAGAGGGTGTGACTGGGAGGAAATGTTTGTTCAGATGGGTGGAACCACTTATCTTTCTTGTGCTTGCTTTGTGGGACATTCATCTTCAGTGAATGCTGCAGGATCACTTACTGAACTGTTTATCATCTCCAGAAAGAAAATGGTATTTAAGATTTAGCAGATTGAACTGTCTGTTCCCCTAAAGCCCCCAGGTGACGCTATTTACTGGGGTGGAGTGCTTGAACGACACAGATGCTTTAACACTCAACTTGCAACATTTCAGAAGAGAAGGAATCGTAGAACCGTGGAATGGTTTGGGTTGGAAGGGACCTTAAAGCCCATCCCATTCCACCCCTGCCATGGGCAGGGACACCTCCCACTATCGCAGGCTGCTCCAAGCCCCGTCCAACCTGGCCTTGGACACTTCCAGGGATCCAGGGGCAGCCACAGCTTCTCTGGGCACCCTGTGCCAGGGCCTCCCCACCTTTACAGGCAGGGATTTCTTCCCAATATCCCATCCATCCCTGCCCTCTGGCAGTGGGAAGCCATTCCCTGTGTTCTGTCCCTCCATGCCTTGTCCCCAGTCCCTCTCCAGCTCTCCTGGAGCCCCTTTAGGCCCTGGAAGGGGCTCTGAGGTCTCCCCGGATCCTTCTCTTCTCCAGATGAACACCCCCAGCTCTGCCAGCCTGGCTCTTTAGGAGACACCAGAAGAAACTGGAGGGGAGGGACTGGGCAAGCCTAAACTCCAGAGAAGCTTCCCTCTGGAATCAAAAACTTTTACATTTGGGTTGTGCAATATAGCCATGAGGCAGGAACTGAATGTGCTTTCATGAATGAACCATTAAAATTGTCCTTCCCTAATTTGTAGTTGGTGCGTTTCTGATTTGTGTCTGGAGGAGTCAGGGGTTGATGGGATTCTGGAAAGCCAACACTGCCAATTTGGAGTCCCTGCCTCCAGTAACTGGTGGGCCCGCTGCCTTGGCCATGATGAACGGGCAGTTCCAATGTTCCATGTTCACAGACCTCATTTCCTAATTTAAATGAGTTTTTAATAGCTCTGGTTCAGTGTTTCATTTCTCATGGCCCTGGTGCATGGAGCACTGCACTCTCTGAGCTGGACATGGAAGGCGGCAATGCAAAGCACTCTTGGTTCCATACGAATTCTGTGAGGTCCACTGGAGATCAGAGATGGGAGGTGTATGGCTGAGGAACAGTTATTCCAGAGAGCTTTAGGGGTGTGCAGCTGAACCTCTGTGCTACAGACCTGTGTGTCACTAAAGAAGGGATTTTCAAAGGGGTCGCTTTGCCTAATGCTGGTATTTCATTGGTACACTTTGGAAGTGTCTGATAGCTGAGTCTCCAGCTTTTTCTGTAAGGAGAGCTATACAGATACATATTTTTAATGATCTGTGCACCTACTTAGTTTCTCAATGTTAAGTACCATTCAATTTTTAAAAAACAGTTGCAAACAGTTTTATATTTTAGTCATTATTTATATTTGGTTTGTTCGGGGCAAATATGCAAAGGGTTGACTTTAAAAAAAATAATTATTAAAATAATTATATTACTCGATGTGCAGATTAGATGTTTATTATTTATTTAGAAATCACCACTTTAAAAAAAAATCTATCTGAACAAAATAATATACATAAAGGCAGTAAAACTGTCAACTACAGAAACCACTGTGTCATTTCAGACCATGCACATTTGGGAACAGGTTAATGTTTCAGCTTTGTAAAACCATTACCTCCTATTTTAATGAGTAGCATGCTTGTTGGAAATAAACTGAACCTCCTGGCGGGGAATCCAAATTAATAATGTCCCGCTTTTTGTTAGAATCTCATGAGTTTTGCAGTTATGAGGTATAAATCAAAAAACATAAGCGAAAACAGCAGTCCCCAAAACAGAGGGCTGTTCAGATTGCTGCTAATGGATGTCTGGCTCCTTTACTTTATGTCAGCCTGTGATTGGAATTCAGCAGGGTACTGTGGGTTTTTTAGGCTCGGTTAGTACAGGTAATTCCTATTCACATGGATGTGAGGAGGTGGGAATTCTGCTCTCAGTGCATTCCCAGGAGTTTGCATCTGCAGCCTCTTTGGGCACGTTTGACTTGGCCTGGGGAAGATGCAGTTTTAAAGAATTTCTGCCACGATTGTGAAAAACATCTTTTAAAAGGCTTAATTGAAACTTTTGTCTTGAATGTGTTTTGCAACACAGCGATTTTAATTTTAGTGAAATATGGACATTGTGAAACAACAGAGATCTGAAAATGGGCATGAAAATAAAGGAAACTTTCAATGTGTTTCTATCACACAGTTGTTGCAAGCTTATATTAAACCAGATCATCGCAAATGCTGGGCATGGGGGTTCATGTAACTGGCCGAGGTGTCCATTCCTTTGCATTCCACGGGATTCGGTTTTCCTTGGATATTTGGAAAATCTGGATTACGAGGCCTTCTTTTCCTCCTGTGATTTTTAAGGCAGTTGGAAGCAAGAAGAACTCACCATCTTCACTGCAGACCCTGATTTATGGGACAGGTCATGAGTCACTGGGCTATTGTGGCAAAGGTGCATCTGTAGGAATAAGGGCCTGGCGTTGATTCCAAACATGAAGTGGATCAGTAGCAGCCTCATTTCCCAGCTCCCTGCAGTAGCTTCAGTGGTCTTGAGTGGAAAAAATTCTCCTGCTGTAAGAGAAAGATGAGGTTTATTTCCAAGGCTGAGTGTGGTGCTGTGTCACCTTCTCACTTCTGCAGCCTTTTCCATTGCCTGGCATGGGCAAGACCCCTTCTGAAATTACAAATGCAGGAACAGGCTGCACTCTCAAGCAGGTAAAGCACAACCCCACTCAGAGAACAACAGTCCAAGGGACTGCTGCCTGTGCTGGGGTGAGGAGTGGTGCGGGTGAGAGCCTGTCCTTGGGCTGATCTGTCCCTGGCTGCCTGTCTGTCCTGGCTGTAGGTCCCTGTCTCTCCTCAGCCCCAGATGCTGTTTGCTGGGTGCTGTCGTTTACGCAGCACCAGCCCACGCAGGCGGCTCTTGCCTGCGGAGCCGTTCCATAGCCGGGCCTTCGGGACAAAGCTCCACATTGGCTTTTTGTGGTTGCGTCTGCTTAACCACATGGCTTTTATGATAAATATAGGAGAGAATGTATAGAGCAGTTCAAGGAAAGGAAAATGTCTCTAGTTGAACCCACTCCTATGGAAAATCCATTCCAGTTTTTAGTGTTACAACCAAAAGACAACCTGCCTGCATTCCCATAATACACAGCATGTGTCACTACAGAAAGTGGCACCTTTCATACCAAACATGCACTCCCTGGGCCCAAACAGATTTAATAGCTGAGATTGGAGGGCACATGCAAGTCTGTTCAAAATCTGCTGTAATTTGACACGAACTTTGATTTCCTGCCAGCCTGCAAATGTAGGTCAGGAAAAACAGGTACTTGTTTCTACAACTCTCTGATGGCTGTGCTAGAACTCGTGGGAGTGTTCTGCTGGCTTTTCTTTTTTTCTTTTTTGAAAAAGATTTGCATTGATTTGTAAATCTTTAAATTTAGAAAGGCAAACGGTCTTTCTTTTTTTCCAGAAGCGCTTCATTCTTTCCACAGTATGTGTTTGGAGGTCTGAACTCTCTCTTACTTGGAGACCAAGGAAGAAGGAGAGGGAAGCACTGGCCAGTTTGAAATGTTTTACATTTTTGAGAGCAGCACAGGCTGCAGTAACAAGCAGCGTGAGCCCTTCCCTCCGGACTGGCCTGGGATGCCGCGTGGCCTCATTAACTTGGCTGCTCCAGGAACAGATTGAAAGCTGCTATTTTCATGGATATTGTTTAAGACTTTGCTGCTGTGATGAGGTAGGGAGGGAGAAAACAAACAAGGGAGAGAGCAAGAAAAAGATCCTTGAGGCTGATATTTTTTTGGTTACAGATATGGAAAATGTTGCAATTTTGCTGGGATAACATCATTTTGGCTTTGATATATTCCATTTGGGATGTTTGCTTTACACTTGCTGAGTTTAACTTGGATTGAGATGAGGAACTTGTTCAGATTTGAGCATGGCTCTGTGAAGTCTCTCTTGGTGGTAGGTTAAAAATAGAGCAGTTTTGCATTATTTTTTTTCCCTGCTGCGGCCTAGATGAGGTGCAGAAAGAAAGACTTTGCATTGTACGTGCTGTCTCTTGGGTTTCGTTCCCTCCTGAGCACAGGGCACGCCACTGTTGTGTCTCCTCTGGAGGGGCTTTAAGCCAACTGGCAGATTGTCCAAGGTAGGGCTGAGGGAAGATGGGACACCTGGACACGTCCGTGAGTTCCTCGGAAGGGTGTGCACACGGATGAAGTTTGTCACTCTGCTCTGTCCCTGTGGATCTGTGATGGGGTAGGGGTGTTTCACTCTGCCTTTAGCCAGGAGTGGGGCTCTAGGTCGCCTTTGAACCCTGTCTGAAGTGTTCTGTGGAGAAGCGGGGGAGGGGATTTTCCCCCGAGGCTGGGCTGCAAGGAGGGGATGTTGCTCAGGAGAAGATCAGAATTGTCCTTGTGCTAAGCCCTTCATCCTCCTCATTCTCTGCTGAAATGGCGCTGTCAGGCACAGCCTGAGGGGTCAGTGGAGGTTTGGGAAATTCGGGAATTTGGACAATACAGCCGAGGATGGATTTGACTGTGGAGGACCTTGAGCTTTCTGTTAGAATCACTGAAAACCTTGAGCTGGAAGGGACCCACTAGGATCATCAAGTCCAACCGCATCCCTGCACAGACACCCCAACAATCCCACTCTCTGCATCCCTGAGAGCATTGTCCAAGCACTCCCGGAGCTCTGGCAGCCTCAGGGCCATGACCACTTCACATGTTTGATGGGCACTGAAGGGCTTTCATATTTGGATATTATTCAGCCTTCCCTTCCCACTGCCCATTCCTCCTCCTCCTCACTCCTCACAGAAACACCACATTCCCTCCTTAGTCAAACCAGCACATATGAGTGAATGGCCTGAGATCAATGACAGCGTGGTCACCAGTTTTGGTCAGTGGAGCTGTGTGTGGACTTTGCCACCAGAGCACACTGGAGAGGAGTGACAGACTGTCCCAGCCTGTGTCCCCAGGTCTCGGGGAGCCTCACCTGGGAGGGAAGGGCTGCCTACCCACCTGCTTTCTGCTTCACTCCTGGGAATGACAGCCCTATTAAATCAGCACCTTGTAGTAGTGATTAATTTTGGTTTCAGGTACTGCATTTTAATTCAAAAATTCAAGTACTGGGTAGTCTGAATTTCTTACAGTAAATCAGCAGAGACTGCTGCTGGTGGTGTAAGTAGGAAAACAGACACTTTGATGAAGCAGGGCTGGGACAGGTAATGGGTTTTGTCCTGGTTATTCCTGGAGTGACAGAGCTCTGCAGCTCTGCTGACAGGGGCGAGCATAGTGGGCTATGGGGAAGACATCCTCCACATCGGGAATACAGAGTGAGGCAAACCTTTGGATTTTGCAACTTACTGAAACACTGTCCTCATTTCACACGAGAAAATAGCTGCCCTCTGTAACTGCTGTTGGTCATGAACCATCCGCAGAGGGGGTTACTGTGAGCTGAGCTGTTCCCTCGGGTACCCGAGGCTGGAGCCCTCTCTGAACGTGGGATTTGCTGAAGAACAGCTTTTGCTGCTGTAGCTGTGCAGATGTGAGAGCAAGCCTGGTGCCATCTGACCAAAGCCTTGGTGTTTGCAGACTTTTTCTTCCCCGGGACCGAGTCAAAGGAGGGTGCTGGAAATGCTTTCGCTGGAGCATCATTTGCCATTGTAGATCAATAAAGTTTTAACTGTCAGTTCTATCCACGAATCCCTTCTTTTTCCCCCCTGATTGTTTGCCCAGCCCTGCCGCGGCTGAAGACTCTCCGATGGCACAGGATCAGGTGGATTGTTGGAGTGTCTGAGGCGTTATTGTCCTACGCTTGGCTTCTGATGCTGCGTGCGGCCGCGAGCGGGGGGAATGACAGATGAGCCGAGGCTTCCCGGCGAGTGGGCAGTGCATCCCCCAGCTGTTTGGAAGAATTGAGAGAGAGAAAAAGGAGAAAGGCAGATTATCCCATTATGTTTATAGGGCATCGGTCACACAAACAATGACTGTCCTCTTTGACAAGAGGATTGTTTAATTAGTTAAGGGTTTGATAAAGAGATGACTGAACATACAGTGCTCTGAAGGCATCTGCCTTTTCGTACAGCAGGCACGTCCTCTTTGCGAGCCCTGAGCTTTTCCTTTCTCCAGAGGTCTCCAGAGCTCAGTTCCAAGTCTCAGAGCTGCTTACTTTGAGCATATTAAATTGAGTTTCTGTTATCTGAGAAGCAGAATTATAATTTAGCTGCCTGTGAACTAGTTCTGAGCGTTCAGAAAGAGAGAGGCAATGTGAGTTATACTTGGAAGCACATATTTTTTCATCTGTGTATTCTGGTATTACTACTCATCTGTTATAGCTTTTCCCTTGCTTCTTTCTTCTTAATTTTTAATCTGTGACAGGTGTTGCCAGGTTAAATTCCACAGACTCTGAACTGAACCAGAATGAGAATCTGTGTAAAGAGGTAATTAATTAAGCATAGGCAAGTGGGTGTGAAGCAGTGGAATTCCAAGTGCGTGCAGTGGCTGTGGGTACAGTGTTACACTGGCTTCACCTTGCTTCTCAATTTGACCTTAAAATCCAATTTGAAATATAGAAGTAATGAGTAGAGAGTGAATTTAAGTAAGACATTGCAGTGTTGATGTTCGCATTGATTCTAGTCTGTGTAACTCCTCAAAAGCAATGGGTATACAGAATTTAAATCAATATTCAGTACTTCAGAAAGTGTTCCATCTCAGCCATGAAATATTTGTGTTTAACGTCCTGCTGAGTTTGCAATGGTTTGCTTGGGTTTAAATTTGCGTCTGCCTTTATACCCTAAAACTGACAAATAATTACACACAACACATTCTGGGTAATAAGAAATAATGTTGTAGAAAATGCAGTTTTTAAAATGGAATGTACCTAAAATGTGCTGTTGCTGTATCTTACTTTTAAGCCAACATTAAAAGCCACTTAATGTCTGTATTATTTTTTAAGGTTTAAGCTTCCTGTTGTTTTTTTTTTCTTGGAGGCTTTTCACGCTTCGTAGTGTTCTGTGGCCCCAGCAGAAACCCTAATGCTATATCAGAGTGTGTGTCTGACCACAGCCAGAGAGGGACTGGAGGAAGCGTTTTAAATTCACAGGGGGGTTGTGCATCAGGATTAACTGTCCTGCGTTGGGGACAGACTGTCATTGTGGCTTCCAGTTATTGATCTGGCCGTCTCCAGCTTCCTCTTTGTGTGCTGAGTGGGGCAGAGTGGGGAGGCTGTGCCGTGTGTCAGCATCCTGCCTGCTCCGGGCAGGGACAGCAATGCCCTCAGCATCCCCGGCAGCGGGGACAGTGATGGAGCTGATGGAAGCTGAGGGCAAAATTCCTCCCTCTCAGACACGGGATTTGTTCTCTTAGTGTTCTTAGTGCTCATGTCTTAGAGGGCTGCAAGTGTGTCCCAACTGTCAATAAAATAATCTGTATAAAATAAGCCTTTGTCCAGGTTAATTAAAATGTACAAACATAGCTGCAGCCTGGACCTGTGAAGATGTTATAAGGGCACAGACACTGCTCTTGGGGCCTCTTTACCCCTCAGTGTGGGGCTTAACGCCGAGTGCCCCAGGGGAGCTGATGAGGGGCTTTACAGCTGGCCCCTGCTGCTTGCAAATCTCATGGAAGTTTCTGGAGTCCTGGGTTGGTGTCTCACTTGTTGCCCAGAGAGGCTGTGGGCTTCCCATCTCTGGAAGTGTCCACGGCCAGGTTGGACGGGGCTAGGAGCAACCTGCGATAGTGGAATGTGTCCCTGCCCATGGCAGGGCTGGAACGAGATGAGCTTTAGGGTCTTTTCCAACCCAAGCCACTCCGTGATTCTGAATTCCTGTTACAGCTTCCTAGGGTGATGCACAGCGTTCTATAAGATGTTCTTCCTCCCACTAAATACAAACAGCCTTCAATTTCTGTCAATGAGCAGCTTTCCTTCTGCTGCACCCCTGTGGTGTCTCTGGTTCAGGTGACTGCTGCCCAGGCTGCTTCTCTCTTCCTGTTTTCAACAAACTTAAGCCAAGAGAGGTGGCAAAAGCACCTTGAAAGAAATTTTGGTCGAGTATCTCATCAGCACAGGATGCTGCTTCATGCTGTTGTACCAGTGAAGATCAAGTTCTTCCTCGGTAGGAGCTGTGCCAACTTCACCACCCACCCTTTGACAAAGGATATTGTTTTACCATTTCGAGTGATTAATAATTTTTAGGAGGTTGCAATTTTCCATTTTCAACACGTTGCCTCTGATTTCCTCTTTGTGTCCCAGAGGCTTTGGAGAAGCTGAGGGGCACGGTGAGGAATGTACTTGTGCAACCAGGATTACCTGCACAGAGTGGGGGACATTGCAGTTCTTCCTAATCCTGCCCTATTTGAGAACCATGTCAGTGGCTTCCTCAGCCACCAAATAATGTTTTCCTTAATTGCCATCAGGCTGTGAGAAATTTCCTCTCCGAAACTGAGTTTAAATAACAACTTTCCTGCACTTTATTTCCATTGTTAGCCTGAGAGAAGTCCCTGAAGAGGGACTGCAGCAGCCCAGGGTTATACAGAGCTCGGAGAAATGATCCCCTGCAGAGGTGCAGTCAGGTCATCACTGAATCCAAAGTGGCCTCAAACAAGACGAGGAACACACAGGACAGCGACAAGCAGCAGTGCTGGCTCTTTTCAGCTTGTGCCTTTCCTGTTTCTTGCTCTTTTTCTGGGATCTCTCTTCACCGTGCAGGGAGAGCTGTGCTTCCTACCCCGCTCTGTGCTGCATCTCTGGCATGGAATCTAGACAGGAGAGACATTGCTCTGCAGCTTAGGTTCGTACAGGTGTCAAAGCTTCCATGACAGCGTGTGGCCATGAAAGAGATGAAGTGAGCAGTGGGGAGCCAAGGAGATGCAGCAGGACACCCTTGTATTGTGGCTTCAGCCAGAGCACCCAGCACTGCTGTCATCACATCCTTTGGATGACCCTGTGCACCATGCAGCCTGCTGGGGGCTTAGGGAGGAACCTGAGGAACTGATCTCTCACACAGCTGAGATGTGCTGATAGCAGCACATGGTATCCTGGTCCCTCAGTGCCCACCACGAGCAGGCGTCCCCCAGCATCACCCTAGCAGTGGGGCTGGCTGGATGGTGATACCAGAGAAGACACCAGGGCTCCCTTTGGTTTGCTTTTCAGCCCCTGCAGTTTTTGGTAGGCATCTGCAGACTCTGAGTGGGGAGTGAGGCGGGAGAGAACCACAGGGTGAGATCTCTTTCCAGTGGTTCCTTTGATCAAGTGAGGACTTGTGTGTTCATCGTGCTTTACAGCAGAGGTGCTCATGGCTTCATGGCAGAGCAGTGCAGACACAAACTATCTTGATGGAGCTGACTTGCTGTGCTGTGAACAAGTGAATTAGATTAGAGCAACCCAGAGCAGACATGGCATTTCATGTCCAAATGCAAAGGGGAGGAGTCCCAGTCTTGCCAGCGGTTGCCCACAGTTTTGCTGTTTCACTTTGAATTTCTTGCCAGTTGTTCAGATGCCAAGTCATTTGGCAGCCAAAAATCAGATATCCCTGCCCATGCCTAAAGGAGAATAATGTTGGTTCTGACATTTGTATTATTTTATGGGTCGATTCATCGCTACTTAAAGGTTTTTCAGAAGGTGGTTAAAACTATGCATAAACTGTAGTACTTTCCAAAAAATTAGAGCCTGATCATTGCAACTCTAACTACAGCTAATAAATCATACTGAGAAAACACATGCCTTTCAGGTTAATAATGTTGTTTGTGGATGCGGAACAGTCCAAAAGCTGGGTAAGGCCGCATTTTTCTTAACTTCTGAAGACAGTGGTGGAGACGTCTGTAGCTACTGAGTTCTCCTGATCTGAGCAGGTGTTTCACAGTGACTGTGCACATCGCTGTTCAAAACACTTGTGAAAATTAACCTGAGCCTTTGAACTGGAGAGCTCTGTTCCCCAGTCTCACCCAAGTGCTGGGGGTGAGACAGGAGGAGGCTGCAGGGTAAAGCCTTTGCTTGTGCATCATAAGAAGAACAAAAGGGCGAGGAGGAGGCTGCTGGAGACCCATCTTCCAGACACGTGGAAAAACCTGGCTCCGTACCCAGGAGTTTCAGGAGTGGTTTCTCTGTGCTGGCCTTCCAGGAGTGCTGCCAGGAGAACAAAACTGCAACTTCAAGACTCTCCTTATTTACAGTATCATCTTCTACAAACTTGATTACAAACCAACATCCCTTGTAAAAGCCATTTATGCCACCAAAGGTGACCTTGTTAATCCTACTGGTGGCTTAATCAATCATTGCATTCAGAGCCTGCTTCCCTACCCCTTTACCTCCTGAATAAGCTTAGAGAGGATCTCTAGATCTGAGCTTAGAAGGTCTCTAAGCTTGTTCAGGATGTAAAGTGTGAGGAACAACTACCCATGAAGGAGTTTTGAAAGCAATTTATTATCAGGCATGGTGGAGATAACACTGACATGGCTTGGGAAGAGATAAAAAGTCAGTGCACAGTGTGTGATGAATAATGTGACTTGGCTTTGTCCTGACTTGGTGGGATTGGACACTATTCCTGCACTCCAGCAGAATGTTGTTTCTCTTGCTGGGAGTGTGTGTGAGGAAGTGTACAAGGAGAGTGTGATGCAGTTACTGGCCTCGTGCTAGACAAAGACACAATTGAATTTGATAAGCAGCCTTAATTGACCTTGAGGTCATCTGATGATGACAGTGAAATGAAACTTGTTCAGGAAGAACCAGAGAGAACAAGGACATTGCACGGGTGTCAGTCCCTCAGGTGGCAGCGTGTGGGATTGATCAGGCTGCAGAGGGTGGGGAAACAAAGCCACCAGTGCATTGTAAGGCGTGATCTTATAATGAGAGCTACTGGTCAAGGTCTCAGACCAACAATCAATCATCCCTTAATTTATATTCCAAGTTGCAGTCAGGATCTTCAGCCACAACAAAGCCACTGTCTCCTCCAGCTGTTCAGCCATCACCAGATGTTGCAGCTGATCTGTGCTGCAGCTCCTGCCTCTCCACCCTCCCTGTCTTCCAGCGTTCCTCTCCTTGCTGCCATCAGCAACGAGGGTATTCCCTGCAGGACAGGTGAGGACTCATGGGCAACGATGTGGGCAAAAGGCAAACAGAAATGAAATAAGAGGCAAAACTTACTAAAACAAGGAGCTGCTCGTTGTTGACCCAGTGTATCAGATTTGGGGGGGAAAAAGCTCTGAAGGAAATCTGAGTTAAACATGACAAGAACCTGGAAATGAAAATGCCAATAGCTTGTGGAACTTGTGAATCCTCTCAAGGTTTCCAAGGCATAGTAGCAGTGTCTCTGGAAGAAGCAAAGGAGCTGCCCGTGACCCTGAGGGTGGCCTGGGACCCGTGCAGGCTGCAGAGCCGCTGGCTCTGCTGTGGCTGCTGAGGAACTCCCAGCCAGGGCGGAAGATGAGGAGCTGCAGACAGTTGGGATCTGAGGGATTTGCTAGTAACAGGGAAAACAGAGGAAATGGTGATTTGAGAGGAAATCCTTGGATTATTCTGCGTTGATTCATGGTTAGACATGGTCTGGAGTGAAAGTGATCAAGGAGAAATCCACACAGTGGAGCTTCAGCTCCTGTGAGTGAATGGAAAGGGAGATCAGGGAGAGAAGCAGATCAAGATGGAGAAAATTTAGCAGATTTCTAAAATTACTCATCCATCCTGTAAAAGCTTTTTGTTTAGTGTTACATCTACATCTGGAGGTATTCAAGCAAAACCCTGGGGAGAAGGAAAGCTTCAACACTATTAAAAATAAATAAAAAGAAGAAGGGGGGAAAAAAGGTACTTTTATCAAAGACAAACCTTCCTCCCTCCCTTCTCCTGTAAATGCCATGATTCATTAAATTCTCTCTGTTTCACCTGGGAATTTGCTGGAGCATGTGTCAGTCAGGAGATGATTGCATTTACTGCACTTTTACTGACACAGCTGTACCCCCAAAACTCTGCAGTGGGGATGTGACTGCAGAGTGTCTCTGGGTGATCCCTGGGGACAACCCCCAAGGTGTGGGATTCATCCAGAGGTGAGCTCAGCCCGTGTCTCTTTGTCACTGCTCTGACCCTGCTCAGCAGCTGCACTTGGACATTCGTGCCCTGCTGTGTGTAAGAGCTCCAGCCCTGAGTCCAGTAGTTTTGTACAAATCCTTTCACCCACTGTTCTCCTTAATGTGCCAGAACTGCGAGCTGAGGCCTCGGGCGGGCCAGCGCCCAGCCAGCTGTGCTGTCCTGGCAGGGCAAGGTGGGACAAACATCTGGCGACACGAGGGCTGCAGCTGCCACGGCAATGGCTGCCAGAGCCTGTCCAGCCAAGCCTTTTAGAAGTGTCAGAGTCTGGATGATGCTCCATGCTTTTAAAAAAAAAAAAAGTGAATATGCTTATGAGAGATAATAAAGCTTCCTCGGCAATCCAGAAGAAATGTTCAAACACTCCGTCTGAGAGCACTGGACAGATGTTGGTAATACTGGCTTAACACTGCTGCCTAAACTTGAAATCCAAGTGCTGAGAAGCAGTCAAAGTGCCTGAAGAGCTCGCACTGACGCAGCCCTGGCTCTGTTTGGGGAAGTGCTGAAATCCTATATTGAGTCCCCAGCAGAACTGTGCTCACAGTGTTAACAAAGCCGTTCTAGGACGGGAATAAAGCAAGCCGAGTAAGCTCTTCTAAAGCGAGAAAGCTCAAGAGAGACTGAGTTGTCAGCATTTAAAGTAACTCTGCTGGATCTCCTCATAAGAAGGATTTACATGTTACTATTACAAACATCCTGATTGTTTTGTCCCCTGACATTTTAAAGTTTTCCAAATTTTTCAATATTATAGTGGTTTTCAGTAGTGGCCAAAAATTGGAATGAAATTAGTGAAGTGTCTTCAACTGAGCTATTTTTCTATTTGCTGAGAATTTTTGTTTACACTTTGATTCTGGTGGAAATCCTGCGTTGCCTATTTCCAAAGTTGTTCCTTGTTTTTTTGGTTTTTTGTTTAAGGTGCTGATTTGAACATGAAATGATCCTTTGAGATTCTTTCTCCTGAAGTGCAGACCCTTTGGTAGGTTAAGTACAGCCTGCATGGGTTTGAAATAGCACTAGAAAGTGCCAGTCTGTTCAGCCCATGAGCTCTCTGTGCCTTACCCAGGGTTTGCTGTTAGCTCCTCACAGCCTTCCCTTCACACCAGTACAGAAAAAGCAAGAATCAGAAAAATGCAGACAATAACAAGGCTGAAAATCAACCTCTGAAGTTAACACATCCCAAACTATCAGGTTTCTGCTTCACTGTTCCCTTTACACAGAATTTTCTGTTCTTGGTGTTCATTATTCCCCGGGAACCTTCCTGTGCAGCACAGCAGGGCCAGGACGCTGTGCCTTGGTTCAGCAGGTTGGGTGTCACTGGTCGCAGTCAGCACCTTGAGGTGTCTCTGTGAGACACGCTGCGGGTTGGACACGTCGGACACATGACCAAGGTGTGTGGTCACCTCCCTGCCCTTCCTCGGTGCCAGGTTGCTCTGGTGGAGGGGGTTGCGCAGAGCCCCCTGCCAGGCACAGCTCCGGCTTCTTCTGCAGGGCTCCTGTGCCCTGTGCAGGGACAGGGAGGGGTCACAGCTGCTGTGTGACACGGGTGGTGTGGAGACTGCTGAGGGAATCTTGTATCACAAGGGTGGGACTGGAAGGGTTCGGACGGTTCCCTTCCAGGGATGATTCCCTCAGGTGGCTGAGGGGTCCTCTCCCAGGTACAAACCTTTCAGAGATAAGGGAGAGGATCGATGCTGCCTGCAGGGAGCTGGGTAGTGCTGGGAGGTGGAAAGGATGGTAAATCCCAGGGGTTTTAGGTAATCCGGGGGGTTTAGGTGACCCCGGAGACAGGAGAGTAGGGCATGTCCCTGTGCGGGCTGTGCGCGGTTCCCCGAGCAAACCCGGGACGGAAGGGCCTGCTGTGATCAGTGTAATTTTACAGAAATATCTGAGCAAACAGATAAAACGTGTTAAGCTCCGGGATGTTCATGCAGCAAAGGGAGCCCGGCCCTCGCGCGGGTTTGTCAGCAGAGGGTGCCAGAGCCCCGCGGCTGCTCCGCGCCCCGCGCACGGAGCGCACCGGGGAGCGCACTGAGGAGCGGCACCGGGGAGCGCACCTGGGAGCGCACCTGGGAGCGCACCTGAGCCCGAGCCCGCCGAGCCTCCGGGGCTGCGGCACGGCCAGAGCCACCCCAGCGCCAGCACGGCCCTGGCAGCGCTGCCCAGAGTCACTCCGGGTGTGCTAGTTGTGTCCACGGTTCGCTTTCCAGGTGGCTGGAGGTGTTTGATGGGTAAGAAGAGAGAAATGAGCAGGGAGAGCTGGGTCGTGGAACTCCACAGGCATGCACGGAGATACATTCTCCGGTATCCAGGGCTTCCTCCAGGGGTTCAGGTTGTATTTATGCCCTTGGGGTCACAGCAATTTGCTTATTGATGTTAGGAACTTGGACAGGAATTTCCATGAAAAATACATTCCTGTCAAGCCAGCGGTCTTCACCATGCTGAGGGGATGGCCTTGAAAATCCAACGGACTTTGACAGACATCTGTTGATGTTTTGTCAGCTGCTTTCCAGTTTTAATGGCCGAGCTAATGAGGCAGAGGGTGTTCTCTGGAGCACCGTGGCTCTGCTGGCTTCTGCCATGAGTGTTCTGCTTTGAGCCTTCAGCGCTTCCAATGAATCTTATTATGGCACTAATGGTGGGAAATTATTAAATTACTACCATAAATGATCAAAAGTCAATAATCATTTAATAAAAATTGCATTTAAGTGATCTCCTTAGAATAAGTTCCAATCAAATGAATCGATACAGAAGGCAGGGTCATGTCCTGGCCCCTTGGCTTCTGCTGTGCCAGTGGTCCTGGTGGTGCTGAGCAGCCCTGTCCAGATGGGAGCTCGTGGAGCCTTGCTGGTTTCAGAGCACTGAAGGGGAGGGGAGGTAGCCTGGGGCCCTTCACACAGGCCCGGAGTCATGGCAGGCACTGGCTGAACACTGCCTGGTTTGAATTTTCTTTTTTATTTTTTGCTTGTGTCAGTGGTTTTTTTCTATATCCTTATCACAGCAAAGTGAAGTTTCTATTTCGGAGTAGTTAAAGATTTATGTGATAAAGGGAAGTCTGTAAAAATAGGTGGATCTGCGATTTGCATTTCAACCTGAGGTGCAGAGAGGCTGCAGCCTCTGCATCACGTCTGTGCACTTTGAAGGAACACATGGCTTGTGAAAGGGCTCGGGAGGCAGGTCATTCGTGACATACTGCAGCCTGAGATGCCAGAATTTAAGCAAAGATTTTGAGTGGTGAAGCTTAGCTGGGGCGTTATGAAGAATGAAGTGCTGGGTTGGTGGCTGATGTGAGCTAAATTGAAGCTAAACTGGGTTTTAGTGCAGAATCCAAAGTCTGTAAAAGTCAATGAAAAGGCACCCATGATCTTCAGAGGATGCTTTTGCAGGCACTCCTAGGACTAGAGCTCCTTCACCCATCTCCTAACTCATGTTTTTTCTGGGGAGGGATCCATGGTGCTGGAGACTTCAGAGCAATCTGCAGCTCCTCTGGTGGGGCAGCTCCAATCTCTGCTCCCTGTGACAGGGACAGGACCCAGAGAATGGCTGGAGCTGGGCCAGGGCAGGCTCAGGCTGCAGATCAGGGCAAGGTTCTTCCCCCAGAGGGTGCTGGGCACTGCCCAGGCTCCCCAGGGAATGGGCACGGCCCCGAGGCTGCCAGAGCTCCAGGAGCGTTTGGGCAGCGCTGCCAGGGATGCCCAGGGTGGGATTGTTGGGGTGTCTGTGCAGGGCCAGACTGGGTGATCCTGGTGGGTCCCTTCCATCTCAGGGGATTCCATGATTTTGTGATATCTTTTGCTCTGTGTGCCTGTATGTTCTGTAACACCAAAGCAATAAAAGGCAGGTTGTAGAAATGTGAAATAGGCTTCAAAATCCCCGTGTGCAGAGGCCTACAAATAGGCACTGCTTTGTAGTGTTCATTTTCTTATTTTTAAAGATTTATTTTCCGAGATTTACTCTCACTTCACATTTTCAAATCTTTTCCATACCCAGGCGGAATAGAAACCTCCTTTTTTGTTTTGGGGACATTTTCTGAGGAGAGATAAGATTTTTTACACAGTCACTTCACCACGTTTCTGAGCATTAAGGAAAGCACCAGCTCAGGCAGAGCTTGAGATACCAGCGCAGAGCTGATCCCATGGAGGGTTAACAGACTGTCGGGAGGGAGACTTCCTGCTTTTCTCAGTATGGGTCAGAAGCCCCTTGTTCACTCCAGCCCAGCGATGGCCCTGCTTGAACTGAAATCACTCAGAAGGAAACTGGTGGCCCCCAGTTCCCCGTCTGGTGGTGGCTGTGGCCTCAGCTGTTACTGAGGAAGCAGAATGCGAGCTCCGTTCACACCGTTCCCATCCACCTGAGGGTTGCTTTGCCCCTGGGGCAGGTGTGAGCTGCAGGCAGGGCAGGTGTCAGACACTGTCCATCCATCCATCCATTCATCCATCCGTCCGTCCATCCATCCATCCATCCATCCATCCATCCATCCATCCATCCATCCATCCATCCCTCCACCATCCGTCCGTCCATCCATCCATCCATCTGTCCATCCATCCATCCATCCATCCATCCATCCCTTCTGCCTCAGCACTGTGTTGGTCAGGCTGACTGTGTGCACCCTGAGCTTGTTTGGCTGGAATATAAAGCAAAACACTCCTGCATGGCACCAGCCCCAAATCAAGAGCTCGGCAGTGACCACACCTGCTCTGAAGAACAGCCAGGAGTCCTTGGAGAAGCAGTTTGGCAGCATTTAGCATAAGCCTTTTCCTTTGGCTGCTCCATGCTGGGTTTCGATACAGGGCATTCTTTGAACCGAGCAGGAGACACCCATACCAGCAATTGCCTTCTTGTGGGCCATCACCCACCTCTGCACACTGATCACAGCATCCTGCAGGACTGAGCACATGCAGTTATCTTCTCCCTCTGAACACACTTGATTTACACCTAATGGTGAAAACTACAGACTGGATCCTGACCTCAAAAATAGCAGGCAAGGAATGAGAGAATAGCCTTTTGAATGGAGAACAATGGAATTACATTTCATGTTAATTCCTGAATTACTCACATATGATATCAAAAAGCGAGGCTTGAGAGATTTCAGATCATGTCAAGGTCAAAAGAAGCCCTGAGGAGAAATTGTGACTTTTTTTACTGTTTGAAGGAATGGAAGTGCCTCAAAGTGTCTTCTGCTGAGAAACTTCTACTGTAGTAGAAGCCCCATCTCGGGGCTTTTGAGAGCTGCTCTAGATTTGGGTGTGACCCCAGGATGCTGCTGAGAGGAAGGCTTTGGTTCCCTGTCTCCCAGGAATCCTCAGGTCCTGCTGGAATTCCCATACAATGACATTTAAAGGGGATGTCCTGAGATCCAGTCCAAGATCTGCCATCTGCCCAATCCTGTGTTTGTTGGTTACTGTGGTGGGGTCCCATGGGACACAACCTGGAAAGCCCCTGCTTGTGAATGGGGAAATTCTTTCCCTTTGTCTAACTGCTGAGCAGAGCCAAATTCTTCAGAGTCCTGGACCATGAATTTGCCATTTCAGTGGGTTTGTGTTTTTCAACAAATTGTGGGTGAATTACAGCCCTTTTTGTTTTCTAGGAGACCAATGGCGTAAACTGTGTTTAGGCTAATACATATTTGTTCCATTTTTGGTATCTTCCCCTCACACACACCCTGGTTTTTTTTTTTATTTTGGAGCTGAAGACCTTAAAGAAAGTGAGGGCCCTTAGCTTGCACAACATGTTGAGGTTAATTCTGACCCTCTGGATCACATCCACAGTTGCTTGCACTTGGCAGCTTTGCTCCCAAAGGTGACCTTCCCAGTGCCTGCTGAGAATCCGAGCCTTTTGAATGGCCCTGAGCGATGTACACCTCATGCTAAATGTGGGGGAGAGACTTCCAAAGTCACGGATCATCTGTGGAGAGCGGGAGGCTGCTCCTGGGAGGCCGCTCCTGGGAGGCCGTCTGGATGCACTGCTTGTTCTGTGTCGTGTTCTGCTCCATGGGGCCTCGCTTCCACTGCTCCACAACAAACCCAAGGTGCTGCTGTGCCTCCAGCCAGTACAGGGACTTCAATCACTTGTTGTTATTGCCTCTCTATTTGTGTTTTTCTAAGCATTTGTGTTCCACCAGCACACTCAGAGCGAGTGCTCTCGAGGGGGAATTTCCTTCCTGATAAACAATCCTGCAGTGTGATTCAGCAGGAAGGATGTGGTGGTTAAGGCACTGGACTGGGATTTGGGAGACATGGGTTCTGTTCCCAATTCTACCACAGTCAAGATGGGATGATGAGTGGAAGGGCAAGCAAACAAAGAGGAGGAACTGTGTAGCTGTTGCAAAAACATGCTATCACGTGGCCTGTTTGTCTGGATTGGGGTTAGGTAGGTCTAGGGTTTGCATAGAACCATAGAATCATAGAGTCTGCTGAGTTGGAAAGGATCTCAGGATCATCGAGTCCAACTCTTCACCCTGTGCAGTTTTGTTTGGCTGCTCAAGTGAACAGCATTAGGGACTCCTGTTTGTGCAGTTCAAATCTGGAACTCAGCCTATTCCAGGAACCCAGCTGTGTTTTTAACTCCATGTTATTTTACCTTCCATGGGCTCTCAGATGCCACTTTCCAGTGTTTCTTGGTTGATTCGATTCAGTTTCCCATTGCATTCTCTGATCTTCAGGCATGTGTGCTGTGGCTCCTACACCAAGTTGTACCTGCATGTGGGTTCTCCACTCTCCTGATAAATTCAAGGACAACAGACCACACACACGATAGTCCCTTTCTCACACAGGCTGAAGTTCCTACAGTTTGACAGTAACTCTACATTTTCTTTCCAGAAGCAAGAGCTTGTGCTGCATCTCTGAGTTTAGACCTCCAAACTCAGCATCCTGATCTGGTGCCACCTTTGAGAGGATGAATCAGAACAGTTACTCAAGTGATCAAACCACGGGTGAGTTTTCATTCAGCATGATTTGCTTTCCATTTATTTTCTTACTGCTATTGGAGGAGGATGCTGAGTCACAAATAAAGCAAAACGTGTGAATCAATGCTAAATTGCATGCCATAAAGATTATTGGATCTTTGAGGTTTCCTGTCCACATCTGGATATCAGCATTCTTAGAATTCTAGTCCAGGTTGAAAATTTTTCTAGTAAATTTTATAAGTTTTCACCATTTCAGAAGAACACAGGGGTTTTATTACTGTGTTAGACAACTCATTCTGCTTTTTGCCATAACTTAGTTTTCTCATTAATTGCTTTGGTAATTGGTTACCCTTTGCAGGAAGGGAAGATGTGCACACATCATTGTCAGATATGCCCCATCAAGTCCAAGGGTCAGGGTCCCTACTGGAGAGATTGGATGGGCAGGAATTTGTTACTTCTGGCTCAGACTTGCCATAAATTTACTCTCTTCTTCTGTCCCCATTTTTGGCTGTGGGAGTTCAGCCTCACCGAACGCTGCTGGCAGTTTGTGCTGGGAGAGGTGGATGCCGGGGGCTGTGCATGTGGCCTCCCAGGCTCTGCTCAGTCTGGGCTTTTTTGGAAGTGTCAAGGGGCATTCTTAGCTCTGACGTGAGGGCTATTTTTTGACAGTTCCCATTGTTCCCCACTCTTTGTTCATGGGTGAGGTCTTTTTGTCTGAGGCCTTTGTCAGAAATAGAGGCTGTTAGGAGAGCTGTCTGCTCACAGGTTTGGGGAGTTTTCTTTTGTTGTCGAGAGTCCTGAGAATTTCTTCCTCCCTTTTTCAGACTCACTTGGGCAAACTTGCCTAGACAAATGAGGGGATTGCTGGGATCTCCCCTTGCTAGGCCAGCAGGGAGAGGGGTCCTCAAAGCCACCACCCATGTGCCCTGCTTTGGCTGTCTCAGGCCACATGGCTGGGGCAGAGCAGTTTGGGGCTCTGAACATTTGCCTACACTAAAGCCCTTGCCATTGTCCAGGGGTTTGAATCTGGAGCTCAAAAATGGAAAATTTTAGAAAAATTCCTGTGGTAGCATGAAATATCTATTCTCTAATACTCAGCACGTACTTTTATTACTATGAACAGGTGATGATTACACATCAGGATGTCATGGGGATTCATGAATCATCCACAGAAGGACCTAGAGGCTGGGTTCGGGGAAAAAGACATTCAGGTCTCTATAACACATCCTTGGTGCTCAGGAGAAATGTGCGGTCAGAATATTCATAGATTGATCACTGCAGCCTTATTTTTTGTAGATGTAATAAATGTTATGGTTTGAGTTTAGATCCACTCTCTAAAACAGGCACAGGAGTGAATTTGTCCAGAGGGACACATTTTCAATGTATCACTTATGTACATTTTACACCTCCCGTTGAAGTGCTTAGTCCTGGCTGCTCTTGGAGTCAAGTCCTGGGTTAGACGGGTGTGATCACTGGTGATTTATATCCTGGATGAAGATAGGGATCTTCCAATCTGGACCTCCGTTTGTTCAGCTTCCAGCACCACCTATTGAGTTTTACATTGTTGGTTCATTTCATTCTCTGAGCAGCCATTGGAGCTATACTTAGAGAGGAAGGATATTATAATCTGTGAAAGATTAAAATATTGTTACTGTAATCCAGCTGGAAGGGGAGACCTTTTCTCAGGGTGAGAGACAGCCAAGATTTTTCCCATTCTGTCCTCCCCTTGTATGCAGGAAGGAAGTGCTGGCAAAGGCCCCCTCAGCTTCCTGACGGCCCAGGAGCGCATTTCCAGACACAGCCCTCTCCACCATCCATCAGCAGCCCAGCCAAACAATCGCAGAGCGCGAGGGGAAAACACCCGGCTGGGATAAACACCGGGAGCAGAGCCTGGGAGCAGAGCCCTGGAGCCCAGCACCAACCAGCCTTCTCTGGGGCTGGGCCTGGCAGCACACACACTGCACATTTGCTGCCCTTCTCTTTATCATTAAGTATCTTAATAATCAAAGTTCCCCTTCGAAGAAGCATCTTAACAAGTTAGAAAGAGAGGAAAGGAGGTAAAGGGCCGATGTTTGCTGAGGAGCTGCTGTGCTGGCAGGTGGTGGGGCCTGGGGCCGAGGAGGTGCTGGGGGTGCTCTGGCGTGCAGAACGCCCCGGGTGATGTGTGGGTCACTGTGGGTGCTGGGATGGAGGCAGAGCTTTCTGTCAGTTCTTCAGGGCAGTGCTGAGGCAGAGCCCTCTGTGATGCCTTAAAGAAGGAGGAACCAAGTCGGGTGGGGGCCTCACCTTTGACTGGATCCCTTTGCTGAATAGGATTCTCTCCAAGAAGAGTCTCAGAACTGAACTGGGATCTTTTTCCCAGTATCGCTGCTTTTGTTTAAATGCTGCATTACAATATTTGGGTCATATTTTCAGATCTATCTGCTCTGTAACCTGTTTTTAACCATTCCTTAAACCAACTATTTGGGTTCATATTTTTCAGTATGGTTTTAGTATCCTCACAAACCTTGAGCTGGGAATTTCTCCCTACAAGTACCTGAAGAGAGGTGGTAGTGAGGCGGTGGTTTGGTCTGTTTTGCCATGTGCCGGGAACAGGACGAAAGGGAACGGCCTTAGTTGCAACAGGGGAGGTTCAGATTAGATATTGGAAAAATATTTTTCACTGAAAGACTGGTCAGGCTCTGTGCTGACTACCTGCAGGAGCACCTCGTCTTCCCAGCCAGATGAGTCTTTCTGGGATTCTTTCATTCCTTCTCCTCTGTTTCACATTTTTATTGTCCTTTGTCTGAGCTTGCAGTAGGCATGGGGTAGGCAGTAAGCTCTTTAAATGCCTTTACAACACTCTGCAGGACAGAAATAATTTTTTATTTAAGGTCTTTACAGAATGCAGGATTATGGAATCCTCATTTTAAAGCTGAAGGCATTTCTGCAGTGCTCACACTTATTTTTAAATCTATCAGAAATGCACATAAACAAAAGCAAGTGAAAAAGAAAAGAAGGTAAGAAGTTACTGGGGATGGGATGGATAATAAACAGCAGTCCTGGCTGCATGGTTATGAAAACATTAACCAAAAAAATTTACCCATCTGGCCTAGAGCTAGAGAACAGCAGGTTTCCCCACGCTCGTTGCTGGGTGTAGATGCTGGCAGTTGAAGCTGTCAACTTTAAAAGAAAAAAGCCAAACTCAGTAACTTGGTTTCAGGTCCTGGTGCAGACCCCAGTCCCCAGCCTGTTGGTGGCATTTGGCACTCTCATTTACCTGTTTGGAAAAGCATTAATCTTCCCCTTTGTGAAGCTGTGTAACTGTACATGGGAGGGTGCTCATTTTAACAGCATGCAACATCTTTAAATTTCCTTCTAGAAAATAATTGATTGTGTGTTTGCTTGTCCTGAGCATCCTGTTTGGAAGGAGGCACCACTCGAGTGGTCATGGGTGTGATTCTGCTCGGGTCCTCCATTAATTTAATTATGCACCATGACAGCAATGGGTTAAAAAAGAGACAGAACTGTGATTTGTTGGCAGTGTCCCATGAAGTCCAAGAATGCCAGCTGGAGATGAACCCACGAGCAATGAGAGGAACGTGGGACACTGGAACAGGACCGGATCTGCTGCAGGCTGGGAGAGGCTGCGGGCACCGAGGGGTTTGTGTGAGGACACTGGGCTGGAAGACTGGGAATCAAGGAAGGGAGAGCAGGCAAGGGCTGCCAGCCTGTCCTGACACGTGGCTGTTGTGGTTCATGGCTCAAGGGAAGTCCTTGGGACTGCAAAAGTCTTGGAAAAGACAAAGAAATAGACTTGTGATAGTAAATGCTGTTTGCCCAGGGATATGAAAACACCGTGTGCCTGGGAAGAATGTTTAGATTGGATATGTGGTCATGCAGCAGAAACTGAGGGATAATGAAGGAGTTTTCCAGGAATTGCCTGCTGGTCTCTACATTCCTCATTGCAAAAAGGCATGGAGTATAACAGCTGCTTCCACCCACTCTGGTTTTTTCTCATAAATCTAGTGAAGAAAAGGGTCAAGTTAAATCCGACTGTCCCAAATACCTTCCCAAACCCTAGCAAGGTTCGGGTAACAAGCCTTGGTGGAAGAACATCCTGTGAAATGAAACAAGCACTAGTTATGAGAGAGACAGAAGGTGACACTGTCCTGCAGCCCATGCAGTGCCATGGGAGGCTGCAGGATTCCCTGCATCCTTCTCATCCTGCTGCACAGCCCTGGCTCCCTGGGCAGATGTGTTGTGTGCTCTGGGGGAGCAGGGGCTGCCTGCAGCACGTAGCCACAGCTCTCCAGCCCAGATGTTTGGGAGCACAACCCTCCCCGTGTGTGTGGAGGGAGGGACGGCTCTGCCGCGGCAGGGACTCATTTGTGCTGCAGTGGGAACTGGGAGCAGTGGACACGTCCTGCTTGAAGGCTGGAGCAGGGTTTACTGTGTGATTGTGCCTTCTTTTAAATTAAACTATTTTGCAAGCACTTCCTTCCTGCATTTCTCAGAAGGAGGGAGGGGGGTGTGCAAAGAATGTTGAACTGCCTTTGACAGAGGAGGAAAACTGAAGAAAACAAGAGATGCAATCCTAACTACTGACCTTTTACTTGAGCTTGGTGATGTTTTTCAGCAGCAGAGCCTCTGGGGAGTAACAGCATCCTCCTTGCTATTGTGCTGCCTGCCCAAAAAGGGGGCTAAAGTTCAGCTTTTATGATGTTCTCACTCTGGGCTTGTGGGAAAAAGGCCACATTCCCTTTCTTAGGTCATATGAGTGCAAGAGATGACAGAGTCCTACAGTCTAACCCCAGGGCAGGAGGCCAGTGCAGAATGGGACTGGGATAGACAGCTTGGTAAATACGCCACCAGCTTTTTCTCCTTATGGAGAGTCACAGCAGGTGGGAGGGTAATTTACATTGTTAAATTAAAAGGCACTGATTTATTTTATGTTGGTGTGTTATTGTTTCATAAGAACACATGGGTTGCCGTTACTTGTGAAGGACTCTTGCACTTTATTGTTAAATCCTCCTTTTCCACTTTGGGCAACAGTTACTGGAAATGAACGTTATCTACCAGGACAAAAACAAGAGGCAAATAAGCATAAAACAAAATTCCAGCCTCTTCCCCAGCAAACCAGAGGTTTTCAGGGAACCTTCCATAGTTTTGAAGGCTGGGATTACTGCAGTAGATGTTCTCAAATGGTGCTCCTGTGCCCTCAGACTGTTTGTTCCCTGTATCTGGGGGCTAGAGAGAGACCAGTCCCTTTGCTCACAGGTCCTGATCAGGCTCTGTGTCTCTGAGCTGCCACCTGGTCTGACTGTCCCCTTCCCTCAGCCACATCTGGTGTTTCTCTCCATTGATGTTTCCTTCAGCCTTGTTGAGGTGTTGTTCAACAGACAATGAGCTGATGTTTCCACATGGCATGATCCTGGCTGTGCTGTGCTGTCTGAAATGCAGGGTCTGGGAGAAGAGGAGGTGGCTCTGCCTGGAAAGGCTGCCTATCATAAAGATAAATTCTGTTCTAAAATTACAGATACTGTTTTAAAGCTGCTATAAGACATACTGTTTAAAATACAAACCTGGATGATGCTGACATCCACCTGTGCATTGACATCCTTTGGCAGTGCTGGTGACTCTGCTCCAGGGGCTCGGGGTGCTGATCAGCTCGTGGCCACACCATGAGCAGCAAGCTGAGAAGTCCTGTCCTGGGGCTGATATGTGAGTTTGCCTTCAGCTGCAGTCTTGTCTTCTGCATGGCAGAGCACGTAAAACCTCAGTACCTGTCAGGTCGCTGAAGGATAGGTGTCACTACAGGATGTGCAGTCAGTACTGTGAATTCTGTGTGATAAGGAAAGATGGGTGTTCTGGCAGAATGGAGCAAGTGGAAGTGCTGACTGATCAAATAGCTTAATCACAGCTGCGAAAGGAAGGTCTTGTTCCTACCCTTCTCTCTCATGCCCTTGCAACCCAGTCCTGGTACACGAGTCACCTCTTTGCTCCTGTGCTGGTACCTTGGAGCCTTCACTGAGTTGCTTCAATTCCCTGGCCCAGCAAGAGCAGATCTATGTTTTGGCCAAGTTCATTTTCTGTGGAGGTGAAGCAGAAGGGCAGGTCCAATCTCTGCTCCCTTTCACAGGGACAGGACCCAGAGAATGGCTGGAGCTGGGCCAGGGCAGGCTCAGGTTGGAGATCAGGGCAAGGTTCTTCCCCCAGAGGGTGCTGGGCACTGCCCAGGCTCCCCAGGGAATGGGCACGGCCCCGAGGCTGCCAGAGCTCCAGGAGCGTTTGGCAAGCGCTGCCAGGGATGCCCAGGGTGGGATTGTTGGGGTGTCTGTGCAGGGCCAGACTGGGTTGGACTGGGTGATCCTGGTGGGTCCCTTCCAGCTGTGGATATTCTGTGATTCTAACGAGAACGAGTCACTTCGCTTTTGGACAGCTCATGTCCTAAGTAGAATGTCTTGGCACCAGCCAAGTGGTGAAATACAGCCAGGTATTAATTCAAGATGCTTGAGGAAATGTGCACAAACCAAGCCCACCTTTGGGTGGCCGTTTTAGGGGCACAGACATGTGGGTGTTCCCTCCTTACCAGGGTACCCCACCCTATGACACAGTGGACTGTGTGACTGTGGTCAGGGGAGGAAGCTCACCCACCGTGTTATCTTTGATTTGGTCTTTGACATTGCACCTTGCCTTTGTAGTGACCTCCAGCGACTGACCCTCACATGTAGCAAACACAAATACCCAGTTACCTGAGGGTGCAGGCAGATTTATGGGCTCTGAAGGAGAGAAATGAGGTGCTTGGAGTCTGTCAACTCTCTGGCATTTCTGGTTATCACAATGAGTGGTGGAGGGAAATTAATGCTGTGAAAACAGGCCCGAAGATGAGAAAGGTTTGCCACAGACAAGGGATCTGGACCCGTGACGTGAAGGCCGGGGCAGTGGCATTCAGGTAACCCCTGAAGTGTGTGGTCAAGGCAAGATCACAGCTCTTGAATATTATTTAATATTTATCTGTCTTTCTGGCTCACAAGTGTTGATTTTCGTATCTGCAAGGACTTGCCCGTGGCACCCTATGGTGCTGTGTGGTGCAGGTGCTGGACATACTCCTACCCCACTGTCCCCCTCCTCCCTCACCCAGCACTGAGTGGCTCTGGTGGCTGTGGAAGAGCCATGGTCCCTGCTGGTCCCCTGGGAGGTGCCTGTTTCACAGAGCTGTAGGCTTTGGCTCTACACATCGTTCATTTAACCTTACTTAATTTTGGCTAATCTGAGAACAGATCTCTTTTCATTTTCTGCTGGATGCACTTTGCACTGAGCTATACAGACATTGGGAGGGAGAAGAATTTGTCTAAGTTGTTTGTTTTTCCTTGGGAAAAAAGAAATGGAGATTTATTACCAGTTTTCCCTCCCCAGGGCTCTCCCTCAGCAAAGCCCTGCTTCGGTGGCAGAAGTTTGCAGCGAGCTATCGGCGATTCAGCACGACAAAAGTTCACACAGTTCAGAGCTCCAATGATTACAGAGGAGGTTTTCTTGGGATTTTTAAAATGTCTTAGACACAATTAGAAGAATTTCTTAGCAAGGAAAGTGCAAGCTGGGGACTCTCTGGCAGATGTAATCACTCAAGGAAAACTTTGTTTGGCTTGGCTGGGCCCTGCCTTCATTCCGTGCTCTTTCATCCCATCAGCGGGCTTTGTCTCTCAGTCTTTGCAGTGTCTTTCTGTCTGTCTTTCTCTCTTTCCATCTGCCCCACATTCCACTGCAGGCTGAATGGGACAGCCTTAACCTGGCTACTTCCAAGACAAACAGCAAGTCAGATGGAAAAAGGGGGGCCCTTGGCTGTCAGGAGGCTCCGCGGTCACTCACTTCCTAGAATTAAAGGCTGAGAGTTGATCTGTAAGCCAGCCAAGCCAGAGACAATGACTGGGTTCCCATTTTGTTTCTTTGATACTGTCTTAAATATGTGCAATGACTGGGAAAACAAAACTTACATAAGGTAGAAATCCACTTTCTCATACAGATCTGTCCTACCCTGTGTCCTCCAGTGTGGATGACACAGGTGGGAAAGCTCATCTGATGTTTCTTACAGGGCTTTGGGAACCAGGCCTGCTCTTAGAGAACTGAGTTGCAGCAATTCCTGCCTGTGATGGGATAGTTTTGGTAGCCACAAGATGGGACTGGTGCAGCTGGAATTCCGGTGTTGGACTGCATGGTCCTGGTGAGTCACTTCCAGCTCAGGAGATTCTGTGATTCTGTGAGTGAACAGGAGAGATGCATTAAAGCCACTGTGACTCCAACTCAGCTCCAGTATGTCCAGCCAAGCCCTTGTTTCATGCCATGGCTTTGTCCAGCGTCTGGACAGGGGTATTTCTTGTGCCCATGTGTGACAAGGGTGCAAAGGTGCCTTCCCCTGCTCCAGAACCACCCCTGGACAATGTTGCTGTGCTTTTTGGACGTGAGATTTTCAGCTCTAAACCCCAGAGTGCTGCTGGGCTGAACCAGCTTGTGGTGATTAGAGAGCAGGTAATTAATCACTGTGTGGTTTGCAGGTTCTGTCACTGATGAAGTTGGGGTAAGGAGTGGGGAGATTCCCTCTGAGGCACTGAGGGACATTTAAAATGCTGCAAAGTGCCTCAGGTTGGGTGGGAGGCCTGAGAAGTGCTTGTGACCTGATGCTCACAGGCACAGAACCCTTTAGAGCAGCCTGAGCTCTCTGTGCAGCCCCAGGGCTGTGGCAGCCCCCCACTCTCTGTAGCCCACCCCCCCAGTGGGCCCCGGGCAGGGCTTGGGGTGGCAGATATCACACACTGAGCTGGTTCTCTGCTTTCATGCAGCACTGTAACTCGGTACCACACACTAAAGAGACTTTCCATTGGTATTCAGGGCTCATATACCAGCTCCGCACGGTTTCCTGCGGCTTCCAAGGGAAAGGACCTTTCTATGCATAATTTAATCACGTTCAGCACGGCAGCAGTGGGATTGTTTTTTTCACAGAAAATCTATAACGTCTCGTTGGTGAACTCCTATACTTTGAGAACTCGCAGTACGCTTGCTTATCTCGCTCTCTCAGATAAACACCTCTCAGCATCCTGTTTTTCTTATGCCATACGAACAGGAAGAGAGCGATTGTTTGAGATGTGCGTCAGCCAGAGCTGGAACCAGGCAGCCCCTTACCCTCCCCATCGCCATGGAAACCACCAAATCCCTTCAAACACATTGATGCTGAGCTGACAGGTATCCTGGCTTTTCCACTTAACCTCCCCAGAGCTACGACTTCAATGTGCAGGACCTCTCAAAAACAGGGGTTTTTTATTTTATCTAGGAGATGCAGCTATAAATTTTGGAAGGGAACAGCCATCACTATTTTTGTCTTAAGTAGCAGTGAGATCTTTTATTTGGCCATGGATTTGGTGCTAGGAGCACTGGAAAGGTTCAGAGGCAGCTCTGTCACCAACGGGAGCGTGGTGTGAGGGACTGGGCAAGGTTCTGCCTGAGCCTGTGTGTAATGTCTGCAGCATGTCCTGGAGACAAATGGTTTGAGCTAGCCAGCTTTGGGAAAAGCATCTGGCTGTTCTGCAGTTACTTAAGAGTGACCTGGAGAGCTTTGTGTGTAGAGGGAGCAGATTTAGGATTTGGGAGCGATTGGAACTGTTCCTGGCACCTCAGGGTGCGATTTTCAAAAGCAGCAGCAGAAATATGGATGTAAAACACATTGTTTGAAGATTCTGATAATGCTGGGTATCAGTGCTGGTCTAGTGGAAGGTGTCCCTGCCCATGGCAGGGGAATTGGAATGAGGTGATCTTTAAGGGCGCTTCCAACGAACCAGTCTGGGATTCTACAGGAGATGGAGTTTTAATCTACCACTCTGAGATGTAATTAGCCAGAGGAAGGAGGAGAAATTCTTTTAACATAGGGGTTTAACCATTGTTTTATTCAACATAAGCAAAGCAGCAATTTCCCTCTGCCTCTGGGGAGCTTGATTCAGTCTGGACAGATTGGTCTCCTCCACTTTATTTAGCTGAGTAAACATGTCACCATGTCTCCAGGTGCCACAGCTGCACCTTTTTTGAACGCTTGCAAGGCTGGTGACTCCTCCACTGCCCAGCACTTCTGCCTCTGTCCAGGGCCTGGCCAGCTCAGCCCCATGACCACCGTACACACTGACCTTGGAAAGGGAGAGGCCCTGCCCCCATTCAGCATCTGTGGTGCTGCTGAAATGTGCTCAAGTGAGGAACTGGCAGAAGAAGAGGTGGGAATGTCTTTTATACAAGAATCAAACTATTGTTACTGTTCTCAAAAGAAAGTTGGATGGCTTCAAAATATGTACTACAGCTTTTCAGAATTACCAGGTGGGTTTTTTCATATAAAACTACTTAGGACACACAGTTAAAGGTTGTTAGGTTTAGAACTTGGGGATTTCCAGACATGTCTGGAGGCAAAAGAAATAGATATCATTTTAGCTCTATAATAGTACTCTGGATCTGATGCTTCTTTCCCATCCTGCACTTGAGTCCTCTGGGGCTGCTGCTGTTCCTGGCAGTCTCAGTCTCTTACATAATTAAGAAGTTTCCCCTTTTATCCTGGACAATATCAGTTTTCTTCCCCTTTGCAGGATTGGTAAGTTTGAAAGAAGAAATAGTAAGTTTTCTGGAGTGCTGTTTTAGATGTTTTTAAACTGAATTTCCATTTCTATGAAAGTACCATTAACTCAGTGTAAGGACATTAACTGGCACCCCGGCTGTGACAGATTCTCCTGTTCCTGGCCTGAGGAGGTTGGCAGGACAGTGGGATGTGAGGAATGGCTCGTTCCACGGCACTGATTGTTGTCCTCCTTCTGGGAACATGGTGACTCGCTCCTCACCCTTCCCTCAACACTGAGTTGGTTTATGGGAACAAAACCTAATTCTCTTCATCACTGAAAAAACGGATGGAGCTGGTGGCTAACAGAAGTAAGGACAGCCTGGCTGAATTTTTGAAGGAATATTGAAGGAAAAGAAAAACTGTACGATGAAACTGTGGGTTTTGTGTAAACAGTTTTGAACACAAGAGTACAAACCCTGGTTTGATCAGGATGGGGATCCACCGAGCTCAGGGCCTTGAGCCACCTCTCTGGCTGTGCCTGGCCATGAGGGTGGAGGGAGAGGTGTAAAATGGGAAGGGAATGAGGGACTGCAGTGCTGTCCTCTCCTCCCATGTGTGTCCCGACTGTCCTGTGCCAGAGATTGTCATCCTGGTGCTGCAGAGCCCTTGACACTGAGGTTAGAGCCCATCAGACAGAGGAGGAAACCATGTGAGTGTTGCCAATTACCTGCAAAAGGTTTATGATTGTTACATTTTTAAGCTTTTATGAAGTTGGATTTCATTAACTGCCTAGAAAGCAACCTCTTGGTGTTATTTTTGGAATTGCTATTTCTGTACAAATCACTGCACTTCTTGTCCAGCCAGGGTGCACTGAAAGCGTCCCCAAATGACCTCTGTTCCAAATGACCTCTGTTTGTCTGAGGCGATGTCACCCCTGTGTTCAGGGTGACAGTGTGAGATGGGCTCCTTCACTCCTGGGCAAGGGAAGTTTCTGCTGCCCAGGCTGGGTCATCTCAGGCACTGTGTGGATGTCCCAGAGCTGGGTGACTCCTTGGTGAGGTTTCATTTTTATTTGTTGAGTTGGCACCAGCTCTGAAGGGCACCCTCTGCTCCCGTGCTGGGTGTGGTGCCCAGGTGTTGTGAGGGAGGGGATTCTGCCCTGCTCAGGTGAGACCCCCACCTGCAGAGCTGCCCCAGCCCTGGGGCCCAGCACAGGAAGGACCTGGAGCTGCTAGAGGGAATCCAGAGGAGGCCATGGAGCTGCTCCAAGGCCTGGACTGCTCTGCTCTGGAGCCAGGCTGGCAGAGCTGGGGGTGTTCATCTGGAGAAGAGAAGGATCCAGAGAGACCTCAGAGCCCCTTCCAGGGCCTAAAGGGGCTCCACTGAGAACTGGAGAGGGACTGGGGACACGGGATGGAGGGACAGGACACAGGGAATGGCTTCCCACTGCCAGAGGGCAGGGATGGATGGGATATTGGGAAGGAATTGTTCCCCGTGAGGGTGGGGAGGCCCTGGCACAGGGTGCCCAGAGAAGCTGTGGCTGCCCCTGGATCCCTGGCAGTGTCCCAGGCCAGGCTGGACAGGGCTTGGAGCAGCCTTGGATAGTGGAAGGTGTCCCTGCCCAAGGCAGGGGGTGGCACTGGATGGGCTTTCAGGTCCCTTCCAACCCAAAGCAGTCTGGGATTCCGTGATGTTGTTGTTGCTCAGGTGTCTGTACACTCTGGGTGGGAGAGGAATGGGGATGTTCTCGGGGCTGATGTGGGCCGAGGGGGAGGAAAGCCCCTGTTTGGAGCACTGGGGTGGGGCTGTGCTGAGCCTGCCTTGCCCCACAGACCCTGGGGAGCGGGTCTCCGGTCTCTCCATTGACAAAAAGCACTAAGAAAATAAGAGGGCAATGTCACTGCCTGTTGTGCTCAGCCAAGTGAGCCTTCTCTTTTAATGAGAGTGCATTTTGTTTGATCTGTGCTTTTTGGGGGAGAAATGATGAATTTTAGCCATTATGAAAACAAAAGACACGGTTATTTGCAAGGATTGTTTTATAAGAAGCATATGTGTGTTTTATTATTCTTGTGCTTGAAGTGTGGGGATTATTTTCAGTTGGGAGGCTGCAGCAGAAGAATGTGAACTTCTGACTCACTTAGAAATTGAGCATGTATCAGCCAAATGCTAAGGGTTCTTATTATGTTTTCATAACTGAAATTTCTCAGAATGGAAAGGATCTCACTTGCCCTTAGTTAGAGAATGATTTTTGTTGCCATTGAGAAAGGCTGGCTTCATTTCTAGAAAAAGTTGTCTTGCTTTCGATACACTGTTCATTTCCCTTTTCCCTCTCCAGCAGGGCAGTTTGTCCACATTCTGCTTGTGCACCTCATTCTCCACCATATTTCTGTTTGAGCTCCTAAATCTGACTTTTCAATAATGATGTAGTCAGCAGCATAGACCAAGGTATGGCTTCATAGAGTGATCCCAGCAAAGTGTGGGCTCAGCTAATGGCACCTGAGGAATTCTGGCTTTTGTCTAGAAGAACCAAATGAGGAACATGAGATGAGTATTTCCTGCCGAGCCAGATGCAGCCTCAGCCATTCTGTGATTTGTGCTTGGTGTAAGCTTATGCAAGGATATTAGAGAATACACATTCAGTAGGAATAATTCTGTGATGCGTAACTGCATGTTGTCACATTAACAGAGTAGATCCAAACCAGAGACTCGTGGAGGAATTGCTGGCCTGTACCTTGCAAGGTGCATCACTTGAATTAGAAGTTTCTGTTAAACCTATCTGGAAGATGATAAAGAAATGCAAAAAGATAAGCCTCTAGATACTGACATCCCCCCTAAAGTGGAGCAAAATATTTCCTGCTGAGTGAAACAACCATCTCAGTTAGATTGGAATACAGCTTTGCCCCTGTTCTCAGTACAGGCAGAGAACTGGGCTGGGAGGAATCACTCCGGGCTGACTTTTCCATCTGCCCTATGAACAAAACATAAACTCATTCTGCAGTTCCCAGGAATGCCTGGGCCAGCTTGTGGCAGTGTGTTAGGTGATGTGACCCCTTTGTTTCAGTACCAATCCCAGCTGTGGGAATCTTCATCTGCTGTAGAGAGGCCGCAGGGGCTTTCGTGTCTCTCCTGGCAAACAGGAGGTGGCTGTCATCACAGGGCTGGAGAAACAGAGCAGTCACAGCTGGTTGATGAATGGAGAAATGTGGAACCATTCATCTTACATGAGGTTTCTGGCGACTAAGAACAAGCTGATGTTCACAGTCAGGTGATTGCAAGTGAGGAACTCAGAGCGTTTTGGGATATTTTCCACTCCTGTCTGATGTAGATCCTCCCACTGGCTGCATTAATGCAGAAGGGGAATCCAAATGTGTGAATGAAGAGCTGGAGGAACAAGTAAGAAATGCCTTTCTCTTGGTGAACCTGGACTCCCAGACCTCCCCAAAGGCTCTGTCTTTAATGTTAAAATTACAGGGAAGGTGTGTGGTGTGAGGAGTTTAGGACTGTGGTCGCTGGTGTGGTTCCTTCCCTCCCAAGATGTAGAGGGCTTGGTGCAGCTGAGTTCAAAGCTCTGTGGATCAGAAAACAGCAGCTGAAATTGGACACTGAGCCAAGGCTGGAGTGAGCCAGACAGGCCAAATAAAGAAGGACTCTCTCCATCTTCTTGCTTCATTTCCTTGCTGTGTGAGTTCAGCTAAATGCACAGTTAGACATTCTCAAGCATATTTGCCTTTTGTGGGAGGCACAGTGAAGGAATGGGTTGCTGGGGCGGAGAGAGTCTTGGAGCTCTGGAAAAGGTGCTAAAGCAGAGCAATGTATTGTTTCTGAAATGAAATAGTTTCGTTACACCTGATCCTCTTGTAAACTTGGCTCTGTTGGATTCAGTGGTGGAAATGGAGCAGCTTGTCCTGGCAGCATTCCCCTGTCCCTGCAGACACTGCTACCTGAGCAGTGCAGGGAGCACCTCTGGCTGCTTTTATCCCTAGTGGGGGACTCCTCACTGCACTCAGTGGAGATTGGGATCAATCACCAACTGCTTACTCCTCATAATAATAAACTGAAAGGTTTATTTATGTTACATGTGCTCATTAAAGGGAGGTACAGCAAGAACACCTGGAAGGTGTCACAAGCTGTGGGTTTCTACAGAGGAATTTTGTACCTTTTTGATCAGATCAGCTTGTCCTCTGAGGTTCAAATTTGAGCACTAGAAAATGTATCCATTCATTATTGTACCATCTAAGTGATATTATTTCTGTGCCTGTTCTTCTGCAAAACCAGCACACACGTGGTGTGAGCTGCAGCCACTTCTGAACAAAATTGAGACAAACTAGGTTTTGATAAGAGACTTTGATTAATTTATACATAACACATAATTTGTTTGCCCTCAGCTGTAATTTAAGTGACCCAGAGTGGGTGTGCCACTCGTGCTGCTGGAACAGGAACAGGGTGAATGGCTCTGCTCACCCAAACCCCCAGCTCATGCATTGCCTTCACTGAGGTACTGGAGTTTTAAAGTCCAGACAGGCCACGTGCCCTAAGAGGGACATGGAAATACCTTGAATTTTAATTTTCCTTTCAGAAATATATCTCAAAGACATGTTGAGATGAGCAGGAGTTTTCACTGAGAACAGATTCCAGGGATTTACTGGGGCAGAAGACACACAAAACAATAAGTAATAGTAAAAATTCACTGATTGTTTACTGGGTTGGTTGGATTTGTTGGCTATTCCATTAAACATTTATTAAAATTTTGTTAACTTCCAGGGCAGAGGGACAAGCTGGCTGCCTAAAGAAAACATAACCATTGTAGGGCAGCAGAGGAACAGCTCCAATCTCTGCTCCCTTTCACAGGAACAGGACCCAGGAAACAGCTGCAGCTGGGCCAGGGCAGGCTCAGGCTGCAGATCAGGGAAAGGTTCCTCCCCCAGAGGGTGCTGGGCACTGCCCAGGCTCCCCAGGGAACGGGCACGGCCCCGAGGCTGCCAGAGCTCCAGGAGCGTTTGGGCAGCGCTGCCAGGGATGCCCAGGGTGGGATTGTTGGGGTGGCTGGGCAGGGCCGGGAGGTGGACTGGGTGATCCTGGTGGGTCCCTTCCATCTCAGGATATGCTGTGATTCCATGAATTTGTGATTCAAAGTTAACATTTTGTTCTTGACTTTTCCTGTCCATGACTTTCAGCTGTGACAGTTTGGGGGCTGTGACCCTGCATTTCACTCACTTCTTCCACCTTCTTTGGGGTTGCTTTTTTTCCATTCAGTGTCTTTTCTTTGCTGACTGTAATTCTTTCAGGTTTTGGGCCACAGGGCATTTAATGGCTTTGGGCACAAAGAGAAAGTGTCAGGAGGTTTTTTCCTTGGGAAATTCCTCCTCTGGGGTTGGATGTCGCCCTTTCCTCAGGCGAGAGACACAAGGAGGCTCAGTCAGAACGTGGGGTTCTCTTGCCAGGGCGTTTCAGCTGCACTGGTGAATAATGCAGCAGAATTTTGCAAGGACAACACTGCAAACCTCACCAGCAAATCCAGTGCTTACCTCACCAGCCCCCGGGCACCGCTTTTGTTGTGATCACAGCAGGGTTTGAGTGATGGATGCACAAAGGAAATGGAGAGAATGAACAGAAAGTAGTTTATGGCTTTCCTCAAAGGCACTTTTCTAACTCAAAAATATAAGCCTTGTGGTTTATATGGTTTTGAAATGTAACCACAGATCTTGAGAACTGGAAGACGTTTGATTTACCATCTCCTGCAAATTTGGTACCAGGTTCAGGGCAGAACTCATTAATTTTCAGAATGAAAAACATTCAAAGGAAATATATTAATGTAAAATGTTTAAAACAGGAATGTGCTATTGGGAGAAACTGTCAGTGCCACGACTTGGGGTCTTTTGTGTCTTGTTGGAGTGGGTGCAGATGTGTCTTTTTGAGGTCTCCATCAATGTGCTCTAACCTTGATTTGATGAGGCTTTTCCAGCTGTTTTAAGGTCTGCAACCCCCTTTTTGGGAATTGTGAAGGGTCAGTGTCAGACTGAGCACTTTCTCTTGAGCTCGGTCTAGGAACTGGATGGGCTCAGCTGCCTGGGACACATCTCCTGGCCCTCCTCAGCTGCTCACAGCTGGAGCAGGGAGAGCTGGTATTCTCTGACTTTCCACACTGTTTTTTTTTTTGCTGTTTTGTACCCTTGTTTTTATTTTGCTTATTGAATGCCCCTTGCTGATAGCTGGGTATCTCTTCAGGATGTAGGACTCTCTGCAGGATTGAAGTTCTCTTTAGCAGTGGAGCTTCTGGGTGTCCTTGGTAGGACATGATGGGATTTTTCTGTCCACCATGCCCCATCCTTGCCTTTTTCTTGTCCTGAGCTGGGCCCAGATGCACTTGAGGTTCAGTTCTGACCACTTGGTTTTCGATCACTTCACTTTATCGCTCCTGTCCATGTACTTCTCCCTCGCTCCCTGCTGTGTGGAGCAGCTGCCTGCTCTCCAGGTTTTTCTGGAAGGCTTATGAAACTCCCTGTAAGGTCCTGTTGTTTTTCCTTGGATGTCTTGGTATTAGCTTATTGCTGCTTCTCTTGTTCCTTCTCGGATCTGGGCGGGCAGGTGCCTGTCTGGTATCCCATCGGAGTATAGCAGTAGTTACTGATTAATTATCCATGTCAAAGGCACTCATTTTTTACTCTTCAGGGGTGCCAGGAGAACTGTGAGGAGGATAGTCCTCCAAAGAGGTCCTGGAGGAGACAGAGCAGATGAATTGTTCATTTCTTTCAGGAGACCAAACGATGTGGACCTTCACATTTCCATCTTCAGTCTCAGCTGGAGAGTAATTGGATGCAATAGCTCAAGGTCCAGCATGAACTGCAGTGTCCTCACTCTGGTGGGATGAGACAAGGGCATGAGGTTTTTTATGTTTAGCCTCTGACCCTGTCTCACCCTTATATTCCCAGGAGCCTTACCAGGTGTGGAAGGGAACAGCCCTGTGCAGACACCAGTGGATTTCTCAGTTTCTCTCCGTGTCAATCCCTGCCCTCTGGCAGTGGGAAGCCATTCCCTCTTGTCCTGTCCCTCCATCCCTTGTCCCCAGTCCCTCTCCAGCTCTCTTGGAGCCCCTTTAGGCACTGGAAGGGGCTCTGAGGTCTCCCTGGAGCCTTCTCCTCTGGACTCTCTCCACCAGGTCCGTGTCCCTCCTGTGCTGAGGAGCCCGGAGCTGGATGCCATGCTCCAGGTGTGCTCTGTGGAAATAACCCAGCTCTGGGAGTGTTCAGAGCCCGGCTCTGGGGCAGGGAAGGTGTTCCCTGTGTACCTGTGGCTGCTCAGTGCCATGCTGGCACCACTGACCTGGTTAAAACTGACTGCAGAGATATTTTCCTCCAGCTGTATCAGCTCGGGTTTCAGAGGCAGGGAGGTAAGGTAGGAAACAGTCAGTAAGAAAAGGGCTGGGTTTGTTGATTGAGGTTTAGAAAGCTTTTAACAAGTTGAATTATTGGTTGTATCTGAAGTGAAACACTGCTCTCCTAACTGCTCTCATTTCCTGTATCATTCCAGCCTGTTCCCTGCATTAATTACAGCTCAGATTTACAGTGTATTTTGTTACATACTGCGTTGCTTTCTCTTTTTTTTTCCTGTCTGTGTATAAATTTCTTTTGGAGTCAGGCCAAGAAGAGAGTGTGCAGATATGCTCACACAGATGGACTGAATTTGACTGTAATTTGCTAATTTGCTGGGGAGAAGGGATCTGGCTTTTCTTCTGTTTTGGTGTAAAAAAGAGCCTTTTCTTTTTCCAAAGGAAGAGCAGTAGCTGAGAACAGCCAGTGTTTGGAGAGTTCAACATTTCAGAACAACCAGAGATGAGAGAAAATATTATCTTGTGAATTGTAAATGTGGCATTTTTAATTTGGCTGGTGTTTCCCAGAGGTTAGTGGATAATGGGAATACTATCATGCTCTTGGCTCGACCAGTAATCAGCTTGCTACTTCAAATATTTTATAAATGCAGTGCCTCAGAGTTCAGCTGAATGAGGTAGAGCCTTTCACAGCTGAAAGAGTTTTTTGTGACCTGAAATATGAAGTGTGATGGGATACTGAGCATGAAATCTAGCATTTGGAAATGAGCTCTTTAGGAACTGTAAAACACAGAAGGTGATTGAAAGAAAGTTTCCTTTTCAGTTTAATATTTTTCTTTTGGCTGTGTGAAAACATAAGAGGAGGTGCATTAGCAGGAGTGGTTTTGGAGAGTTCATTCAGGTTTTTAAATTCATTCTTCACGTTTAAACTGTTGATGCTGAAGATGATTTTCATTCAGAATACTTTGTGTCATGGTTTCATAAGTAAATGATTGCGAATTAAGTACAATCAGATATCAAACACGTTACTGCTTTTAAAATTAAGTATTCCTAAACAATTGCTTTAGAAATACTGGTGTGATGAATATTGGTGTGATGAATATTGATGTGATGAATGACTGTATGAGGAATGATAACACAAAAAAGAACAACTGAATGCAACTTCTGCAATAACTAGGCGAAAAGTAAGATAAAATTCCAAATAACCTTCTTTTGAAATATTTGATCACTCTTTGTTTAGCCTTGCCACTCATCACAGCAGCCTTTCATCTTCCCTCTTCCTCAGGCACCATCTTGCCTGAGTCCCACTGCAGCCCCATTGTTGTCCAGCCTGGCACGGCAGCCCCCCAAGCACACCCAGGTCCCTGTGCCGGCCCGAAGTCACCCACTCCCTCCACCATGCCCAACGGGCCAAGAGGTTCCGCTGCCCTGCTATGCATTAAAAACTCTGTGCTGGTCACCCCTCCTGACCCGTGCAAGGTGCTGGCTCTTCCAGGACCGTTTGGTTTCCTGTGGGAAGGGGTGGGGGTGGGCAGGGCATGGAGCAGCAGCAGCATTGGGCTGTAACTGCAGCAGCACAGCTTTGGAGTGCGGGAGCCCATGGGGTGCTGAGTTAAAGCCGTGCCTGGCTGCTGGCTGTGATTTTGTTAGGATTTCAGAGTGCAGGGTTTTACACACTAATCCTGACTGGCAGTTGGAGCTTGGTGGTTTCCAACACGGAGTAGCTGATTTCTCTGGGGTGGAACAATGCCCCAGTGTGTCTGGGCTGCCTCTACAGAGCCAATAAATCTGTTTTGTTTTGTTTTGTTTTGTTTTTCTCCCTCTTTTTCTCTCTCTCTTCCCCCTCCTCCAGGCCAGGACCCACTCCTACTGTTGAAAACCCTTCAGCTTCTCTGGACAAAGCATGAGCTGGGGAAGGTAAGGCTGAGCCCTGCATACAGCAGTTCCTCTGGATGCAGAGCATGTCCAGGCACAGGACGCTCAGGTCAGACCCGCAATCCTTCACGGCTGCTTTCATTCCAGCACTCAGGGGAAGAGCCTCTGCATTTGCAGCTACAAGTGAAAAGAAAAGGTAGCTTTGTGTGATGGGGAGCAGCTCAGGGGCTCCTAGAAAAGAGCTGGAGTTTCCAGGGCTGAGTTACAGAAGGAAAGAAAATCAAAGTTGCTTTTGTTTTATTTTAAACACTTTTTTTGTCCACTAAATGGGGGATCTTGGGAGGAGGGGGAAGAATATTTCTAGTAGCTGAAAAGAATGAGAGTTGAACTTGGTAGAGAAGCGCTTTTTGCCAAGTGGATAGATTAAAGCTTTCATATTTTAAGTATTTTTATTTTATTTTCTGATTTGGTTTGGTTTTGCCTTTTAGAGTGGTGAATGCAATTTACACTTCTGTCTAAAATTAGTGCTGTATTTTTATGCAGCAACCTGTGGGTTCTACACGGAGATTTCTCATAGGCGGTAAAATAGATTTCATCTAAGTCTGGGATCTTGAAAACTAACAAAATCAGTAGATGCATCAGCTGAGGGGTGAGATTTCCGTGTTTAACTCTGTGCTGCTCAGGTGGGTTCAGAAGTGAGATGGTTCCTTTTCCAGAAGGTCCAGAGCCCTGCAGTTCCCACATAACCATGTGGAGCGTGTCCTGTGTGGAGTGGCCAGCATGGCTGAGGACCTGGTGGATGTGTTCCACACTGGGTGTCTGCAGTGCTTAGTCACTGTCCTGGTCTGCTGCTCTTAGACTTTCCATTACTGGTAGTCTGTGGTTGCCAGCTGGAATAAACAACTGGAAACCCAAGTGTGAGAGGTGCCTTTCCAAATGGTCACTCACTGGCGGAGACTTGAGCTCAGCAACTCTGAAGCCTTGAGCTTTCCATCAAGTTTTGTTGGAGTTGGAGGAAAAAAAATGTTATCCTTTAGGTCTGGAGGGCAGTTAATCCCACAAAACAACAGCAGGAAAGAGTAATCATCAAAATCTCTGCACTGGGTACCCTGGGATCTGTATGTGGATTGGGAGGAAAAATACTCTGGAAAAGACAAAGCCTCCCATGGATGTGTCCTTTGGCAGAGAGCACTGCAGTGATCTTGCTGGGGGTGGAAAAGCTGGAGGATCCCCAGGAGCCATGGAATCACAGACTGGTTTAGGTTGGGAAGGAATTTAAAGCTCATCCAGTGCCACCCCCTGCCTTGGGCAGGGACACCTTCCACTATCTCAGGGTGCTTCAAGCCCTGTCCAGCCTGGCCTTGGACACTGCCAGGGATCCAGGGGCAGCCACAGCTTCTCTGGGCACCCTGTGCCAGGGCCTCCCCTCCCTCACGGGGGACAATTCCTTCCCAATATCCCATCCATCCCTGCCCTCTGGCAGTGGGAAGCCATTCCCTGTGTCCTGTCCCTCCATCCTTTGTCCCCAGTCCCTCTCCAGCTCTCCTGGAGCCCCTTTAGGCCCTGGAAGGGGCTCTGAGGTCTCCCTGGATCCTTCTCTTCTCCAGGTGAACACCTCCAGCTCTCCCAGCCTGGCTCCAGAGCAGAGGGACTCCAGCCCTCAAACCAAGTTAGTGGCCTCCATAAGGTTCATTCTTACAGCTCCACATCTTTCTTCTGCTGGTCACCCCAGTGGCACCTGGGGTTTGCAGATCCCCAGTGGGATTTGCAGGTGTGTCCCCCCTGCAGGCTGTGTGCTGGGCAGGAGAGTGTTTCTCAGCCTGGAGAGTGCAGTTCTGACCCCCAAGAAAAGCTTTTTTGGAGCAATGGGGAGGGCTGTGGTGGGCCCATCTGCTGTGGGGGGACACAGCAGGAATGTCTCAGTGGGTTCTGACACATGCTCGTCACGCTGTCACCAGGACGGGCTGATCCATGCCCAGGGCTGTGTGCCCACAGAAAGTGTAGACTGTTTTGAGGGGCTGGGCTGCTCAGCCCTCTGTGTACAGCTCAAGTGGGTTGTGCTGCTGCTGCCACCCAAATGCCCAGCCCAAATAACTGAGAGAAGTTGACTTAAATCCAGCTCAGCCTGCTCCAATGCCAAGTAAGTGGCAGGAGCTTCTCTGCCTCTCCCTGTGTGTGCCTGTAGGTCAATATTGTCCATGAGCTGGGGTAAATCAGCCCCTTGGTCTCAAATCAGTGACCATAGGCAGGAATGTATCTGCCAGGGTGTGACCCCAGTTCTGGAACATGGGTGTAAGAAATGGTCATTTCCTACATAGGAATGGCAGTTTGGGAATAACCAGGAAGCATCAGCAGACTGCCCGGAGCTGTGGGACTAGAAATAGGGGACCATAGCTGAATAAAGGGGTGTGTAGTTTGAGCATCAGTAACATTTTCCTATTGCCATGATCTGTCAGGCTGTAGAAATCCCCCAAGGAGCATTCCCTGCCATGGGAATCAACTGAAATGGAAATGGCAATTACACGTTGGAGAGGAATCCTTCTCTGGCAGAGGGACAAGCCAGGCAGCACAGCACTCTTTCCTCCCTGATTTAGGTGTCTCATGCCCTTTTTGTTCTTTGCCTTTCTCCCTCAGACTATAGATGCCATAGCTGAAGGCTTGCTGGGAGGTTTGGAAGGAGGCTTTTTCCCAGCTCGTCACAGTCTCACTGGTAGGAAGGCCAGATTCAGTGCAGATGAGCACAGTTTGTGCTGCCGGCAATTGTGTCAGTGCTGGGAGCTGCTCTGCCTATGCCAGCAGAACCTGGTGTCTGCTGGAGCCCATCCTGCCGGAGCCCAGGCTCACATTCCAGCCCAGGGAGGAGCTGAGCGGGGTGGTGGAAGCTCCAAATGTGCTGAAGTGGGGCTTTGGAGGGAAAAAAGCCATTTCCAAACAGTGCAGTGGAGTTGGCGAGTTGCTTTAGTTTCCTTTGGCTGTTGTATTGGATGTTTGTGGTTGGATCAGAGCTCGTCTTTGCCTTCTGCTGCATCTCCCAGTGAAGTTGGAGCCCTGTGTTTAACATCGCAAACTCTTGCCACAGGGAAAACTACTTACAGGGAGAAATCTCTTATCTAAAGTCACATCTCCATTAGTCATCAGCTTTTTCATACTGCCTTTGATAGCCTAGTGAGAAAGAAACAGTTTCTGTCGTAAACCATAGGTTCTGTGGGTTTTCCAGACATGAAAGACACTCTGGAAAATGACTGTCTTCCAGGAAAAATTGTCAATTAATAAAAAAATACAAATTCATTGGCAAATTTTCTGTAGATTTTATTTCATTTTCCATGTCATTCTTCAAACTTTGTATTGTTTCCACTGGAAGCTCTGAATAGGGCCATGAAATCCAGTAAATTACAAGTGCTGGCTGCAGCAGGAATGAGCATCTTTTGGATTTGGCTTTTTAGAAAAGAAAGAGAGCAGCTGCTCTCAGTGATTTCTTGTTTTCTGTCTCTGCTCTCATCATGCTCCACGCTGGTGATGTACTATGCAGTGAGAGGTGCTGTGTGGGTACTGAGGATGCCACTTCCTCACCCTGCCAACCCTCCCAGCTCCCTGGAAACTACTTCTAATGTAAACATTATAGAGATACTGCTCAGTACTGCTAATTTATCACTTCTACCAGATGGGGAGTAAGTAGCCTATTAACATTCACAAAGTGAGGGTCCAATTCCTTCACATTTCTAAACACATCACGCTGGGATTCCTAAGATTTATGGCGTGGAGTTTTCCCATGTTCTGAGCCCCTTTGTGGGGCCTTTAGGCTCATGGAGGTGTGCAGGGGCAGGAGGTGCTCGGGGAGCTTTGGGCGAAGGAGCACAGTTTTGGAGGATGACAGTCTGACAGAATCTGAACGCAGATATTTCATTCACTTTGATCTGAGTGTAAAATCCAAACTATTTTGAGACTCCAAATATTCCGATTACGGGCAACATTGTGGCTGAAGTGGGCATAAGGTCAAATATGCAAGTTTGTGGTGCAGCCTTGAGGAGGGGTTCTTTTACTACTCCTTGTAGGTATCTTAGAAGATCAGCAGGATTTTGAGCCCACTGCTCTACCTTCAATATTGCCATTTTCCCAATAACACTCCTCTCTCCAGCTCACTTCTTTTCTCCCCCTCCCCCAAATCCCCAGCCCCTTTGTCTGCCCCACAGAACAACTTCTCTGTCTTTATGGGATAATTAGTGTGGACAATTGCTGCTTTTCCCATTGGGTTTGAGGTGCAGTGAGCCATGAAGGAATCTGTAATGACATGAAAAGTCACTGGAGGCGCGGATGGTGGCTGAATAGCAACAGTTACCTCTCTGAATAGATTAAATTAAAAAAAATAAAGCTTTGTGTTCAGCTGGGGGAAGGGAGGATTCACTAATCTTTTTGTACGTGACAATGTGGTTTTGTATCTCGGCAGCTCAAGGAAGAAATCAGGCGGGGCTTTGCCAGACTGGAGGACCCTTTGGCAGGACTCCTGGCCATGCTGGAGAGCAGCAGTGATTGGAAGGGGAAAGGGCATTCCCTGGGGTATTGCATCACCACGGAGCTGCAGCTATGGATAAAAGAGCATCCTGCTGTCCCACAGGTTAGAAAAAGAGAGCTGGGAGAGAGGAGAGAGCAATTGATTTTAATGTTCCTCAAGTATCTTCAGTTTCACTTTATTCCAAAGTCCAACATCTTTTCTGTAGCCTTATACGGAGCGTGACAAGGTGTGAAACTCACAGTGAGATGTTGTTATCTGTGGCATGCTGGCCTGAAAATGAAATCATACTGGGAGCTGTGCTGCCAGAGCTGTTTCCCCTCCAGTGTTAGGATTTCCGTCTCTCTGGATCAAACCACTTTGATCGAGCGTTGCTCTTACAGCCTTTCCAGGCTGGAGGCTCTCCCACTAGAACCCACATCCATGCTGTCAGGAGAAACCAGTTACAGAAATCTGCTCTGTGTGTTCTTCCAGCTCTGCAAATAGAAGCCAGTTACTGTAGGATTGCTTAATTCCTGCCATATGGTGGGAATGCAGAAAATGGGAACAGCCTGCCTTTTCAGCAGCTGAATGATTAGTTCTGTAAAGTTGGGTCATCAGATTATATGTCCTAATGTTTACCATTCCTTCTGCCTTCAGATATTCCGACCTACTGAGATTTTCTCTTTTCTGAAAGCTTTTGGCTCTGAACTGCAGGATACTTTTATATTTGTGTTGCTTCCTTTCCCATTTTTCCAAATGGCTCTGGTTAGATGTTGAGCTCTGCCATTACAGGATCAGCAAAGTGCAGTGAAGTGCTACTGGCATTGAAATTCCTGTGTCATGAGTGAATGATCACGTGGGAACACAAGGATTAATACCTGTGTCTGTGCATCCTTTGATGGTGTGTTTGCTTTCCCTACCCCTCCCGCACCCAGCAGCAAGCCTGGGAATGAAAATGGAATTCTTACGCCTAATAGGTGAGATCTCCGTGGAGGGAAGTCGCTGGATTCAAAGGTTTTCTGCTGGGAACTAGAAGGAGAATTTCCAAAGAGTTCTGTTAGCACAGAGGGCATTTTTCCAGTTTCAGATTTTACTTTTGCACAAGGCCCTATCCCTTCTGCAGAATTACCCCACAAACATTTCATGTTCTTAAACTGGATGCTGTGAAAAAAATATGTATCATATTGTTCTGATTTCTGCTTGCAGACTCCATGGGGAAATCGGAGAATCCCTTCCAGAGGAATTCGCTTACTCTGTTTAAACAAGCTGCATTTTCAACCGCCGTTGAATCGCAGCCATCTTTACCAAACCTGTGTTTGATTGTTTTTTGGTTGTTTTTTGAAGTCTGGCACCAAGCTGAAGAAGCTGCAGGCCCGTGTGCTTGGAATGCTCTCCCAGTGCCCAGCTAATCTGCTTGACCCCCTGATTAGCATTTACCAGCTCCACACAGCGGACCAGAACTATTTGCTCGAACATGTCAGTCATCTTTATCTCCAGGGCGATTACAAAGAGGTGGGTCATGTCTTTCAAATAAATTTACCTTGCCAGCTCTCTGTGAATGTCTGTGTCCTTTTTTTTGGATGCATTTCAATGCGAATTCCATTTCATCCCAGCAGCTGCACGCTGTGAATGCTGCACCTTAATGTGCTCTTCCCACGTACAGGAGCAGGCTGGGCTCAATCTCGGCTTTTCTGCTGGCTGAGGACAGAATGCCAGGGAATCCTCCCTCCACTCCTTTGCTGACCTTTGAAAGTAATAGGTTAATAGGCTTTAATTTGGAGAATTTAAGGGAATGGTTGTGTTCTTTTTTGTTTTCCATGTCCTTAGAAAGAAAAGAAGGGATTTTAGTCCTTGGTCATAGACCTGCCGTGCTATCTCCAGCCCACCTGCAGCCAGAGGGCTTGGAAAACCTCACTGGTCCCATGTGAGTGCCCCAGCCTCAGGTCTCAGTTGGCGAGGTTTTGAAACCTCTTTACCACTGAGGCTCGTATTCCAAATGTGTAACACCTCCTGTATTTGTGACTGGGTGGTTGACACAGGCAGGAGTTCACCAGACCCAGGATCTGGTGTGCTTTACCCTGTTCTACAGCAGAGTTGCCCCATCCCTGGAATTGTTCCAGGCCAGGTTGGACGGGACTTGGAGCAACCTGGGATAGTGGAAGGTGTCCCTGCCCATGGCAGGAGGTGGAACTGGATAGTCTGGAAGGTTCCTCCCAACCATTCTATGATATTTCTGTGTTAAAGGCGAAGGGGTTTGTTTTTCTCCCAAGAGCATGGTTCATTTGGATGGTGAATAACAACTTGATCTTGTTCAGCAAAAGTGAAAACTCAAATAGCATTCTTAAAATCCTGTTCTTCAGTAAAGCTAAATTCTCAAGTGCTATCCTGGAATCCCATTCTTGTTGATTTCTTTCAATACTGAAACAAAGATATTTTGTATTTGGTTTGAAATTCCCAGGTAGCTGCTTGAGACTTACTGTTGTGCTCAAAAAGTTTTTGAATGTGAGTATTTGGCAATTATAACAAATGTCTAATTTGACTATACTCAAGTGGGATTTTTAGGTTCATGGCTCCAAAGATATTTGTTGTTTTCATTAGAAATACAGTTCTTTCTAGATCCAGCTTTGGAAAGCTCTAGATTTTTTTGGTGGAATTGTTATTCTGTTTTTTCTTTCACATCAGAGCTCATTTACTGCTCATTCCCAGTGTGAAGAACAGGAAACCTCAACAGCTTCTCGCTCTCAGCCATAGCTTTCTTCTAGCTTTGTTTTGTTACCAGAAGGATGAATAGAATTATCTTCAAAAATAACAGGAAGTCTTTTACTGCCCTTTGGGACTGAACATACCTAAGTCAGACTAACCCCAAACAAACTGGAGCTGGGACTCTGAGCATTGCAGTGGCTCTGGGTGTCCGTCTGTCCTCTCTTCCCCATCTCTCATTTGGGGCAGTGAAGCAGATTCACATGTAGGATTTTTGGCTCTTCGGTCTCTCACCTGAAAGGACAGAAATCCGTACAAATCCTGGCTGTCATTATTTATTTTCTTGCTGTATTTGCAATAAAACACCAAGCATTTTACAGTTCAGTACTTAATAGGGCTTATAAAAAGGAGGGAGATGACATTTTTCATGGGTAGATAGTGATAGGACAAGGGCAACTATCCTAAGCTAAAAGGCGAGAATTTTAGATGGGATATCGGGAAGAAATCCCTGCCTGTAAAGGTGGGGAGGCCCTGGCACAGGGTACCCAGAGGAGCTGTGGCTGCCCCTGGATCCCTGGAAGTGTCCTAGGCCAGGTTGGACGGGGCTTGGAGCAGCCTGGGATAGTGGAAGGTGTCCCTGCCCATGGCAGGGGGTGGCACTGGATGGGCTTGAAGGTCCCTTCCAACCTAAACCAGTCTGGGATTCTGTGATTTATTCTAGAGCAGGTTACTCCCTTTGTCTGTGGTGTGCAAACCATGAATGTCCTCTGCCCTAAGAGTTAAGGCTCCTTTCCCTCATGGAGGTTTTGGAGAAAGTTCTCGTTTGGAAAACGAGATCCCAGAGCTCCCTGGGGATGGCCGTGGCAGTTGCTTGTTGCTGAAGCACCTCTGGCCCTCCCTTACGCCTGGATTTGGGGGAGCTGGTCAAGGGCTGAGCCCGGGGCTCAGTGCAGTGCTGGCACAGGGCACAGGAGAGGGGACTGGGGACAGGCAGAGGTGACAGTTCTGGTTTAGCAGCACGGGCTGTGCTGAGGAGGCACCTGCAGGGGAGCAGTGCCAGCGGATGGCACTGTGCTCCCGGGATGCAGGGGAACAGGCAGATACTGGGAGCTGGGGAAAAGCAGGGATGTGGAACTGGGTTTTGAGGTGTCTGGGCTGTCTGGCATTTTAGCTTTCTTTTGTGACAGGAGCGTGCAGCTGTTGGAGGAGCAGTGAGAGCTTTGAGCAGGGTGAGGGGCTCCCAGCTCTGCTCGTCGTGGCCCCCCTGGCGTGGGGAGATGGGAGGGTTCAGCATTCCTGCTCAGGGAGTTCCAGTGAAGCACAGCAGCCTTGTCCCCTTCCCAGAACCCCTCCAAAGCCAGCCATGGCTCTGTGCCACCCTCGACCTGGGCTGTGCCAGAGCTGCTGGAGCCCAGCTGTGCTGCCAGGCAGATGTGGTGTGGGAAGGGCGATGGGTGCCAGGGGTCGTGGTGTGGGGAAGGGTGCTGGGCACGGGAGGATGTGCTATGGGAAGGGCCCTGGATGAATGCAGTGTGGGGAGGTCTCTGGATGGATGCGGTGTGAGAAGGGCAATGAGTGCCAGTGGGTTTGGTGTGAGAAAGGCACTGGATAGATTTGGCGTGGGGAGGGTGCTGGGTGCCGGTGGATTTGGTGATCCATGGATTTTGGTGATTTGATGTTTTGGTGTGAGAAGGGCTCTGCATGGATTTAGTGTGTGTGGGAAGGGTGCTAGGTGTTTTGGTGTGGGAAAGACACTCAGTGATTTTGGTGTGGGAAGGGCGCTGGGTGTTTTGGTGTGGGAAGGACACTCGGTGTTTTGGTGTGGGAAGGACACTCAGTGTTTTGGTGTGGGAAGGACACTCGGTGTTTTGGTGTGGGAAGGGCGCTGGGTGCCGGCGGGACAATGCCAGGATTCAGCAGACCGGGGGTAATGCAGCGCGAGTGGGGCTGTGAGAGGCCCTGAATAGGCCAGGCTGTGCTGGAGAAGAATGAGGGGTAGGCAGAAGGCAAGCTAGTGTTTCATGGTCATCTTATGTTACACTTCAGCCTTTCAAAGAGTGTCTGGGGCTGCTTGAATGAACCTCTCTTGCACTGCGAATGCGGGAGCCTGGAGACAAAGGGGACTCTTGTCACTCGCAGGCCCCTTTGGGGAATAAAAGCCATTGTCACATGAACAGGGGCAGTCTGGCAGGCTGTGCATGCTTCAGTGCCCCATGATATCGCTAAGTCTCAGCAGAAATCACATTCAGGGCCCTGTCAGCTTTGATTAGCAGGGTCTCATGACTTAATGTGCTGCGATATTTCATGTCTAAGGGTGGCGGCTGTCTTTCTGGGGGATGAATGCCCTCTATTGTCCACTGAGTTATTTTATTTACATTTTTTAAACAGCTTATAAAGGTAAAAAGATAGCTGTGCTTAAAGAAAAAATCAAATTCCTTTGCTTCTGGATCAGCAGTGAGTGCTGCTCGGGTCAGATACAGTGAAACTTGTTTTCGCAGTCAGCATCAAAGTTCTCCTCTTGTTTAACAGCTTTATAGTAAATTCTGAACAGGTGGCAGTGGAGCTGGGTTTAGGAAGGAAACAATAAATAATCTTTTTAGCCTGTGACAACCAGAAATATTCCTGGGCCTGAGAGACCTCCCACTCCAGCCTCTGTGTCGGTGATTCGCAGAGTTTCTCTCCCCTTCATCACTTTGGTTCTTAAACAAGAATATTGGATGAAGCCAGTAGTATTTTATTTTTAACAGGGTTTTCAGTTGCCTTCCATTCAGATTTCTCTGTTTTCAAAAGCGGAGTATATTTTTTCTTCTAATGTTTTATCCATCAATTTCTAGAAATAATGAAGGCTCATATGTTAAATTTGGGTAATGTTTGCTCTTTCAATTAAGATAATGTGGGTTATCTGGTAGAGTTCAGTTAAAAGTTGACATAAAAAATGTTGGAGTACCCAGAGAAAAAGACACAGACTTGCAAGTTTTCATCATCAATACTACTATAGACATAATAGAAAGGGTAGTTGACCAGAGTTAAACTTAAAGGAGCACAAATACTCAAAAGTGTAAAAATAGACAGTTCAATCCCCACCACGACCTTCAGTTTCAGTGCAGGGATGTTCTGAACAGAGTCAGGGATGCTGGTGTTTGTAGCCCTGCTTCATCCGTAGTGCTGGACTACACACGGTGTATCTTTGCAGATCTGTCAGTAGAGATCAGTGTTAGCATTGATTGAGCACATTAATAGATAATCAGATTTTGGATTTCTTCACTCTGGATTTTTCTGAGCTGTTCTCAGGCCAGGGAAAATGTCTCTGATATTGCTTCTTATCTCCATTCACCACCTTAATTATACAAAGACTTGCTTAGCTCTCACTGTATTTTAAAGTGTGTGCATTTGAATTTCCTTTTTTCTTTTAAATTAAGAATCATATTGGATAAGAAGCCCAAGGAAAATGCAGCAGTGGTTTCTTCCATAAAGATGATGATGTTTTAGTCTCCACGCCTTTTTCCTCTGAACGTACCCTTCTGCTAAAGGACAGCTTTAGTGGCACGTTGCCTGCCAGGTGATGCCCCGCTGGAGCAGAGGGAGCCAACCCACAGGCCATGGGCCACTGCTGCCCTTCCCAGCCTCCAGAGCCACCTCTGCCCTGGGCTGTGCCTGGAGAATGCTGGGGAAGGAGCTTCAGCATTGCTGCGAGTCATAAATGAGATGGTGGAGTTCTGGTCCTACTGCCAGCATTTCTGGGCTCTGGGACAGCCCTGGGGATGTGCAGCAGATCCAGCTGTGCAGAATCTGGGTCTGGTGGAAGTGGGTGCCCTGAGCATCCTTGAACCTTGGGCAGTGCTCAGAGAATGAGCCGAGCAGTTAAACCCCATCTAAAACTGCTGAGTGACCTGAGGGACACACATCAGAGAGGGCTGGCTTCAGTTCCCTCTTCCCCTCACCTGTGCATATTCCAACCTAGACTTGTACTTCTCTCCCTCTACCTCAAATTCTTTAGCTGGTAATAACCTCTCACTGCTCCACGTTGATGGTCTCACTCCTTCCTGGTCTCTTGAGTGTGGACCTGAGGAATGTCATGTTTCCCTGGTTTCTGCAGACCTTCCCACAGCCAGCTGTGTGTACAGAGTGCCCTTTGAGCAGGAAGCAATCAACCATTGAACCTGATGTCATCCACTGTGCAGTGATGCACTCTGAGAGCTCAGCAAAGCTGATTAGCCACAAGTTTGAAATGAGTGATTCCAGAACACAAAACAGATGTGCCCAATGATTAATACCTGGTGTGTCTTTTACTCAGTTATTTCTGCCATTATCCAGGCTTTGATCACTGGGATTTTCTTGGAGTTGACGTTGGTTCCTCCTCTGCAAAGTCTCCTGTTGTTTGGTTTATTCTTTGGGTTTTCAGAAATTCCCTCACCGTGTGTTCAGAAACAGTGCACTAAGTCAGGCACAGACATACCTGCATTTATGGTGTCCCAGCTCACTTGCAGCAGAGCCAAGTGTAGGAGTCATCAGAAACCACTGGTGTCTGTCCTGCCTCAGCACTCCAAGCAGCTTTCCTGCACAAGGTTATTCCTCTGCTGTGAACCCCAGCGTGGGAAAATTGCAGAAATTGTCAGTGCAGACACCACCCAAGTGCACATGCCCTTGCAGATAAGATCTTGTGTGGCTTCCTGCACCTCGTACTGTACGTGGAAAGAATAGTCATTTTTCGATGAGACAGAGCCAGATGCATTCAAAACAAGCCAAGAGGAGCAGGTATTGGTGCAGGGTGTCTGGGCTGTGCTCGCTCCAGAGCACTCCCCACTTTCCCATAGTCGTGGGTTGTGTTTGCGTGACTGCAGGAGTGTTCTCGTGCTCGTGGCTGGGTCTGAACATGTCAGGTTTGGGAAACTTCCTCCATCCTTTGGTCAATGCACTGACACGTGGGTTAGGTGGAATTCAATGTCGTGTTGCCCAGCTTTGAGTTCTGCCCCAGCCTCAACCAGCCCTCTGCTATATTTTAGGATTTATCCTTGGGAGACAAAACTATTACAAAATGTCCAGATAGGATTTTTTGCACTTAGCATCATTAAGTCAAAGAATGACCCAAAGCTCCCTGAGGTTGAGGAGACTCAGGAGCTTGGACGGGATTTGGATCAGGCAATGGCCATCAGCTTTTGTCACTAAGCAGTGCATTCATCACATCCCTCTCCCGTGTATGCCTGGGCGTTCAAGGCAAGAGAGGGACTGGCCTACCCCAGATTTGTTGTTATCTGGGGGGTTTAGAACAGGTTGAACACTGTTACGTGCTGCAATAATGCTAATTATTGCTGTTATTAGATTATGCTAGAAGCTCTCTGTGGATGAAATGTATTTTTGTGCAAGGCAGCCATGACAATAACACTGTCTTTGGGGTTTGAAGGTGTGAGTAGACCCTGATAGGTGTCAGTATCTCAGCATTCCCCAGAGCTTCCGCATGTTCCTGCATTGGGTTTTGGCTCTAACTGATCAGCTGGTGAAGTGGGGGGTGTACCTGCAGTTCAGGATTTGTGTAGCCCTGCTGATCCAGCCCGAGGATCTGCAGCTGGATGAACGGGATTGCCAGATTCCAGCTTCCCTGTCTTGCCTTCCAGCCCAGCACTGCAGATGGGGAATGCTGGCTCTGGGTGGGGAGGGGGTTTCTCACCCGTTCAGTTACAGTCTGCTCGGCCTCATTAAAGTGTTTGTTTTCTGAGTCAAAATGAGCCTGCGAATGAGGTGTTGCTTTGCTGGAGATCTTATCGGCTGTAAACAGACTGTTAAAAATAGGGTCGTTTTACACAAAACTTGTTTGTGGAGTGAAACAATTCAAAACACGATCATAACAAAACAAAATCTTAAAATAGCTGGGAGTTGAGACCACAGACACAGCTGCCAAGCACTTTCATCTTTATTACAGTTACTCATATCTCTTCTCTTACTATTCCCATTGTAAACAGGCTGATGTTATCTCTGCTGGCCTCCCGCTCAGCCCAGCCCCTGGAGCTGCACCCTGATCCAGCCTGGTGCCTGTTTCTAGGGCCCAGCTCATGCTTCTCCTTCCGTGTGTAGCTTCAGGCATGGACAAGGCAGTTGCCCTGCTCCATGAGTGTTCCTTGCTGCAGGGAGGCTCTGCCAAGCGGCATCATTGCTCTGCCTGCTCCGTTACCTGCTTGAGCTGGAGGATGCTAAAGTGCTGTTAAAAACCAGCTTATGTAAAGCACTGGGCCAGGCTGCCCAGAGCAATGGAGTCACCATCCCTGGAGGTGTTAAAAAAACATGTGGATGTGGCTGGCACCTGGGGACATGGGTTGGCAGTGAACACTGTGGTGGTGCTGGGTTGATGGTTGGATTTGGTGATCTAAGAGGTCTTTTCCATCCATAACGATTCCATGAATCTCTGTGTGATGGGAGTTCTCTGTCCTCCAGGCCTGCTGTGGAGGAGCTGAGTCTGCCAGCCCTGGGCAGGGAAGGGAGGACTCCCCACACTCGGGACAAATGAACATCTGTTGTTCTACACCCTTTGGGACAGGGTGGAATATCCAGCCAGGGAAAGAAGAAAACCCGACCTGACACCACGCGTGTTCATCTGATTAAGTCACCTGTAGAGTTAGTAGAGCTGGAGATAAACCTCTGCCATGTAGATAACAGTGCTGCAATTAGGTTAATATGAACATTTAAAAAGCCATTAGGGAGCTGTTGGATGTTGCAGTTAAAACTAAGGCTACAATAGGACGTACTAATGAGATCAAATGGTGAAACAAGGCTTTGAGAGTTGCAAATAGTTGGGGTTTTTTGTTTGTTTTTGGGGTCTTTTTTAAACTATTTCTTTTAATTCAGCAAACTGAGGAGCTGGGAGGAAAACAAAACCAGCTGCCAAAGCTTTGGAGACCCAAACCCCTTCTTCAGGTCCACACCAGAAGTAGCAGCCTTCAACTTGAGAATGATCACTCAGCTTGAACGTTGTGTTGTTAAGCTGATAATGTGAGAGGAAAGAAGCAGCTCTTTGCCTCTGAGTTGTGGAATAGTTATAAAGTCTGGAGTAAGGGAGAGGTTTGGCTGAGGTTTAGCTGGGCTGAGCAATGCTCCTGTGTCTTTCTGTTCGGTCTCTGCATTAATGATGGTTCCTCTTTTTGTCACTTAAAGTTCTTCTCTTGATTTCTCTTTTGAAGATGAAGCCTGGATTTCCAATGAAGCAGTGTTAAAGAAACCATAAACCACCCAAACTTCCCCAAAACCAAACCCAAACCAAAACAAACAGTAGAAACTGATGTTTTCCCACTGCTAAGTGGGGCAGTAGGATTGAGCAGCTGAACTTCCATGATGTGTGTTGGTTCTCTGCTGTTGCACACTCAGTCTGTGGTGCAGAGGATGAAATACAGGCACAAATTCCCCGGAAAGGAACGTAATCCACTGCTGCTGCTGTAAGAAGGGATGAGCTGTGAGGTGTCTGTGGTGCTTGTCTGGCCCTGCAGTACATGTGCTGCCAGTGATAGGGTGAGTTCAGGTGTCACTCGAGTGATCACAGGAAATGGGTTTCAAGGCATGTGCCTGCCCCCACTTGGGTTATTTTTCTGGTTAAGTTTTTCCAGAAGGGTTCCTTGCAGGTGACATGTAGTGGTGGGGCTTCTCTTTCCCTGGTGAAATGCACATTTGGAACTGCATTTTGTTTATGTGTTATGGGGTCTATAAGGAAGATGAGGACAAACATTTTAGCAGGGCCTGGAGTGGTGTGACAAGAGGTGGTGGTTTTAAACTAATAGAGGGTAGATTTAGATTAGATATAAGAGACTTTTTTACAATGAGGGTGGTAAGGCCCTGGCACAGATTGCCTAGAGAAGCTGCGGCTGCCCCATCCCTGGAAACATTCCAAGTCAGGCTGGACAGCAGCTTTGTGCAACCTGATCCAGCTGAAGATGTCCCTACTCACTGCAAGGGGGTTGGAACTAAGTGGGCTTTAAAGGCCCCTTCCAACCCAAACTGTTTTACGATTCTGTATTCCAACAAATAACACAGTTCTAAAGTGCATCTATTTTGACAAATGCGTCATTTTCCTAGTCTTTCTCTCAAATCAAAATCAATCACCAAGAGCAAGGAAACCTATGGAAGAGACGAGCTTTCTCTCCAAGCCCTACCACACTGGTTTTATCCTCATCTGAATAAACAGGCATTTGTGAGCTCAGTGGATTCCATCCCGTCGTTGGTCAGTGCTGCACACATGCTCTGGCAGGGTCACAGATGTGTTTTCAGCACCGTTTACAGCCCTTTGGGAAAATGCAGTCTAACTTGGCAGAGTAGTTGGAAGGACACTCCATGTCCAACCCCCTCATTCCCAGTTCCCAGTTCAGCATTAACACACAGAGGTGCTCCAAGGCTCCTTGCCCTTATTGTCCCGGTTACTGGCACAAGGCACTATATTAAAGCCACCCAGTAAGTGCTTATTCTGTATTTGAGATCCAAGTGTTCTCACACACTACAGAAATGAGGCATTCTTACCTCCTGTAAATCCTAATCCTGTGCCTCCCAAGCAGTGCACGGTTAGAGCTTCATCTATTTCTGCAGTCCCCAGCTGGGACGGGACAGGCGGTGGCTGAACCAGCTCTTCTGAGCCTGAGTTCCTGCAGTTCTTCCCAGCAGGTTCCAGAAGATCCTGATGTGGAGGCAGTTTGTGAACGTGGCAGGTCTTGGCTTATCAAAGATTCGGGGACCCCATGAAAGGGAAAAATACAGTTCTTCCCATCTCGCTGCATGTGGTGACCGTGGCGCTGTCAGGGGTGTGGAGTGACTGAGGAATCAGAGAAACTGTAACCTTTTGATTTCAGTGTGTTTAAAATCTTGAGTTGCTTTCACAAAATGCAACTATTTTATAAAACTTCAAAGGCAGAGTAAGACTGATAAAGTTAGCTCAGAAAGGTGTGGTGGGTCAGGTGTTTTTTACCATGACATTGATAGGAAATATCCATCCCAGCTGGTTTTGTCCACATGCTTTACTCTTTCTGCTTTTTTTTTTTTAATTTTTGCTCCAGAGGCTGTTGCTACTCAGGATATGCAGCTCTGCCAGGAGTGTTCCTTGTACATTTGTGGAATGAATGTGGCCAAATGTTTGCAGGATTTGTGCTTGACAACGTAACAGAAATAATTAACACATTAAAAATGCATATAACAGCTTTTTTACTTCACTTTGGAATAATGCCCATTTATCCACTGTAGGGTTCTTCTAAATACACAACTTTTCATGTTTTCTAGGCAGCCATATTGAGTATTAAGCTGAAATTACAGCCAGATCAAGATGTAGAGAAGGTGAGTAATTTCCTCTGCAGGCTCCTCTGTCATCAGATCCACCTTTTGTTAGCAGGAGATCCATCAGGGCCCTCCAAGTCTTGCTGCCTTTCACCTGAGGCTTTACTCCATTCCCAAGAAGTCCCTGTTGTGTTGTTGATGTGCCTTTACATCAAGGTTAGGCACAGAGTGTTTTGTTAGCCCCCATTACACCTCCTGCCTAGTTTTTCTGGCTGCAGCCACAGCTATAACAAATCCTGGCTGTGCTCATCACTGAGGCAGAGATCAGTACTTGGCTGCACTGAAGCTTTGCTCACATTTGTGTTATAAATATGACAGGCATATATGCTGTAGGCAGCACTGGTGGCTTGGGCAGGGTTGGGACTTGCTCTCATGCTCCACGAGGATAAAAGGCAGGGCACGGTGCTTTCAATGTAGTTCTTTCTCCTAGATGTGTACCCCACTACTGCTCCAGGATAAAGCTAACTTGGTGGAAGATTATGTGGGAGAATATCCTGAGCTCCAGAGGAAGCTCTTGCAGACCCTGGACGCGTGGTGTGACCCCAGCTTCAATATCAGAGACATCACAAGGTAGAAACACTTGACTTTCTGAACAGCTGGAGCCAAAGTGCTGCCAGAGCACAGTGTGTCTGTCCCCTGGCTGTCTGTCTGTAATCGTGTCCCAGCATAAGGGAGTGCAATATATTGACTTTTTGGCTGAAAAAGGGAAAATTCTGGGGGCTGTGCCAGAGCCTTTTCTGATGCCCCTGCCCGTAGGACAGAGGAATCCTTGCTATTGACAGATGCTGCCTTCCTGCCAGGAGTGCAGATGAAACCTGTGCAGGACACCCCAGCAGTGCAGTATCAAAGCTTCTCACGGAGGTTGGAGCAATCAGCCTCTTGTGCTTTGCTGCAGACAAGGGTGACTTTCAGTATCGGTTGTACAGGTTTGGCAGGAAGATAACACTGTGATGAAGTGGCAGAAAAACAAGAGATGCAAGTGGTTAACCTTCTTGTGCTCATCAACTCATGGTGTGTGTTTTCACTTCTGAATTGCCTCTCACTCAAAAAACTCCTGTCACTCAGAGGCAGCAGCACAGTCAGAGTCACGGTGTAGCTGCAATAGTTGCTGTCAGCTCTGAAAAAGAGATGAAAAGGAGTTGCTCACTTCCTCTTTCTCACTTTAAAATGAGCCCCTGGACTTGCTTCAAGTCATTGACTGAAATTTGTGTGGTTGTGCTGTTGGCTTTTCACTGAACCGTGGGAAAGGCAGGGGCCTGTCCTTATCAGCATCCCGCAAACCCCAGTCCCTCTGCTGTTAAATGTCTCCTGTTTGGGAAACATCCTTTAGGTGATGCCATAGATATGTCTTTCTGGTGTTGTTACAGACCATATCAAGGCCTGTCCAGGTACAAACCAGAAAAATTTAACCGCAGAGTGCTCAGCAAGCTGGTCTTCAGGCTCCTGGAGAGATTCAGCGTTGACCCAGGTATGGGATATTGCAACGTATTGTGGAGTTATCTCAGTAATAAAGAACAGACAAAGTCAATTTGTCTTCTTCCATGTTCATCAAGGAATCTCTGCTGTCATTTATCCTGGGGAATTTCAGGGTTTAATTAATGATATTGAAAAACAAAGCTGGTAAGTTATGGGAATTATCACTTTGTGCTGTCGAAGAATGAAGTGCTGGTGATGAATAGACTGCTTCTGCCATGATCTGAAATAAATCCTGACCTCAGCGTGGCTCTGCATAAACACACCATGGTCAGCTCTGAGTTATGACTCCATTCCTCTCACATAAGAGGCAAGTCATTATTCACTGGGGATCTGTTTTCTTGAGCTGCGGGTGTGTCAGCTGGGAGGAGATAACCCTTGGGAAGCAGGAGCCTCACAGCCCTTTGTATTCTTTGCATAAACTAGGGTTGATTGGGGGAATTTTAAGGCTCTTGCAGCCTTGCAAGAGAAGTGGCACTTTCCGTCACTTCACCAGCAGCTCCACCAGCAGCTCTCTAACAAAGTCTGCTTTGCTTTGGTTCTTAGTGGGGACTGTTGATTTTTCCTTCTCTTTGGGGCCTTACACCAGACACCTTTAGGTGCACCATTAGCTTTTGCCCTGCAGAGGTTTCCATCATCAACCCAAGGTATGCAATTCTCTTTTCTTGGACTGAAAAGGGTTTTCTAACCACAAAGTTTGTGGTTAGAAAGGTGTGAGCTTGTTACACCTGTCAGCAACACTATTGCATATTAATCTTCCCATCTTCAGACTGATGTTCAAAAAGTAACAAGATAAACCCTGCAAACCCTTGCTGGAGGAGAAGTGGATATAATTAAACCCAGCATGCTGGTGTGAAAGCTGAGACATATGGGGGTGATTTATTTAGAAATTAAAAGCTTCTCAAGAGTTCATTAGTTTTCAGTAGTTTTTCCTCCTTGACAGTGTTAGGCATTCAGTTGGCTGTGTTGTCTTTGATGATCTGTAAAGAGAAAAGAGTTGTTCCCCTTTCCTTATGAAAGCTCCACCAAGGGCATGATATAATGGTAGAGGTGAAATGATGTAACTGTTCACATGCAAAATCCTGAGAAATAATAATTAAAGAAAAGAAAAATCTAGGAGAGGAGGACGTGTTGGGCTTAGGTGCATTCTGTGGGATGCAGCGTGCTTTGACCTCGTGATGCTTTCCAGATGCTGTAGCTGCTGATAATAATGGCCAAATCTTGCTGGTCCTCCACAGCCATTCACTGGTGAGGAGGTTCCTTGGGGTAAATACAGATCCCATTCCTTCCAGACAAATGTCCTTCCAGATAAATGTCCTTGCAGCCCTTTCTCCCATGCAGACTGCAGTGTCTGCAGTGCAGGGGAAGTCCTTGCTCAGGAGGGCTGCCCACCTCTGCTGCTGTGAGAGGAGATGCAGGCACCTGGTTTGGACTTCACCTAAAGCCGGTGCTGGGTGACTCCCACGGTGCCATACAGTTGAGGTTTATTTTTTACATTGTACCACGTGTAATTACGAGCAGGAATTCACACGTTGCTGAACTGTGGCTGTCAGTCTCCTTCGAAGTGCTTTAGAAGGGGATGAATACCTGCAGAGGAATTGCTGCCTTAGTGCTGGTCGTGCTGGAACTGAATTGGGAAATGCTGGCAGCTGGAATAATGTGGCTTTCTTTGTCTTCCCATCTCTCCCCTCCCTTTTGCTGAATTTCTGGGTGTTCTTTCTCCATTCTTTAGTGAAAGCAAGTCTGACAGGGAGGGAAAAGTACACAAAAAGTCAGCAGGCTGGGCAAAACATACAGATAAAAGAAACCCTCATTTCTCTTGTTCTGAGCAGCTCCCCTAAACGCTGGTGGTAACGCAGAGCTGACACTTCTTGTCACCTCACCTGGGCTCATCCGATGCTGCGGCTGCTTTCAGTCTCTTCCTCGCTGTGACTTCCACTCGCTGTGAGAGCCAGAGAGCAGCAGCAGGGAGGGAAGTGGCTTTGGTGAGAAAGGCTAGAGGAGGATGGGGTTTCTGGGTATGAGAAGGCAAACTTGTGTGTGACTCAGTTCTTGCAGTTCCAAATCGACTTGGAGATTGCACTCCCTGCACTAACTCTTGCCCTCTCACAGTAAATCACTGACTGCCAAGCACAGCTGAGGTGTCCATAAGCAACTGAGACCTGGAACACTCCCGGGAACTGCCAGCCCTAAATTTCAGAGCCAGATAGGAGGTGGCCCAATATAAAAAAGATCTCACACCTCAGGGAGAAAAAAAAGCGCCATCCTCTTAGATTAGTCCTCCTGTTCTTTTTCAGAGCTGTATTCCAGTATTCCTGTTAACTCCCAAACAGGGCATGGAGAGTGGGAGATTTTCTGCCGAGTCCCAAAGGTGTCCCAGTAAACTGAGTGTGGATTTAATTCAATTATCCTTATTGGGGAAGGAAGAAGCTGGGCAGAAGTGGTGTGTGATTGAGGAAATTGAGGTTTATAGAGTCTTTCCTCACACCTGAGTCAGTGAGCTCTGGCTTAACAAGCCTGTAGCTTTTCCAAGCTAATTACTTAATAGTCTTTGGAGACCCTGTGAGATCGACTTTACAAATGCAAGTTTCAGTCAAAACAGATCTCAGAAGTGAGGGAACAGCCCCTTCCCAGGGTTGGCATGGTTGAATCTGTTCTCTGCTGTGGTTTGGCACAGAGAGAGCTCAGTGATGTTTTTCATTGACAGTTCCCAAGTCTGAGGTAGAAAGGATCCTGCTCGAAGTGTAACAGCCTCATCTGTTGGGCTTAGTGCCTCCGTGCCAATGAGGGAGATCCGAGTGGAGGGACAGAAGGGAGAGAGGGGGTACCTGAGAGCCCCGGTGCCGGTGGGGCTGTGCGGGGGCAGTGACAGACGAGCACCTCCCGTTCTGAGCGGTGTGAGCGAGTGTTTGCCGTGGGCTCCCAAAAGTTTTTTGACACGAACTAAGAGAAATGTTTCCCTCGCTTGAGCACCCAACTGTCCGTTTGGTTTAACGTGGGATTTCCGTCCGTGTGACCGCCCCCGCCCGGCCCCGCGCTGCCGGGAGTGCCGCGCTGCGGGGCAGCAGAGGGCAGGAGAGGGCTGTGCACGGCCACATGTGCACAGGTGAGCCCCAGCTGGCTCCGCACGGCCACATGTGCACAGGTGAGCCCCAGCTGGCTCCGCACGGCCACATGTGCACAGGTGAGCCACAGCTGGCCGCATGTCCTCGGGGCTCGAGGACCTGCCAGCGCATGTCCGGGCAGTCACCAGTGAGAGCCCCAGCTGGGGCCTGGGAGCCCTCACCGGGCAGAAGATGCTCTGTTAGAAACAACGGAATAACTTGTACAACTTGACAGTGATGCCTTTGGAGGCAGAGCAGGAGGTGATTCACTTCTTTTTCCCCTGACTTCCATAGTGATTTTTCTCCAGAGTGTTTTAGCTCAGGTGTTAAATACTAGCACAGCTCTCCATTCTACTGTCTCTCTTAACAAGTTACCCTTCACCCTCATGTTTTCCATAGAATCCCAGACTGGTTTGGATTGGAAAGGACCTTAAAGCCCATACAGTGCCACCCCAGCCATGGGCAGGGACACCTTTCACTATCCCAGGCTGCTCCAAGTGCTGTCCACCCTGGCCTTGAACACTTCCAGGGATCCAGGGGCAGCCACAGCTTCTCTGGGCACCCTGTGCCAGGGCCTCCCCACCTTTACAGGCAGGGATTTCTTCCCAATATCCCATCTAACCCTGCCCTCTGGCAGTGGGAAGCCATTCCCTGTGTCCTGTCCCTCCATGCCTTGTCCCCAGTCCCTCTCCAGTTCTCCTGGAGCCCCTTTAGGCCCTGGAAGGGGCTCTGAGGTCTCCCTGGATCCTTCTCTTCTCCAGATGAACATCTCCAGCTCTCCCAGCCTGGCTCCAGAGCAGAAGGGCTCCAGCCCTTGGGGCAGCTCTGTGGTCTCCTCTGGACTCTCTCCAACAGGAGCTGGGCCCCAGGGCTGGGGCAGCTCTGCAGGTGGGGTCTCCCCGGAGTGGGGCAGAGGGGCAGAATCTCCCCCTCCCCTGCTGCCCACGCTGGGGGCTCAGCCCAGGGCACGGAGGGACTCGCTGGGGCAAGTCCAGCTCTCACCCACCTGCACCCCCAGGTCCTTCTCGCAGGACTGCTCTCAGTCTGTTCTCTGTCCAACCTCTCTGTGTGTTTTTGATTCATCCTTCTCTGTTTTTTTGTAATAAAATATAGAAACCCAGATTCAAACTCAATTTCTTTGCTCCATCAGAATAAAATATGTCACCAGTGCCTTCAAACATGTTTCCAGTCCATCCACGTTCCTCTGTCTTTTCCACACAGAAGCCAAGCATTCAGCTCCCCCAGTTCTGCCAGAGCCTGTGCTTTGGATATTTCCTTTAGAAGATCAAAGACAAAGCTGTTCAGTGGATCTTTTGGGTGGCCTGGAGGTGTCATGCCGTGGTTCTTTCTGAAATGCTTTGAAAACTTTCAGTTAGGTGGTGGTGTTACTAATTTTTACATTGATCTTACATTCTTTAGAGAGTGTTCCTTTCCATGAGCTGATGGTTTTTCCTCCAGATATTGGGATAATATCCAGAGGAAAGATCACCATATTTACTGGTGCAATATCCTGCATGACAATTGCAGTAATTTCCTCAGATGCTTTGAGGGGAAGGATCTGTTGTCACACTGTGGAAGATTAACTTACAAATAACAGCTTTAAGCATTTCTGTTTGGGGTGGAAATGTTCACATTCTGAGATGATGCTTCAGGGCACTCTGAGGAGCTGCTGTAGCCAGTGGGACATCAATCCACATCCTTCTGATTCCAGGCTCCGGTATCCACAGATCACTCTTTGTTCTCCTGAGGTTTAGTCCTTGGGCACACAAAGGGATGAGGAATCAGTTTCTCCCTGTGGGTGCTAATTCAAGGGAGGCTACAGAGAATTTCCTATTCCTGTTCTCTGTGACTGTTTCTGATTGCTGGCCCTGCTCCTTCTGGCTCCCAGTGAGATGATTTTAGCCACTGAAAGCCCAAGGAAGGCTTTGGTGAAGCCTTTCCCTGTACAGGCACCCCGGCATCCAACAGGAACTGACAGATACCTATGCTAATGCCAGTTCATGTGTTTTATCTCCTGCCTTTATCTCTCCTTGCACTGGATTTCAAAACAAGGTGCAGTGTGAAGATCTTGGGGTTTGCAGTTGTAAGGAGCCATATTTAATGAATGTGACAGCAATAAAAATAAAAACAACTGTGGCTTGCTAGCTCAGCAAAACAATATTCCCCACCCTCTTTGTATGGATGTGGAGCCTCTTTCATGGATCTGTGTTTTATCCAATAAACTTCAGCCACAAGTTTACATCCTGAGTGAGCTGTTCACAACTGCTTCAATGAATTAACAACACAGGTCCAATTAAACCCGAAAGAATGCAGCCTCTAGAGACTGAGGCGGTGCCCATGTGAGGATGCTGCCTAATTAAAGGTGTGAAGTCATTCACTGTGGAGCATATTGAACCAGGGAGTGGATCTTATCGCTCAGGGGTGGTGGAAGCAGAGATATCAGACCCGAGAATTAGCATTGCTAATCACGGATGAAAGTGTAAATAACAGTGTATAGTTGAGATAAGCTGACAGTGTGTGAGTCTGTCCCTCATTGTTCCAAGTGTGAGGGCATCCTGCCTTCCACAAACTCAGTCTGACACTGGGGAAGGAAAAGTGTAATGTCTAGACAGTAAAACTTCCAGGAAATGCTGTGTACTTAAATGTCTTTTTCCTTCTTTCAGCTCTTTGCCCTAATGTCATAAATCAGCGGCACTTGAGAACCCTGAATTACCTCTTTTACAAGAGATTTGTTGAGGTATGTGCTGTGTTGTGTGAATGAGGATTTTTGTTACCTTTACATTTTGAATAACTTAATTGAGATAATCAAAATGTATCAATAGTTTATGGTTAAGTTTTTTTTTCAAGTTCTGCTCCCAAGCCCTCCCAGTCAATCAGGGAAGGCTCTGATCTGTCTTTGCTGCCTGCCAAACCCACTGCCAGAGGAGCTGGGGAGGATGGAGCACTTCAGCCTCCTGCATCTCAGAGCTTTAATGTTGGATGACATCGCTGTAGGGAGCTTGGTCATCCACAGAGAGAGCAGAGAGCACTTCTCCAGGTGTATTTGTTTAGCAGAGGGGAATGGATTCGTGATCTGGTGTTCTGCTCTCTCTGGCCTTCCACTTCCTTTGTTTTGGAGAATTTGCTTGATTTAAAGTGTCCAAGCTGGCCAGTTACTTCCATTAAGGTACATTTGGCAGCTGTTTCTGGACACAGTCCCTTCTTCTGAGAGCTCTTTGGTGCTCTCTGTTTACCATTCTCAGCTGTGTCTGAGCTCTGGTTAAATGGCTCCTTTATCTCACTAATATTTAAATTACATGCTTGGATATCTCAAAGCTGTTTTCTTTGAGGCCCTTACTCCCTGTTTGCTCTTGTACCTTTCCATAAAAGTGGTGCTGACACTCCCTGTTCCCTCTGCCAGCTCTGGGGTGAGACTCGTGGTGGGTCTCATGCAGTTCTTGGCAGAGTGGAGAGCAGGTCCCCTCCCGAGTTTCTCCCGAAGTTTGGCTCTGAACTGCATTAGAATGGGAATATTAACTTAGCAGTTTCCTTTCCCAGACCTCATGATTCCAGAGGATTTTTCATGATTTGGCTCAGCCTTGCAGATGACCCCCGAGATCTCTCCCTTGGCTGGAGCCCTTGGGATGGATCCCCGTGGGCTGGCTGGAGGGATGAACAGTCTGGGGACAAACTGCATCGGAATTTTTATGCTTTATGTGCTGTGGTGTAAGAGTCCCCTGAATTCCCCCGGCCAAGCTGTGTCGTTCTGCCATGTCCCAGCTGGAGACACTGAGGAGCTGAGGTGTCCCGTGTGCCCCAGGCTGCATTCCTTGGTCACAGGTGATGCCAGTGGGGACAATGGGGTGTTCATTTCTAGTTTGCTGCCTGGAACATCCTCTTTTTCCTAAGATAGCTCAGGAGTGATTTTGTCTTTTCAGAAAACCATGACTGAGGAGAATTGGGCAGACCACATTCAGGTGAGTGTGGATTTCCCTCTTCTGCTTTCGCAGAGTTGTTTGCTTGGAGGTTATTTTAAGATGTTCAGTGTATCCAGCTCTGGATGTTGTAGTCCTGCTATCACAGTTCTGCACTTTCTCAACACTTTGGAAGCAAAATTGTAAATGCAGAGAAGGGCAAGGGAGAACGCTTATATTTTAATTCCTTTTATGTCTTTGAAAATGCTTTAGTTTGGCTGGAGCCAAACATTTGGACACGGCTCTCAGGGATTCACAGGGTGGGATTGTTGGGGTGTTTGCGCAGGGCCAGGGGTTGGGCTCAATGATCCTTGAGGGTCTCTTCCAGCTCAGGATATTCCATGGCTCTGTCATTCTGTGATTTAGATGAGATTATCAAATACATTCTTTTACTTTCCTGCACTTACTTGTAAGTGAACAGGACAAGTTTTTACGTTGATTAATGACAAGGAAGGGGGAAAAGAGACTGTCCCTCAGCAGCTAGCAAGGTATGAGGAAACTGGGATAAATGTTAGATTCCCTGTGCGTGCTCTGACCATTTTCAACAGGTGACTGTTTGATGTTGTGATGTCTCTGTCTTGTGCTGCAGGACACAAGTAACTTTCAGAGCACAAGGAGAAGGGAGTAGGGTGGGTTTTTCTTGGTGTATAAACAGTTCAGGCAATCATAGTTTGGCATGATCCTACAGTAAATACAAATGTGACAATGAAACAGCATGAAATTCCATGATGAAACACCAGTAGTGGTTATTTATGTGTCCATGATTTCCCTATGGAATTGCAGCCCCATGGTGAGTGTTTGCTCCTGTTCTGTGACTCCTCTCAGGTTGAATTCTGCAGCCATTAGAGATTTCTGAAAATCCATCTGAAGGGTCAGCGTGGGCTCTGAGTGGTAACGGGCCAGGCTGATGATCTGAAGGATCTGAAGGCTCAGGCACTGTTTGGATACACCAGCAAAGCAACAGGACTGTTGGGTTCTCCTGTGCAGCTCCAGGGGCTGGACACAATGATCCTTGTGGGTCTCTTCCACTCAGGATATTCCATGATACCATGATTCTCACTTCTGGATGTGCTTTGGTGTGTGCGGGGGAGAAGTTTCTGTTGATGGTGGAGGGTGGGATAAACCTCCCAAGTCCCCCACTGTGGAGACAGGAGGCTCAGGATATCTCTGGGAAGTGCATGTGTGGTGCCTGGTAAGCCCTGAGAGCACAGAGCTGCATCCTGCACTGGGGCAGAGGGTTGTCTTGCTTTCCAAAGGATTCCAAACTCTGTATTTCCTGCTTGTTGCCAACTGGTGTATTTTTCACAACTGTGTAATTATCAGCTGAGTGGTGCTGAAACTTGCCTGTTATCAGCCTGCCTCGGTGCTATCAGAGATCCCTGTCTCTGGCATCACTTGAAAGTGATGGGAATCTGTACCTGTGCATCTGCAGGAAGCTGAAATAACAACCTGTGCAGGCTGGTGGCTGCTGCTGGCAGGGAAAGGAGGGAATAAAGGAAGGATCTTTGAGCAAGTTCTGGTTTTCAGTGCAAAAATTAAGGTTGTCCAGGACTTTATTGGTTTTGAAAGGTTTGGGCTTTACAGGAGGGAATGGCTCAAAGTTCACTCAGAGCTTCACAGAATCACAGAATCCCAGACTGGTTTGGGTTGGGAGGGACCTCCCATTCCACCCCTGCCATGGGCAGGGACACCTCCCACTATCCCAGGCTGCTCCAAGCACCATCCAGCCTGGCCTTGGACACTGCCAGGGATCTAGGGGCAGCCACAGCTTCTCTGGGCAACAGTTTCACAGAAGGTTAGAGCTTCACCTGTGACCTGACATGTTTTGATCAAAGAAATTCCTTAGGCTCCTTGCGGAGCTGAGGAGCCCTGACATATGTGTTGTGTGTCCCATCTCTGTGTTCAGCTGAGGCTCACATGAGGTTTGGATCTCCCAAATTTTGCCTGGCCAGGCACTATTAAGGACAAGAGGCAGAGGATGGGACACAGTGTGACCTCTGGTCACCTGGAGGAATAGGAACCAAAACTCCCAGTAAGACTCCACTCCTCAAACTCTCAGTCAGAATTATTGGATCATTTTTTGGATGCTTTTTTCAATTTGAAGTTCAAAGAGGTTGGAAGTCTTCATGGGATTAAAGCCCATTTTTTTTCAAATTCTTTGCTGCAGCTATAAAAAAAGACATAAATTATATTGAAATGACTAGCTCTGGTGATTATATAGGTAACGATATCAGGAATTATAGAGATACCAGGAACTCTGGTGAAGGTGGGACTGTCCTTGCTCGGAGCTTGCCATTGCAGGCCAGTGACATTTTGGGAGTGGGATTTCCTTTTGTTCACCCTGAGCAGTGCAAGTACAGATTTTTCCTGTTCCTGCTCTGTGGGATGAATCCCAGGTGTGATCCTGACTGCTCCTATAAAAGGCAGAAACTCAGGGGTTAATTGTGGGGCCAATAAAACCTTTTTCCAGTCCTGTAGCAAACTGGTTTTACGCCCTCTGCCTGCCAGCACCCAGTGGCTGAGCCAGTGTCCAGGCAGGGATGGCAGAGGAGGCAGAAGGGGAAGGAGAGGGATCCAAACCTCTGCATACCCTAAGAAGGCTGCCCTCATCCCCACCAGCTGCTGCAGGCCTGGTCAGCCAGAAGAGCCGCCCCTTGCAGCAGCTTCTCCAAGAAGAGATGCCTGGGGGGCAGAGGGAGGGGAAGAAACTCTCTGTGCCCAGTGCCAGCTGCTTGCTCTTCATTCCCTTCCTAAGAGATCCTGGGCTGCTGGAACACAGGGAATGCCTGTCCTCACAAGCAGAGGGGAAGATGGTAGAGAGAGATGATGGCAGATCAGCAGGGGAAAACAGGCTGGGCATGAGACTCCTGTCTGCTTTCTGTGTGCCTTTCTGCTGCCATTTTTGCATGCTTTGTGTTTGTCATGTCCTCAGCAGCTGCACAAAGAAGGTCGAGTATGGCAGAGCAAGCCCAGCACAGCTGGCCTGTGGCTCTGCTCAGATGTGTTCAGGGTGGTCCTGCCAGCGACTGCAGGCCAGCAGCAAGAGGGGTTGTGGAGGGCAGATGTTCCCCTGGACATTCTGTAGGACAAAATCACTAAAAAGCATGGAAGAAGTTTCTCCGTGGAAGGAGTTTTTCCATGCCAGGCTTTCAAAAGATAAACACACATGGAACTGTGATACCGATGAGAAGCATGGTAGGGGAGTGGCTCTGGTGGCAGGTGTCACCTCTGGCAGGGTTTAGGTGTCAGACTGTGTCCGAGACACTTGCAGGAGGTTGGCAGCATGACAAGGGCCCTGCTGAGGGACACTTCTGTCTCAGGGGGCAGCTGGAGCACCAGGACATCTCAAATAGCACCAGGCACATATGTTTTGGTGAGCTGAAATGTCCCAGTTTGACAGAGAACTTGGGTGTAGGAGGGTTCTGCTGCCCTGCTCTCAGTGTTGTTTTCTCATCAGTGTTTTGGGGGTCTTGTAGTTGGATCCTTCTAAACTCAGCTGGGCTGATCAGTGCCAGATCAGTTTAAAATGTTATCTCAAACATACCAAGAAGTTGTACCAAGAAATCTCTGTGTGTTTGTTTGGCCTCTCCTGCAGTGAAACTCCTTCTGTGGAGCAGAACAGGGTGACACTGCCCAGCACTGCAGCTCTTGTTGAGGACAGTGACTGGAAGCAGCACCGGGCAGGGTTCAAACCTGCTGGTTTATTTGGGACTGACAATGTTATAACCACTGTGAGGTGTCCAGGACAGGTAGAAATGGGACTTTCACTTTTATTGACCTTAAGCCAAAGGGCTTTTTGTTGCTACATCCCAAACTGTTCTGTGCCAGTGTTTGCACAGGGAAACTATCCCTTAATTTCTCAAAATTAAACATCTGAAACCCTTCCAAATCTGGTGCTCAGAAACGCACTGCTGTTTGGAAAGATGGCACTTGTTCTCTGGGTGCTCCTGGGGAGCAGGGGCCTCTTGTTCAGGATGAGAAGAAATAGCCTCAAGGTGCACCTGTGAATGTCTAGATTTGATATTAGGAAAAAATTTTTCATGGAAAGGGCTGTAAAGCACTGGAACAGGCTGCCCAGGGCAGTGATGGGGTCACCATCCCTGGAAGTGTTCAAAAAATGTGTGGATGTGGCACCTGGGGACATGGCTTAGTGGTGAATGTGGTTGGTACTGGGTTGATGGTTGGACCGGATGATCTTACAGGGCTTTTTCTACCTTAATCATTCCATGATTCTCTGATTCTGCACTGGTTGGGACCACTCTGACCTTGGTGTGTGGTTTGAGAGGAGGGTACAGGGATCCTCCTCCCAGAAAAGTGCCCTCTATTTCCTCAGGCCCCTGTTCTGCAGCTCCTCAGTCTCTTCTGGGCTTCTGAGGATGCAGAGATGGGCCCTGGGGACAGCTGTTTCCTGTGTTCTGCACAGGGAGAGCCTGCAGCTGATCTCTGTCCTCCTCCAGCTGGGACAGTGAGATAACTTATTTATTTTTAAATTTCTGACCATGAAAATCAAGCACTGTGCCAGCTCCTTCTCCGGGTGAGCAGGGGTCAGATGCTGGTAATTCCTAGGAAATGCAGAACTCCAGTTCCACTATAGTTCAAGGGTTGTGATGCTGCTTACAGACAATATTCAGAAATCTGCCCTTCTTTCTGTGCAATACATTGGAAAAACTTTGACAATTTCTGGTACTTAATAGGTGTAAATTACCTTACACTGCAGCAAGGAGTTGATGTAATCTTATTTATTTGACCAATTAATTTCTAAATGGCAGTGGCTGATGCCAAGATTCTTTCTGTACAGGACCATTTTGACCTCAATTAAAACACAGCTACCTCTGGAATAAAATGTAAAAGCTGTTACACTCAAGGAGGGAATTTTTAAGGGGATTTTAAAGGGCAGAATGCAATTTATGTTTGAACACCTGGCCAGGACTCCTGCTCTGGGGAGTCTTGAGTAAGGACAAGGAGTCAAAAAGACCACTTTGCAAATACCTACATGCAGTGTTCTTCCCTGGAACGCCTGAGTTTAGGGAAACTTTCCAATTGTTTTGAGTACGGCAACATCTCCACAGTGTGAGGAACTGAGTATCCATAGGGAATGAAGCAGTGTGTGCAGTGCAGATGGGAATGATGCTCTGGAGGTGATTAATAACTGACATGTCTCTCAGTATAAGGCTGCATATGAAATCGTCTTTCCCTCTGGTTGGAATGAAGTGTTTATTCAGGAATGGGATGGATTTCATCACTCAAGCATCAAATTCAGACTGGCTCTTTTCCTGGAAGGTGGAAACCCAAACGAATTTAACCAGCCAACGTGCGGAGTCCCCTGTTAGTACTTATGGACTTCTTTAGCAGGAAATTAAACCGGGGGGGATTGTTTTGTTCCTTCTGGCCCTAGAAGTCTCAGGGAGGAATCATCAGCTGAAATAAATGTTTATGGTCCCACCAGTGCTGCTGCACATGGTGCTTGTGCCGAGGTGCTGAGCCACTGGAGCGCAGCAGCTCCCAATATGGGGGTGTATATGAATATGCAGGAGCTGCTCCCGGTCTGGTTTTGCCTGCAGTCTGCCAGTTCAGCCATCTGCAGAAGAATTGCATTTATCTTTCCACAGCTTTAAGCAGCTCCGTAACAGCTGTCATTGCAGAAAAGAGAAGGTTTGATTTTTCTTTCCCTTTTCCCCTTTGCAGAACAGGTATTTATACCTGGACTAGTGACAGGTTTAAGGTCTGCTGTCTCTCTTGGGAATTCAGGACTGGGGGAATTGCTTTGTTTCAGGTCAGAACTGGCAGCTTTTCTTCCCCCAGTGTCCACTTGTTGCTCTCATTTCTTCCATTCCTCTTCCTGAGTTTTGTCCCCTGTTCAGGGACTGACAGGAGCTCAGTGGGGGTGACTGTGCTTTGACACTCCTTCTGCTTTTTCCCTGTGCCATTTCCTATGGATTCACCATTCTTGTTGGAAATCTCTGGTGAAAACACACAGCCACAACATGGTTTAAAGGGAATATTAAACCATGGACAAACTGGGGTTTGTAGTAGGAGGAAAAGTGGAAGGCAAAGTATTGATCTCCTTCCATTTTTCAGTTCAGTTTGTCAATAGGGTCATATATTGATTGGAAGCTGAAATAACACGAGTTACTGGAAAGCAAAAGGATGACTGATGAGGCTGGTGCAGAGAACAGGCACATCTGTGACTGTCTCAGGAACAGCATCTCGTAATTCCGGGAGTTGGACTCGATGATCCTTGTGGTTCCCTTCCAGCTCAGGATATTCTGATTCCGTGACTGTGGTTCAGTTCTGCAGCTGCATTCTGCTCTCGGGAGAGGGCAGGCAAATGTGCACCTGTACTAATGAAGTTTGCACTGCTGGGCTAAAAGAAATGGGAACTTTGCATTGAACAAACCCCCAGCTGCTGTGGGAGAAGCACATGGGAAAAGCCAAACATGCAGCATGTTCCGTGCCTCCCCAGCTAGAGGAGAGTCTGTCAAAGGATGACATGTGCAGTTAAATGTAAATACTTCCAGCTACTTCCTGCATGGCTTAGGCTGTGTTAATTCTCTATAAGACCTGGAGGGCTGGTGTGTCTACTGTAATTGTGGTAGTTTTATTTATAACAAATCCAGCCATTGCTAGATAAATAAATTGTGGTTAAGCACAAAGATGCTGATGAATTCTGATGTAATATTACAGTAGGTACAAAGAAGCCAAGACAAACTGCCATCATTTGCTGTCCGATCTACGAAATTGTCAAAAGTGTCCAAAATAATTCTAAAAGTCAGCCAAAATTTCTCAGGAGTGATGTAAGATGTGTTTGCTTAATAACTTTGGAAAATCAGCCTCCATTCACTGAAGTGTGGATCTACAGGGCCAAGCTGGGGATTGACAGAGCTGGGTTTGTGATTCTCCTTCAGGGAGGGATTGGCAAGGGACCCTTGGAAAGCTCAGGATGTCAATCTTAAAACTGATGGCCAAATAGCCTTAATGTGCAAACGAATTAAGTATTGGAGAGTGAAGAGAGGAAACTGGAGAGAATACACTGGGGGAAAAAAGTCTCCTTTAAATTGTTTTGGTGTGTTAGAGATGCATTCTGACCTTAGCCCCCTGCCACCAGCCAGGGCCAGCGTGCTGCTAAGCACTGTAATTACATTTCTGTCACTAGCAGGCATTCACTCGGCAGCACAGCTTCATCAGAAGGAGATTTGGTATGGTATAAAGAAGAGCTAATTGGCTTATGGCTGTAGGTTGAGAGGTCAGGGTTAGATTAAGGAGTTAAGAGCATCAGCGAGCTGTTCAGCTCCACTGGGGTGTGCTGGGAGAGGTTTAATTCTGCCAAGTGGGAAAAGCATCCTAGGAGTAGGAAACTACACAGGAATGATGATCATGCAAAACCTTATAGGAATGTGTGGAACATACCAGGTCCTTAAAATCAGCATCAGGAGTGGTGCCTAGGATACCTGTTACTGACTCCAAAATGCAGCAGCTCCAGGGTTAAAGTCACAGAATCCCAGACTGGTTTGAGTTGGAAGGGACTTTAAAGATCATCCAGTTCCAACTCCCCTGCCATGGGCAGGGACACCTTCCACTATCCCAGGTTGCTCCAAGCCCTGTCCAGCCTGGCCTTGGACACTTTCAGGGATCCAGGGGCAGCCACAGCTGCTCTGGGCACCCTGTGCCAGGGCCTCCCCCCCCCTACAGGGAAGAATTTCTCCCTAGTATCTAATAAAAATCTCCCTTCTGTCAGTTTAAAACTGTTCCCCCTCACCCTGTCACTGCCTCTATATAAAGTCACTCTGTCTTTTCTATAAGCTCCCTTCAGGTACCAAAGGGCCACAACAAGGTCTCCCCAGAGCCTTCTCTTCTCCCAGCTAAACAACCCGAGCTCCTGTTTGTATCCCACAGAGTAAAAATGAGGACAGGCTCACTTCAGACAGGCAAATCCTCGTGTTCCTTTTGCTCCAGGACCAGTGGAACCCTGTCAAGAGCCCTGACATTGGCCTATGCAGCCAAAGAGGGAAAGGCAGGGGGGAAGATGGGACAGGGAGCTTGCCTACTTCCCAGGGTAGCACAGAAGGAGAGGACGGATCCACTGATAAAAACCAAACCAAACAAAAGGGCTCTGCATGTACTCCGTTTGCAGGTGAGAGACAGTTCTTACCTGCAGCTCCATGGCAGGAGCCCACAATGCCCTCGCCCCGCGGGAGTTGCTGTGAGCTGGGGCTGTGCAGGTGTGGAGGCTCTGTTTGCCCAGTGTCACTAAAGTTTTCAGCCTTCACACACACACAGACCCTCTCTGGCCGCCTTATCCAGCCAGCAGTAAAACAATCCAGTCATTCAATAATCATCCCAGATTATTTAAACCCTCTGTAATCGATCGGTCCCTGTCTGAGTGCTCACTGATAGATACTGGCTTCTAAAGCCTGTGCAAATCAGCTGCCTTGCACACAGATAATCAGGCTGCTGGCAATTGATAGTTTGGCTGTATTATACTTTTAGGCAAGATTAGTTCCCCAGTTCCCTGCCAAGAAGAGAATCACATAAACAGAGGATTGTTTAGAAACAAAAAAGTTCCTCTTGACGGAGAAGTCATGTAAATGGGAAGAAACAGGAAACTAATCTTCCCTTGTTCGCTCTGAAAGAATGCATATCTCTGAGGAATGTTGTAATTATGGATTTAGGAAATCAGTCCAATTTGCCAGGGTGTGAATTTCAGAGTTCATTCAGTCAACCCTCTCAAGCATTTCTCCTTCAGAAGAAAAACCACCAGGAGCTGAAGTGTACCAAAAGAGATTAAAGGAGAGAAAAATCGACTGCCAAGCTTTGCTTTTGGGAAAGATCCTGCACAGATACTGATTATTACTTTGGCTCTGAGCCAGGGAGGTTTGGGCACGGCAAAACAGAAATCAGTGGTAACTAATGTTTGTCCCGTGGGCATCTCTTTTCTGTAGACTAATGATGGGAAGAGTTTGTGCTCCTGAGCAAGTATTTCCATTGTCAAGATTTTTGCTTATTTACTTTGAAGACTTTCCGAAATAGAAAAGAGGAGACTTTTTTCCTAAATTGAGTCTATGGATTCTCATTACGTATGTGACTGGGTGTGGGAACACTTACTGGAGTTATTGGTGGGTTAATTGCACACTGGTTTAGCTCGTTAAGGTTAAAGTCAGGGCTCCAAACCAACCGGGAAGGCGTTGGAGTGGCCTCGGCTCTCGCACATCCCGACAAGCGGATGAGGTGTCATCCTGTGAGTTCAGGTCCCAGCAGAAGCACAGAGGCAGTGGTTTCACTCCTTCACACACCTGCAGCTGTGGCAGCCCTATGGTGACGTGGAGCTGCAGGGCCCATTCCCTTCCCCACAGGGAGCCCGGCTCTGGCAGCACGTGGAATTCCTTGCTCTGTAGAATTCCTGCAGACAGATCCTGTAGCACAAGTCGATGTCACACACTGCTGCTAAGCTGGAATTTGGAATGCTTGGATTGGATAAGCACCCTTCAGGCAGCCCCAGAGCTTAGCAGTGAGCTGTATTTTCCTTGTGCAGGCTTCCATGCTCCAGGATACAAACCAGAGTAGAGTTCTGGGATGGTGACTTCTGTAGAGCATTTACGGAAGTGCCTGGATTGTAAAAACCTTCTGAGGCTGGAAAACCCAGAGAAACAATGGTTGGTCACAGGAGGCCCAGGCTCCGTGAGGCTCAGCAGCAGTGCAGGTCACCCAATATACGATGGGAGCCTTCACTTCCTTAAACTGGAGAGCAGGATCTGCTATTGGCCCCGTGACACTTTGTTCGTGTGTGTGTGACGCGATGATAAAAGGTGAGGAGATAAATGCTGCTTCAAAATACACTGGGAAGATAAGGGTTGCCGGTTTGTCTCCAATGCACTGTGTCATTGAGCTTAGACAAAGCATCTACTGTGATAAGTAACACACTACTCTGCTCTGAGAGTTTGGCCAATTTCCCCATCCTCATTCATCTTCAGTCTTGCAAAGTGCTGGAGTGCTCCTAGAAAATATTTCCAGCCTGCCATCGTGGGACCAAGGTGTGAGAAATCTGGAAGCATATCAAAAATCTGTGGCTTATGTATTCAAACCAAGTCCTGGGTCCTTTGCTGATCCCTGAGATGAATAATATTCAACAGCTCTGGAGCTAGGGTTAGGTTGGAATTCAGAAGAGGCCTCTGCAGTGGTTGTGAGAAGGGGATTTTGGGAGGAAGCCCAGACCCTCAGGACAGACTTCACACAGAAGTGGAGGAAAAAGCAATTATATCTGAAAAAGCAAGTAGGGTAAAGTTACCTTAGTCTATTTGCTATGGAATTGTATTTTTGGGGTTTATGGATGTCATACAGTTACTTTTCTCTTCAAACAAAGGTTATTTTAATGGGGTTAGTCTGACACTACAGCTCATTGCAGAGCTACACCTGTGCCATTCCCTGACCAGCTGAGTGGAGGGGAGAACAAGGATTGCAGGTGGATTGTGATTTTGTGTATCAGCATACCTGGAGCTGCGGGATGTAATCGAGGAAAATGAGTTAATTGTGGGTTAAAATAAGAGGCTGTGATCTAGGAAGGTCCTCACAGTGTCAGGCTATGCTGAAACTGCTGAACAAGACCAGGAATTGATCAGTAGCCCCAAAGACAAGTGGCACTGCTGACTGGTCCCAGCACGGCCCCAGGCTGCCTTCCTCTGGGAATCTGTCTAAAGTCTGCAGTGACAGGAGCAATGGGACAAGATCCCTTTCCTGAAACTTTCTGTGCAGCAGCGGTGGCAAATATGCAGTAAGAGCTCATTTTCTAGGACAGCATTTTCAGTCAGTGGGGAGTGGGATCCAGTGTCAGGATGAGCTTTGCAATCTCACAGATGTACCACGGTGCCCTCTTTATCAAGGAGCCTGTCCTGAAGTGTTTGGGGGATTCTGTGCTGGACGGTTCCTTGGGCACATGGGAGCGATGTCCCTGTTGAGTATTGCACCTTCACTCTTAAACCTGCTAAATATCTGCTGGGGAGGTTTTGGCTGGATATCAAGAAAAGGTTCTTCCCCAGAGAGTGCTGGAGCACTGCCCAGGCTCCCCAGGGAATGGGCACGGCCCCGAGGCTGCCAGAGCTCCAGGAGCGTTTGGACAGCGCTGCCAGGGATGCGCAGGGTGGGATTGTTGGGGGGTCTGTGCAGGGCCAGGAGTTGGACTCTCTGGTCCTTGTGGGTCACCCCCAGCTCAAGACATTCCATGGTCCTCCATTTCTGTTTGGGTTTGTCCTTTGTCCAGCCAAGAAACATTGCTGTCCAGTACTGAAGCTACTGAAGTGAAATCTGGGAATGATCATGCCAAATTCACTTCAGTGAAACATCCTGTTTGGAGCCTTTCATCTCTGTTGCGGGAAGTGTCCATGCCCTCTGTGCCCTGTGAGCTGCGTGAAGCCATGTTCCGTGGCTCTGTGAGCTGCGTGAAGGCCTATGAAGGATGTCCAGCAGTGTGCTGGAGGAAATGTCTCAACCTCTTGCTCAGTGTTTTTCGAAAATACTCTCTCTCCAGATCTGCCTTTGAAAGCTGCATTGGTTCTTTCCCTCAGCTCTGTACCTGCTCACATCTGTGGCAGCAGGAGCAGATTTTGGAGACACAATGACTTCATCTGTTGAAAATGAATTACTTCCCTCGAGGGCTGCCTAACAAAAATTTGGAAGGAATCTCAGTGCAGGAAATGTATTTGGATCTCTGTGTAGTATTGTTGAGCATGATCAGGACCGTCCTGTATTCTGGGTAAATGAGATCTTGGGTGTTCTTCGCCCGGGAGGTGCTTGGGACTTGAAAGCAGCAGTTGCTGCAAGAAGCTGCCCGTCTGTGTGGAGAGAAGCCTGGGGAATGCAGGGCACTGCTAATCATACAATCAGAGCCTCATTTCGGTTTGAAATTAGCTCTTCTCTGCAAGCTCATCTCTGCCTTCCTGCTCAGATCAGGGCCAGCTTCGTGGGACAAGGTGTTGTCATGCCCTGCCTGGTTCCACTGGCCCTCTGGGCCTGTTGCAGTGTTTAGCCACTCTCACTGTCCCATTTTTTTACTTTTCAGCTTGGCTGGAATTTCTGGGAGGATCTGACTCCATCTTCTCTATGGTCCCCCCTGATAAAATTGAAGAGCACATTATATTCCCCTACGCCCAGCCAGGCCTCCCCTGTGCTGAACAAGCCCTTCTCCCTCAGCCTCTCCACGTGCTCCAACCCGGTGACCATCTCCTGGAATCCCAGCATGGTTTGGTTGGAAGGGACCTTTAAAGCCCCTGTGGGGGTGAGCTTTACCAGAGAAGCTGTGTGGTGTGACTCTTCTGGCTGCCACTTGGCCGTGGTTATGTGAGGCACACAGGAACATGGACCAGATACATCCTGTCGCACAATATTGTTCAGCTACTCACCACAAACCATCAGCTTCCTCCAGGTTGAACAATCGACTCCCTGTGAGGAGCCCCAGTACAGCGGCAAGTTGACTGTAAGAGTTGCCTTCGCCTTGATCCCTCTCAGTGATAGCCTAAGTTAGACTCCTCTGAACTGCCTTTTGGAAGAGGCACTGGGAGGCGGGAAGCTGTGTCCTGATTCACAAAGCAGGAGCGAGGTAGTGTGAACATGCCCCAGGGAGCCGCAGCGCCAAAGCTTTGTTGAAGGAGGATCAAGCCCACTTCCCCGGCATTGATGTGGTAATGGGCTCCCGAGCTCGGGAGTGTGGCTCTGGCAGTGACGCACTGATCGCTATCTGAAAGCCGGGCTGCTGGGCTCTCAATGGAGCCTATTTTGCTCTTCTCCAGTTCATAAATTAGTGCATCTGAGTGGCCAGTGCCTGTGAGCGAGAGAGCAGCTCAAGTGATGAGAAAGCAGTGTGTTCTCAGGGTGTTCTCAGGGTGTTCTCAGGCTCTGGCTGTGGGCGGTGGCCGTGGCCAAGCGACTGCTGCTTTCACAGGAAACCTTGCTCAGAAGAGAGTGGAGGGAAAGTTGGCATCTTTTATCCAAGGGAGAGGATTTCCCCTCTCCACTCTGTCCTCGTGAGACCCCAGTTGGAGCACTGTGTCCAGCTCTGGGGTCCTCAGCACCACAAAGGCATTGACCTGAGTCCAGAGGAGGCCACAGAGATGGTCTGGAGCCCCTCTGCTCTGGAGCCAGGCTGGTAGAGCTGGGGATGTCCAGCCCAAAGAGGAGAAGCTCCAGGGAGAGCTTACTGTGGCCCACTGAGACTTGAAGGGGGTTTATAGGAAAGAGGGAGAGGGACTTTACATGGGCAGACAGTGACAGGACAAGGGGGAATGGCCTTAAGCTGAAGGAGGGCAGGGTTAGATTAGACATTAGGGAGAAATCCTTCCCTGTGAGGGTGGAGAGGCCCTCGCACAGGGTGCGCAGAGAAGCTGTGGCTGCCCCTGGATCCCTGGAGGTGTCCAAGGCCAGGCTGGACAGGGCTTGGAGCAGCCTGGGACAGTGGAAGGTGTCCCTGCCCATGGCAGGGGGGTTGGAACTGGATGGGCTTTAAGGTCCCTTCCAACCCAAACCATTCTGTGATTCCAGGATCTCTGTAGGCTCTCCAGAAGGCTCCCCCTCCCCTTAGGAAAGAGGCCGTGGCCCTGGTCTAAGCCAGCTCTGAGGGTCCCAGCTCCAACCTTATGCTTCAAGGAGTTCCCTTCAGTGACATCTGATAGTGACACTGCAGCATCTCCCCATGCAGCACAAATGGTGGAAACTTTGAAACAGAGCACAAGTACAGTAAAGTAGCAGTGACAGTACCACAGTGGGATGTTCAGAGAATGATTAAGCACAGGTTTCTGTACCTGCCACACCACAGGGAATTCAGCAGTGCTGTCAGTGCCCTCCACTGCTGACAGGGGTTTGTCCTTTTCAAGTCTGAATTTCTTTTTCCCCTTTTAAAATTGCTGACTCTAAAATATTCTCCTTGACATTTTCTCTACACTAGCAGGAGGGGTTTTTGTTGATTCTGGAAGCACTTGAAAACAGGGGAAATTGGCCAAGACATTCAAAAGTTAAATTAAAATCTGACTCTGCAAATAGCCAGTGTCAGTGGTGTGAATAACGTCCCTCTTTGGGAAAAGATGTTGAGGCAAAGGGCAGAATTGGATGGGACTGAAATCACCTTAACACACACAGATAAAACTGATCTAGGGTTGGATAGGGTGACTTCCAAGGGAGATACTGGGTATTTGGTTTCAAAATTATTGGTACCAATGGAGAAATTGCTGATGGGTTAAGGTCAGGACATTGCTGAGCTTGCCCTACATGGTTGGTGTGAGCTTTGTGAAGCCTTGGCAGTGAGAACAGGATTTACGGGTAGGAAATTTGCAGCCGTCACTGTGGAAAGCTTTAATCATGAGTTATTGTTGGTGTCAGGGGTTTTTGTGTGCTGCTATGGATTAAAGAATGTATGATATGTCTAGAATTCCAAGAGGGATGTAAACAAGCCTCATGCTCTATAGAATCTTTTCCTGCTTGGAGGTGTCGCTGATGTTGATCAGAACAACTGTGCCAGTTTCCTCTCTGAGAAGTGTTCATTTACTGACAGCAAAGCACATGAAATGTCATCCCTGGTGAAACATTGCTCTCTGCATCTGTGCCCACATCTTCTGGGGCCAAAGTTTCCACATTCTTGCCTCTTGCAGAGCTGTTGCGGTGGAAGCCTTTCCCCTTTAGAGCAATGTTGGGTTTTTTCTTTTTGCAGTAAAAAGACAAACAAAGCTATTTTCTGTTTCAGAATGCAAGATGGAATATCTCTGGAGACATTAACCTTCTTTACATAGTTGTTTTTTGTGGTCAAAAAAAGAAATCTGTTATCATTAAAATAATATTTAAAAAATCTGCACCTCATTATTTCCAGAAATAAAGCTGCCACAATGAGATTTATTAAGAATTGACTCGGGGTGAACTGAAGAGAGCTCCAACCCCAAAGAGTCTGCGTTTTAGAAAACAGGCAGGAAGACAATAGGATGGACACAGGGGGAGCAAGAAGAGAGAATTGCTCTGCAATGTTAGTAAGAAAATATGTTCTTTTTGGGAAGGACTCTGAGAAGTGGCTTGGCAGATATGCAGGAGGGTTTAACTCAGCCCCTCTTCACGTGTTCAGTGCTTGGCTGAGCTCAGTCGCAGAAGGCAGAGAGGGGAGAGAGACACAAAGGTCAAGACTGGCATGGAAATGTAGAGGGCAGGAAGCATGAGCAGAACGTGTCCTGTCCTTTTCCTGCCTTGCCCCTTCCCTCGCTTCCCTCCTGTACCTGAGCCCCTGGGGAGCTGCTGGACCCCTGTCCTGCTCACCCTGGCTCCTGCTGTGCCCCCAGCCCCTTGGGAACAGGAGTAAAACTGTTCCTCCTCATATCCATGAGAAGATCTGTAGTTTGGCAGCAGAGTCTCCGGGGTGCAGACAGAGTGCTGAGGCAGCAGTTTTTGTGAGCAGGCTGCTGCTACCTGGGGTGCCAGATCCCTCTGAGCTGTTCTGAGCCTCTGCCCCCTCCTGCACCTTTGGGCGGGGGTCATTCCTTTTTCTCCTTGGCTTTCTCTTTCCCTTCCTCTTTACCTTGGGGCCATCAACAGATTTGTTTCCTGATCTCTGTGTCTGCTTTGAAGACAAATTCTCACCTTTTAGTTACTCTAGGAATGTAAGGAATGAGGCCCCATGGCCACAGCCTCCCACCCAGCTAGGAGCTGTTCCTACATGCTGGGGAGAGGGAGCAAGGTGCTGCCATCCCTGGGAGCAGGCTTGAGCCCTTGAGCAGTGCTGATGGGCAGCACAAGGCAGATGGCAGCAGCATGGGCAGAGTGAAGATGGACTTCCAGTGCAGATCTGAGCATTTCACTCCTCTGAAATTCTTGTTTGTAGTGCCAGCCCTACATCTACAGGTCCTGGGCCACCACGTAGGGTTTCATCTTGTTTTAGCAGTTTTCTTGATGATATTAACTTCAAGGGCAGATCCATGAGCAGGTCAGAGAGGAGAAGTTGCTAGGTGGCTGTGGGGGCTCTGGAGTATTTGCAGCACATGTGGGCTGGCTGGGGAGGAGGAGGGGGAGCTCCCACCCCGTGGAGCTGGTGTGACCGTCGGTGTTACTGTGTTTGCATTTCCTCTTACACCTGCACCTCTCATGCGTGGACAAGGCAGAAGAGCTCTGGTGCATCCAGCTGTCACCGTGGGGACTGTCACTGCCCCTTGCAAGTGGCTGCTCGCCCCTGCCAGGGTGGGCACTGTGCCACACTCCGGCCAGAGCTCGGGTTTGGGTTTAAACCACAGGCAGGGTGAGTTTGTGCTAGTGTCCCCAGGCTCTGCAGTGGGCCAAGGCACTTCCCTTCCTCCAGGGAACAGCTGGGAGCAAGGAATGTCCTAAAGTGCCCTCCCTGTTTGCAGGTGTGAACACAGGGAGTGACACAGTGACACCTGAGAGTGCATTTGTCCCAAAGCAATGATCCAGTTCTCACCTTCACAGGAGCCTTGAACAGGCACAAAGGGAAGAACTCCTTCATGCAGTCCTGGTTCACCCCAGCTGGATGTGGGACACAGCACATTTCATCCAGCTGAATTCCAATGCAGGGTGACACCACTGCCAGCCTGGGCTCCACCCGCAGCTGTGCCTGGTGCTGGGGGGGTCCTGGAGCCCCCATCTCACAGCACTGGGGGCAGGGGGCTGGAGGGGGATGTCAGCCTTTTCCTGGCTCTGAACACCACTCAGGAAAGCTTTGCTGATGTGCCCTCCCTGTCACCTATGGGTGACTGGCAATCCCAACAATCTGTGAAATGCTTCCAAGGATGGAGGAGACCCCACACCACTGTCTGCCCTGGAGAGACAGGGAACGTCTATCCTAAGAAAGCCATCCCAAGAAGATGCTCCAGGGTGTGGAGCCCCTCTGCTCTGGAGACAGGCTGGGAGAGCTGGGGATGCTCAGCCTGGAAAAGGCTCCGAGGAGACCTTTCAGTACTTAAAGGGGGCCAATAAAAAAGATGGGGACAGAGTTTTTAGCAGGGCCTGTTGCAACAGAACAACAACAAAGCTGATGGTTTTGAACTAAAATAGGGGAGATTCAGACTAGATATAAGGAATAAGGTTTTTACAATGAGAGCGCCTCCTGGGAGGGGGGGAAACCCCCACGATGGAAGTTGCACTGACGGTCTGCCTTCCACCCCTCCCCTTGCAGAGCACAGTTGGGGAGAACCGGTGGCTCCAAGGGCACCTGGTGCAGTCGCTGCTCCGTCACTGTGACGCGCGCGGGGTGGCGCGGTGGGCGCGGCGCTGCCAGGTGCCCCCCGAGATGCTGCCTCGGGCCGTGGCTGAGGAGCTTCAGAAGCTGCACATCCAGGACAGGTAAATCCCCTGTTTAGTGCCATTTCCATGCAGATTGCTTGTCATACAAAGACTGTATATTTGCTTAAAATCGTCTGCCGTGGTGCGTCCTTGGGGACAGAAGTTTGGAAAGGCTTCCTCCGTGTACTCGGATCCCGTTGTGGCCCTGCACATGCTGCATTCGTTTGTCATAAGCCTGGAAATGCCTGTGAAAGGGGCATTTTAAACTCATCCTGAGTACACAGAAGCTCTGTGAGATTGCTTCATACTGCTGGGGGTTCTTACACTTCCTCTGCAACAGTGCAAATATTCGTCTGTTTTACTGAGGTGATTGCAGGTGATCTGTCAAAGTTTTCCTAATTATTATTTTTTTAATGCTGATGATTTTGGGAATGTCTCACAGATGGCCTTGAACCGTTCGTGTTCAGGGATCCTGGTTTTGTGGATCTGCTCTTTCTCCTCATGCAGATCTGCACTTATTTAAGCCCTGTGTCACCTCAGGAAATACAATACAGATGTAATCACCCTCAAAACACTTCTCCAGAGGGTCCATGACTTTTTTGGAGCACAGGAAACTCTTGTCTGTCTTGGACATGCTCCCGCCTCGCTCCAGAGCACTGCTGGAGCTCCCCTCCTCCTCCTCCCTCCTAGAGCCGCAGCAGCCGCCAGTTGGGAGCCAGGAGGTTTTTCCATGAGGGGTAAGACCTCAAAACACAAAGGGGTGATTACAGGAGTGTGGCTGAGCCACAGACTGTGCATCCAGAGATAAAACCCATCACTACATCTCTGTACTGTGGGAATCCTGTGCTGTGGAGGGAAGGCAGGTGAGGGTGTGTTCTGCCCTGCGTGAGGAGCTGGGACGGATGAAATAAACCCCTTTGTACTGTAGTTTACCCATCCAGTCATGGTACCTGCTGTGGTAGCTGCTATAAAGTCAGCAGAGCCATGGAACCCCATAAAACAGCCTTGCTTCCCTGTCTATTGAGTAACACAGCCACAGGCTCCCAGAGGGAGTTCACACTGCACACAACAAGGTGGCACTGCCATATAAATGACATCATCTGTCTCTGGTCACACCACACCGGGCTCCTGAGCTTTGCAGGTGAGAATATTCCTGGAGACCTGCGGCTGCACACCTTCATTAAATATTTTGCACAAATATTGACTTCCCCATGCACACAAACCCACAGGAAAGAGTGTTTGTGCAGGGAAAGCTGCTCTGCTGCAAAATTGGTCACACAGCCTCCCAAACATAAGGTTAGTAAATAGTTTCCCAAATAATGAACCATTTCAAGTCTCTATGAGAAAGAGACAATCCAGAAATGTGTGATCTGTCCAAGGGAGCTGGATCTTTTTGATTAGTTTCTTCTCTCTGAGAAAGAGCTGAGTGTCATGGGGAAAGAGAGGGTCAGGGTGAAATAAGGGGAGTAAAACTTACCGCTCTTGCTCCAATCCAGGATTTCCTCCTGGCTTTGCATGGCTTAAGACTTGTTGCATCTGATTCTGTGCAGGGTAGAAGAGATCACAAAAGCAGATAATTATGAGGCCAGTAAGAAGAAGGACTATTACCAGCTTCCTATTCCACGGGAAAATATTCACTTTCTGCAGACATGGGAGGAGACGCTGCAGTGCTGGGAAAAGGTGCTGCAGGTGAGTGTTACCTGGGATTGGCCTGGCAGGGTCAGGGAGCTGGAACTCCATGTCAGGCTGGTACACGGGGCTGGATGTGGCCATTGGCATCCAATGCCTACCTCCCCAAGCCAAGAACGGCTGGTCCCTTAGGCTGGTCTGATCTGGGGAAGGTGTTAGGAATTGTGCCAGGGAAGGTTCCCGTGGGTGACACAGCTGCTGTGAGAGTTCCCTGTGTCTGTGGCAGTTCGCACAAAGAGCTGCAGGTGTTGGGCAGGAAATGCGCATGTCCTGGACAGACTCTCCAGGCTCCTCTCAAGCACAGGCAGGCTCTGAGTGCAGAAAGTGTCTGTGTTGCAGCCTGGGCAGGTCGTTGGTGTGGATATGGAGTGGAAGCCTTCCTTTGGTATGGTGGGGAAGCCCCGTGTCGCCCTTCTGCAGCTTGCACTGAAGGATGAGGTGTTCCTGTTGGACCTGCCACGGCTCCTCGAGCAAGCTGAGGCTGAGGGGGAGAAGAAGTTTCCCCATTTCATCCAGATCCTCTATTCAGATGCAGCCATCACTAAACTAGGTAACACCCCTCTCTCCTCCCCACCTCGGGGCTTCACACAGCCTGTTTTGTCATCTTTGTCATTCGTAGATCCTCTTGGTGTTGTCATTCCCTAAATCCACTTGCCATGGAACCAGCTTTGTAGCCCTGGCTGTTCAGGCACTGCCAGAGCAGGAAGCAGTGACCAGTGTAACTGGGAATGATAGAAATACAGGATCAGAGAACCACAGAAAATCCTGAGCTGGCAGGGACCCACCAGGATCACCCAGTCCAACCCTTGGCCCTGCACAACCACCCCAACAATCCCACCCTGGGCACCCCTGGCAGCGCTGTCCAAATGCTCTTGGAGCTCTGGCAGCCTCGGGGCCGTGCCCATTCCCTGGGGAGCCTGGGCAGTGCCCAGCACCCTCTGGGGGAAGAACCTTTCCCTGATCTCCAGCCTGAGCCTGCCCTGACACAGCTCCATGCCATTATATCTCCCCGTTTCAGGTCAGATCCAAGATTCCTGATCTAACTTGCACTCTCAGACTTGGGATTGTCCTAGCTCTGTCCTAAGCCCCCGCTGACACCCAGCCTTCAGTGGTTTAGGTAACTCTGGTGGGCAGAGCTGTCTGGGTGTGCTGTCCCTGTCCCAGAGCTGCTGTGCTGGACACCAGAGATCTCTGAATTACCATACATGGTTTTTGGAGGCTTTTATCAGGAGCTGCTAAACATGGATTTCAAGGGCAAATTCATAAATACCTTTCCCAGATTTTAAGTAAGCTGATCTTATACTCAGCATTTTTCATCCACCACTCTTCTCCCTTGGTCTGCAGGAGTGTCTCTTAGGAACAGAAGAGACAGGAGCCAGTCTTGTTCCATGTTTGAACAGTCTTCTCACCAATGTCTGTATATATTTTGTCAGCATTTTGACTCTGAACTAGAAGGAGCTGCAGTGCATTCACCGGTTTGAGTTTTCCTACCTGTGTGATCTGGGCTTTTTTGGTCTCCAGGTTATGGGATGTCTGGAGACCTCAGCAGCCTTGCAGACACATGTTCTGCTCTGAAGGACACGGAGAAGCAAATGCAAGGTGTGGTGGATCTTCTTGCAGTGGACAAACAAGTAAGGATAAACACTTGGAGATGGGGGAAATGGTGTCTCCTGCATGTGCTGGTTGATAACTGTCCTGAATCCACAGCACTGTCTGTTTGCATCCTGGATTGGCAGGGAGACGGCTGCATGAGTAAAGAGACCATTTCCTCCGCAGGGTTGGAGGTGTTGGGATTCTATAAAGGAAGACAGAAGCATTTTGTTTTCATCAACTAGAAAGTTAAAGCTTATGATACTGATAGCTTTTTCATAGCCTTTATAAAAGCTGCGAAAAGCTCTTGGAGACCCAGCTCCATTCAGCCAGGACAAGGTTTCTGAGCACAAGTTATACTTAGGAAGTTGTTGTAGAAATTCTGGTACTCCAAGGCCATGCATTATTGAAACAGATATGATGGAGTTAATGATTTGTACAGAAATATGATGTTCCTAGGAGGGCTGCTGGTGGGTTCAGCACAGGAATTTCTGAAGCATAGCTGTCCCTGGGTTTGCATACAGGAGCTTTCAGCAGTCTACAGAAATGTTCAGCACAACCATTTTAATGGGTAAAGTGTACAGAGTGTGTTTGAGGCTGTGGGTTGGGGTGAAGCAGATCTTTGGGGTTGATAGCTTAACCTGGGAAGTGCTGTAGGGGCTGACATAGCTGCCAACAGCCATTGCCTCAGTTTAACCTGAGAAATGGCAGCTGCAGGAAGGGCTGCTGCCCAGGGTGTCACAGGAATGCCTTTTCTCACCAGGACTAGGAGGAGAAAGGTGCTGAACTGCCACTGCTGGTCCTTTATTGAGTGGATGCCCAGCAGCCTCCAGCATGGTGAGCACCCTGTAGACCCCTAAGGAGCCTCATTCCAGCCCTGCTGCTCTGGTGCAGGGCTGTACAAGAATGCCCTTTTTTCCCTTCCTTGGCTATGGAACAGATTTCTCTCCAGCAAGTGTGTTTGTTAAACAAATAACCCGACGCCGTGTTTATCTCGTGCCATCCCAGCCCTTGTCTGAGGCCTGGGGTTCAATATGCCAGGCACGAGATGGATGTGATAGGGCTATGCCTGGCCCCACCAGCTGGAACAGGAGGTGGTTTGGGAGCTGCTTCATAACCAGATGGTTTCTATCTTTTTGTTTCCATCAGCTGCAGTGGAGGAAGGACAGCCGGAAGGTTGATGGACTGTCCCCGGAGCACAGCCACAAGGAGAGAGGAGTCAGGCAGCCAGAGAAGGGACTCAGCCTCCTGGTGCAGCATGTGCTGGGGAAGCCTCTGGATAAAACAGAGCAGCTGTCAAACTGGGAGAAGCGACCGCTCCGGGAGGAGCAGATCCTCTATGCAGGTCTGGCCCTGGCTGGGTGCTGCAGGTGCCCAGGGCAGGCTGTGTTTGGCTGCTCTGTCCTCGGGAAAGTCATTAGGTAGCAGAGGAAGAAAATGGCTTTGCAGATTAGTTCCTGTTCAGAGGAGTCGGCACGTTTTCTTTGTCCTTTTGCGAACATGGCTTTAATGGTTGAAGTTTAAACTGTCCAGTGATTCATTATTTCCCTTATGAAGGAATTCCTGTGCTTTGCAGATTTTGTCTGATGAAACATCACCTCAGTGGAAACTCCCCTCAGTAGCTGAAAGGAGGAAAGTCCACTTCCTTCTGCCTCATTTCACAGCCTTCCTGGGAAACAAATGCTGTGTTCATTTGTCACAGTGAAGTGCTTGTTAGAGCCAGGTTTGAAATGGGCAGATGTGGTGTCAGAAACTGCAGCACAGACTCAGGGCTGTGGAGGGACCCATAGAGTTTATTGCTGATTACCCCAGAGTCAGAAGTCTGGGTCTAAATCTTTTCCTGGCGCATCAAAGGACAGTCTGCTGATGCAAACCAGCCTTTTGTTAAATTCAACTATCCTTGAAGCTGACACAGTTCCCACAAAAGTTAATCACTGGGACTTGTCAGACTGGCTGGGAGAGTTCTCCTGTTGCCGTTGCAGGGAGCAGCAGCACACGGCAGTGAGTGTGGGCAGGTGATTGCAAACAGCTCGGGCAGTACCTGCTGAGATATTGCATCTCCTGGGGAAGTTCCCTTCCCGTCAAGAGGTGTGATAAGGAGCTGTGGGCAGGCTCAGGGACAATGGCGAGGAACAGGGGCTGGCTGGAGCTACCTGGTGGTGGTTGGAAGAGCCGCGCTGCAGTTTGCATTGGGTTATTGGGTTAGAGTGGAGATGGCAGAGCCCGTCACTTTAGGAGCTCCTGCCTCAACCCCCTGTGACTGTGGGTTCAGCCGTGATGCTCAGTGAGTCAGTCCTGGAGCTGAGGGTATGACCTGAGGGAATCACAGCTTCACAGTTGTTCACAGTGGCTTTTACAAAAGTGGCAGCTCTTCCTTGCCTCAGGAAAGCCTCTGGTTTACTTTTGAATTAGCCTCATATGAGCTGAGGCTCACATTCTCTTCCCTGCAGCCTCAGATGCCTACTGCTTGCTGGAGATCTACGAGAGGCTCTGCAAGGACCCCGAGAGCTTCGGTCTGGGTTCAGACCTGACAGAAAGTCTGGTGGGAAAACAGAGCAAAAAAAATAGGCCAAAGAAGCAGCTGAATAAACAAGAAGCACCATCACCTTCTGGACAGGTTTGTAAACATCTTCAAAGAGCTGCTTGTTGCTCAAGACCCCTGCAAATCACATGCTGCTGCTCTCAGTCGCACCATTCACTGTGCACGGCTGTTCTCAGGACTCTTGCAGCAAACATCCTCCTCACCCCTCCCTCCCGGGACACTGTGCTCTCTCCTTGGCCTGCCTGGGTCCAGCTTTCCCTGCACTTTGAGGTTCACTTGTCTTTGCACAATGTGGGTGCTGAGCCCAGTGAGCCTTGCTGGTGGAAGTCCTCCTTCCACATTTTGGGTTTGGATTCTGTGGCCAAGGTTTCAAAACTCTGACTTCCTTACTTTTGCTTTTTACTGAGCTTCCACACCTTGCTTTCACACTGGGAATATCTCCTTTATTGTGTCTGGAGTAGAAGTTTGTAAAGTTAAAAGCAAATGATCCATCAAAAATGCCTTTCTGCTGAAGGCTTGTCTCTGCCTCCCTGCCCACCACCACGTTCCATGGGAGGCCTCTCCCAGAAGTTTGTGTTGTGGCAGAGCTCCACCAGAGCTGTGCGACTCTGCTTAAGTATCCGGGAATGTGACTGGTCCGTCTCAGTAATAAAGTTTTACATTTAAAATGGTACTATTCAGTGGTTTGTGCACCTTTGGAAACCTTGGCAGAAATCCCATTTTGTTATTGCCTGAGAAGACTCACTGTGTGTAACTGTATGTCCTGAGGGGCCCCAAGTGTGTGTGGAGCTCCTGAGGTCAGTGCCCCCTTCCATGGCTGGGCTGAGATGCTGCTGACTGTGTCCACCTGTGTGTAAATGTACAGCATCCCTTGGCCTTCAGCAGCCAGGAAAACACAGAGCTGCTCCCTGAGCACTGCAATCATGGGAATGTTGTGTGTTACAGCAGAGCTGGGTGGCTGCTGCAGAGGTCGGAAAAGTGAGCACTTCAGGCTTCAATCACCTCCGAAACCCGCGGGTCATCTTTGTGTTCTGTACAGTCAGATTCATCAGCCGAGAGGCAGTTGGTAAAACCTGGACTGGGACACCAAAAAAAGCAGACTTCTCCTGACTCTGCATCCTGCAGGACTCCGAGCTCTCTTTCCCGGTGTTTCCTGGTCTACTCTCTGAAGTGCGGCTAATGACTCTATTCTCCTTTATAAGCTTTTTGCTCTCTGCTGGCATGAAACGTGAGAAAAAAGCTCTGTATGACAGTGCTGGCCACTGGATAAACACTGGCTGGGAGCCAGCTGCAGCTCCTGCACATCTGTCTGAACAGCAGCAGCAGCCAGGGGTAGTGTCTCCAACTGCCTCAGCTTCAGAGGGCAGCTCCATCCCTTGTCACCGTGCTCTGGTGTCACAGCGGAATCCACCAGGATCCTGCAGGAGCTGGTGACATCCCAATCTGCCCAGTGCTGCAGAGCCCTGGGTGCAGGGACCAGCTGCTGGGAGCTGCAGCATCACACCAGTGTTGCTCTTGGACCTGAGCTGGTTCCCATGGTCAGCCCAGGTGGAGCTGCCTGGTGTGCCACAGCATTCCCAGCTTGGGGCCAGCTCCTGCAGAGCTGATCTGCAATGCTGGCTCCCTGCATAGCTGCTAGCGGTGTCCTTCAGTCATCCCAGCTGATTCAAGTTCCTGGAGTCAAAAGCTGGACATTGGAAGTTCCTTAATAACTTCCCTTCTCCATGAATTTAGCTATTGTACTTCTGGGAGCCTCCCAAAGCCAAAGTCCTCTGAGTGCAGGAACTCCCCCAGCAGCAGACATTTGAAATAAAACAAACAGAATTCAGGCACTGCCTATTTTTAACCTTCCAAAGATAACAGAGCTGACGTGGTTGCTTTGTCTGCCTGATTCTCCCTTTGTCTGTCAGATCCCCTTCTCGAATCATAGCTTTGGCATATGTTTATTAATTGCAGACTAATTCAATAGGGGAATAGCAGCCTTGACGATGTTTCTGTGACTTCTTGAAGATGAATGTCTGTGCAGAGCACTGGAGGCCAGGCTGGCACTTCTCCAGGGAAAGGCTGCAGGTCCCTGGGTCAGGTGGCCAGCTGGTCACGGAGAGAATGGTGAATTCAGAATTAGCCCCATCATGTTCTGCTCCCTGCCCAGGTGGTGATAGCAATGTGGAAAGGATGAGAAGGAGGATCTAGAGGTGCTGCAGAGCACGGGGAAATGGTGACACAGGTGCAAGGAGGCAGTTGGATGGGCTGTGGTGGGTGAACGCAGGGAGGAAAAACACAAATGTACTGGAAATCAGCCTTCTGCTCATTATGGATCTCTTGCCTTTCTCTAGGAATGCCAAGGACCCAGAATGGAGCTGTCACATCCCCCTGCCCCCATCTCTCCCCGGGAGTTCAGCGTGGTCTGTGACAACATGCTGCAGGGCCTGGGGCGCTACCTGCGCTGCCTGGGCGTGGATGTCCGGCTGCTGAACAATGAGGATGACCACAGGAAAGCTGCCGAGGTGAGTTCACAGCTCGCATCTCCATGGGGACGTGATGGGGCTTGCTGGGGAGCTGCACTGGTGCTCAGGCTGCTGGAGCTGCCCGTGGGTCCCTCCTCCCATCCCTGTGCTGAGTCCCAGCTCTTTGGGTCACCCTGAGCTCTGGCAGCTGGAATCTACTGGTCCCTGCAGGGATGTGTGGCTTTGGTTCTCTACTTCCAGGAGAGAGGAGAGGAGCAGAGACTGCTGTGATCTCACTCTTACATGTGTCTGTTTGTGTCATGGGCAGCTGGGGCAGCTCAAGTCATGAGAAGAACACAAGCAGAGTGTAAAGATCATAGAATCACAGAATGGTTTGGCTTGGAAGGGACCTTAAAGATCATCTCCAACCCCCAAAGGTGTGACCAGGTGTCTTTGGGGAGGCTGTGTGTTTGCAACAAGACAAAAGTCAGTGAAAGGAGCCCAACATTCACTTAGATTTCTAATGCACTCCAGTTTGGGCTTACAGGGAAGGTATTTGTCTGCCTTGTGTCCACGTCAGTTGGGCAGAACCATAATCCAAAGATAGCTGTTCAATACAGAAGGGAAAATGTCTTTAATCTATGGCCATGTAACCTCCTGGCTGGCCTTGTGAGGTGGCTCAGAGGTGATCAGCCACAACTTGCAGTGACATATTTGGGAAAGGAAGAGGGGACCATAAGTATTGCTCTGGGCTCCCATAACAACTCTGGCCCCCTGCCTACTGAACGAGAGACAAATGCTGCTTCGTTTCAGACACATTGCTGCTATGCCAGGAGTGCAGATCACAGAATCACAGAATCCCCTGAGCAGGAAAGGACCAACAAGAATCATTGAGAACAGCTCCTGCCCAGCCACCCCAACAGTCCCACCCTGTGCATCCCTGGCAGCGCTGTCCAAACGCTCCTGGAGCTCTGGCAGCCTCGGGGCCGTGCCCATTCCCTGGGGAGCCTGGGCAGTGCCCAGCACCCTCTGGGGGAAGAACCTTTCCCTGATCTGCAGCCTGAGCCTGCCCTGACACAATTTCAGTCCATTCCCTCAGGTCCTGTCCCTGGTCGCAGAGAGCAGAGATCAGTGTCTGCCCCTCCTTTTCCCCTCACAAGGAAGCTGTAGCTGCAATGAGTCTCCCTTGAGTCTCCTCCAGGCTGAACACACCAAGTGTCCTCAGTCACTTCTCATACAACTTCTCTTCAAGGTCCTTCACCACCTTCGTTGCCCTTCTTTGGACACACTCTAATGGCCTAATGTGTTTCTTATATTGTGGTGCCCAAAACTGCCCTCAGGGCTCGAGGTGAGGCCACCCCAACCCAGAGCAGAGTGGGGGCAATCCCCTCCCTTGACCAGCCTGCGATGCTGGGCCTGATGCCCCCAGGACACGGATGTCCCTCCTGGCTCCAGGGCACTGCTGACTCACATTCAACTTTCTGTCAACCAGGACCCCCAGGTTGTCTCCCGCGGCACTGCTCTCCAGCATCTCATTCCCCAGTCTGTCTGTACATCCAGCGTTGCCCCATCCCAGGTGCACAATCTGGCACCTTCCCTTGTTGAACTTCATCTGGTTGGTGATTGCCCAGCTCTCTGATTTGTCCAGGTCTCCCAGCAAGGCCTCCCTGCTTTCGAGGGAGTCTGCAGAAATATCCAGCCCACACAGTGTGTGCTATCAAATGTGCACAGATCACCCGGCCTGGTGTGCAGGATGTTTCCTCTTCAGATGTCTGCTTGGCCTGAATCCGGGGCAGGCTCTAACTTCTGCAGAAATAATTAATATCTCCTCCTCACCAAACTTGCACAAGTCATTTAAACAAACTGGTTCTCAGTGCCTCCCCCCAGAGCCCTGTCTCCGCTTCTCATCCCCATCCCTTATCGTGCCACGGACAGGATGTTTGACAGTGCTTTCTCTATGGTGACCGGACAAACATCCTTTCACTATCAAAAGCCCTTGGAGTGTTACTGTATTGCAGAGCCTTTGATCTGGGCTTGGATAATCAAAGATAAAAATAGACTCCTCCCACCCTGTTTTATATTTGGCTGGTCCTGATTGAATCAAAGTTGAATGTTGACCACCCTAGCCCAAAAACCTGGGAATGTTATTGCAAAGGCCAGCAGAGGGTTTGGATCCTGCTCACTGAGTACAAGACAGACAGTTTGGGTGTTGTCCCAGCACAGTCTCAAACTGGTGTCACCAGGAACACCTAAGAGTGTACAGCCTTAGTGTTTGTTCTTCATTAAAGTCTTTTCACTCAAATGATTTATCGGGCATACTACACTTCTCCTTGTGCCAAGAACTCCCACAACAACACCTGGCATCTGCTCCTTATTGTTCTCATTCCTTTTCTTTGTTAAAGTGGCTTCAAGGATTGGTGGGCAGATGGGTCTGGTCCTTCACCCTCTGTTATTTGGGATCAAGCTTAAAAGCCTGAGAACTTCCTTGGCTGTACTTGAGCAGTTACGGATTTTTTTTTTTTTTTTCTTTTGTTTAGGCTGGCACATGTGGCAGGAATTGGTTTGGCAATCCCCATTCCCATGGATGTGAAACCCTTGTCCTGTGTTCTGCTTTGTGTTGTGCTGTTGTTATTGACTAAATGTTTTATCTTGGACTTGTCATGGTAGTTTATCATGCTAGATCTGCAGAGGTGTGAGAGCAGGGCCTGTGGCACCACGATCCACTGGATCCCCTCTGGCTGACCAGATTTAGTGGTGGAGTTGGCAGTGGTGGGTTAATGGTTTGACTCGATGACCTGGGAGGTCTTTCCCAGCCTTAATGATTCTGTGATTCTGTGGTTCTGTTTATCTGCTCTGAGATGCTACCAGCTTGCAGTCTGTGATTTAATGGTGCTATTTAATTAGAACTTGACTGGAGAAGTGACTGATTAAAGTTGCCTATCATAAGTGCAGATACAGAAAATCTTTGAAAATGGAAAAATAGTGGAAATTCATACTGAAAATGTCTCTGGTCAAATCTGTCCTTGTGTGAAAGGCAAAGAGCTCACAGGCTGTCCTTACAGAAGCATTTTAGCTCCTGTCCATGAGCTGCCCTCTCAGAAGGGCAGTGGGAGTGTCCTTTCCAAGCCCTCTCACTCGATGGGGTGGCTGTGCTGTTTTTCCCACACTGCCTTGCTGTCCTACCTGCTGTAGCATGTGCACACACCTGTGTGGCACAGCAGGTCTGCAGCTGGGGGTGGAATTAGTTCCAGATGTGCTGGACAAGCTCCTTTACCTGACATTAGCAGCCTGTGCACTGAGAGCCACTGGGACCCACCACGTGCTGTCCCCAACACATCCTTGCCTGGCAGCACTGCTCAGTCCTGCACCTCGGGCAGGGCCTTTGCAGGACTTTGGGCAGTGGCCCAGACTGGCCCAAGCCTGACTCCTTGCTGTGTGGCCTCTCTGAAGAAGGGCTGTGTGCATCCAGCCATTCCTCCCCAGGGACTCTGACTCCAGCTCCAGGCAATCCATGGGCTAAAAAATGTGGAGATTCCACCTCTGGGATGCAGCAAGTTCTGTGTGTGCAGGTGCCATTTTTGGGTGATCCACCCTTTGCCTTTGCACTTATTCCCATAAGCAACATGTTATTTCCAATTAATACAAGTTTCTTTACTTAAAATTGTGCCCTATGCCTGTTGTGTTTCTACCTAGGTCTTTCATGCCCCATTGCTGGAAACATTCCAGGTCAGGTTGGATGGAGGCTCTGAGCAGCCTGACCCAGTTGAAGGTGTCCCTGCTTACTGCAGGGAAGTTGGAACAAGATGACCTTTAGAAGATCTCTTCTAAACCATAATATTCTATGATTCCATCTTGTCTTCTGCAAACTTCTCTTTGCAGAGAATCTTAAACCTATCTTTTGAGTTTTCCAGATAATTGAAAGGAGATGGAAAAGTGGATGTTCCTCTTTTCTCTGCAATTTTGCAGAATCAGGCAGAGCAGTGGGATCCTTGTCATACCAACCTTACAGGATCACCCACCAGCCTGAGTGACTACAGTAGATCCTGCAATGTTGTACCTCAGGGGCAGAGCAAAAGTTTTTAAGAAAATGTTGGTAGTCTCTTAGGTTTCTAATAAGAGACTCAGTGGAATCTCAAAGATGCTTCAGTTCAGTTCTGTGTTAGTTTATTTTTTTAATGGACTTTGCTCTTGGTCTTCAAAATCATCCTCATCTCTAAGGATAATCTGATGCTAGGGCAAACCTGGTATCTTTTGAAGTGTGCTAATAACCAGAAGGCAGGTAAAACTGGCTTCCTGAGGCTCCCATGCTGTGGAAGATTCCCTGGCAAGGTTACACCTACCCTCCAAACCTCCAGGTGAACCAGCAAGTCGGAGAGGAGGGCCAGGCTGAATGGATCTCAGGAGCCAGATAGAGCATTGTGCACTCAGCTCTAAATTGCCCTAGACTGATTTGGAGCCAGGTGACACAAAGAGGATTTTAATCCTGCAGTAAGCAGATCTTCACCTAATGGGGGAATCTAATCTTGGATCTTGTCGCAGCTTTGACTGGCTTTTTCCATATTTTTGATGTAGATGACATTCTCCAGGTTTGCTGGTCTTTTTAGTCTGGTGGGGAGCTAAATTCACAGAGGGCAGATGAAGAACTATGTTGCTTTTAAGATCAAGACTTGGCTTTTGATGTTTGGTCAGCAGGAGGAGAAGGTCTTTCATTGGAGGCCTTGATACAAATGGGTCTGCACTGAGAAACAAAACTGGATGGATGGTTTTGGTGTGACACTTAAGGCCGTGTTACAAAACCCTGTGATAACTCTGCGCAATTTATACTTTTCAGGAATGCTGAAGAGAAGTTTAGGGTTGCAATACTGGCAGGATTGGACTGGGGGTGCTCAGAGCTGTTAAGCTCTTGGTTTACTGTCTGTTTTAAAAGAGCTTGGGATTACAGGGAGGGGCTCTGGGTTTGGATTGGGTTTTATGATCCCCTTCTCTAGCAGATCCTTGTCTGGGTGCTTTCCCAGCACATATCCTGGGGCAGACACTTTCTGTGACACTTTCTGATCCCCTTTTGATCTGAAGCGGGGTCTTGCTGGCCCAGGCTCAGGATCACTGCAAGGGGGACACAGCTTTTCCTGGACCGCAGTTTGGCTCTTCAAGGACTTGTGGCATTGCCCAACATGTGTCTTGCACAGACTTGGCAAAGTTTGACTTACAAATCCACAGCCTTGTGCTGCTGTTTTTTGGAACCTCCTTTGGCCTTGGTTCAGGATGCTTTAGGTTGTCACAAATCATCCTGCTGCTGGTGCTGGCTTGGAAACAAAGGGGCTCTCTCTGCCCTCTCTCAGTCGTTGCCCTTCCAGGTCTCTCTGACAGTAATTCCTGTGGATTCGTTCATTTCTGCAGGATGGTAGTTGGCTGAACAGACAGGCACGTTAAGGGCTAATCAGTAATACCAACAGATTAGGGAGAGCTTTCTATCCAGAAGGTCTGAGCCTTTTCCAGAGGAAGCTGATATTATCTTTGTAATAGATTGTGAAACTGAGGCCAGTGCCCTCTCTGCAGCACTTGGGCTGGAGCACAGGTCCCTGACACCCATGCCAAAATGCTGCCTTGGGTGTTCTTTTCCTCTCGTTTGCATCCCTGACCAGACATCCCCCCATGGTCCCAGTGCTGCCTTCCCTTGTTGCTTTTGGAGGAGAAGAAGGAATTGTGCCCTTTTCTCCAGCACATACCCTCTGTGGTCTCAGTCAGATGTGTGCTATCACATGGCTTTTCTGGCTCTGCGTGCTTCTCCCAGTCATTGTTCCAGAGGCAGAAAAACATGTTGGAAGAGTTATTGCTTTTCTCCTTTTTATTTGATGTTCTTTGCCTGTCTCTGAAGAGCCATTTAGATAAGGGGATTTATCAAGCTTGAACTAATTAACCCTGGATGCAGAAAGTCAGAATGGAGTGTTCCAGCTGTGAAATCCTCAGACTTATGCTGAAGCAAACATAGGTCTGGAGGAATTTCACATCCCTTTTCCCTTGTCGGCAAAACCCTGTGGTGACCTTTCGCTGTTGCCTTACCAGATTTCCCTCAGTAACGTGCCACGAGGGTGCTGTGGTGGCTGCTCAGCAGCAGGACTGCATGGGGTGTCTGTGCTGCTCCTTCAAGGCTCCTGTTCTTAGAGGTTTTTTCCTTTCTTGAAAGAGAGAGGGTTGATTTGGAAAGAAATCCAGTAATTTTGCTTGTAGAAAGATGCCTTAGAAGTTGTTGCCAATTGCTTTCTCAGTGCAGAACTTCCAGCCAAAGAGTGACTTCACAACTAAAGGAGAGAAGCAGATACCTGAAAGCCCAGGAAGGGGAAAAAAGGAAAAAACAGGTTGTTTAGCTGCCTGCACGGGGCCTTCAGAGCCTTCTCCCCCTTGTTCCCTGTTGCCATAGGTCCAGTGAGTCTTAAGAGAATGACTACCCAAAACAGAGCTTAAAAGTCATGGTTGGTTTTTCTGGTGTTCCCTGGCTGTGCTCGCTGGTGTCATCTGTCTGGGAAGTGCAGCAGGACTCTGATCCCAAATGTGTCTTCCTGCCAAGGGTAGAGAGGGATCCAGAGAGAGCTGCTGAACTCTGAACCAGATGAGAGACCTCCATGATACACATCTGGCGTCAGTGAAAAACACAAGGGCTTCCAACAGAATCCAAGCCAGAGGAGAGGAATAACCTCATGCCTACTTCAAAGCATTGATCTCTTGTCAGCAGGATCAGAGCTGAGTCCTGGTTCACATGGGAATCCTTTGGAATCTCCTATTGCGACAGCCATGAAGCTCTTTCCCTCCTCCAGGAGGGTGAGGGCTAGGAGGGTGAGGAGTGGGAGGGAGGGGTGACATTCAATCCTATGAAGGAAGGTCAGTCACATTTCCATCCCTGCAGCTCCAGATGTAGTGTCTCCCTTTGGCACTGCCCCATCTGCAGTGTCCCTGACCCCGTGTGAAGGTCAGCAAGGTGGGTGATGAGCTTCCTGGTAACTCAGCACAGACCTTCCACTTGAAGGACCAGACCTCTGATAAAAGCTGAGGATTACAAGTCAGGAGGTGATAAACTCTATGGGAGATGTTCCCTGCAGCCTGGAAAGGTGCATAATTCCTGTGTGTTGGGTTGCCGGGACAACAATACCCTCCTTCTTTAAGGAGCAGTTTTTGTTAAGGGTATGAAGTTTGCAGACACGTTTCATGGTACATTTTTTTTTCTGGAATTACCTGCTTAGGTTTTTTTTCCTTTTTGCCCTGTGCAGCAGAACTGTTTCCTTCTTTGTGACCCAGACTGGGGAAATAGAAATAGTCTGGGTTAAGGGAAAAAAATAAAGATTGGTTTTGGATAGGATTGTTTCAAGGTGGAATGGTTCCCTGGGCCATCTGTGGTGCAGATGCACCAGCAGCTTGTTCCAGCATATGAGAGACGAGGCAGGGGTTGGCAGGGAGGGGACAAGGGGTGAGCCGTACCTTGAGCTGCTGTTGCTGTCAGGAGCTCTTGGCCAGGTGTAAACTGACACTGAGAGAAACACTCAATATGTCCAGTTCACTTTCCCTCTTCTGTGACTGCAAGTAAAGCTTGAACTCAGTGTAACTTCAGCTCCTGCTCATTTGGATTTTTACCCTTTTTTCCAGATTGCCCGACAGGAAGGAAGAGTCATTTTAACCTCTGGACTCCCATATCAGACTGTGAGTGTTCCGAGCTGCTGGCGTGTTTCTGGCGCTGATCATTGTGTGGTCTGGGGTGTGCAGGGGAGACAAGAGGAAAAGTCAGATGTGAATGCAACAGCTGGCTTGGCTTTTTCATGTTTTCTGCACTAAAAGCTAGATTAAGGGTCTTCAGAGGTTGGCTGTACTCAACTACCAAGGCTCGGGGTGAAATGCTTTTTTATACTTATTCTCAGTCCTGCATCACTGGGGAAAGTGATTACTCTCCATTGGGGGCGGGGGTGGAAGTCAAGCCAAGCAATCCAGAACAGTGTGTTTCTGTCTGGCCTCAATGGCAGGTGAAAGGCAGCTCAATTCCTGTGCTTTTTATCCCAGAGATTCTTGCTTGCTGTCTGGCTCTACACTGAGAGAGTTTTAACCCTCAGGGACATTTCTTCAGGCTTGGAAGGGAGAGAATGGAAGGTCTGGTGGAAGCTGGAGAGGTTTTGTGTTGCTACAGATAAACAGAAAAGCCAAAGCAAAGCCCAACTTTGCCCTCAGCACCAGCTGTTCAGAGCTGTTCACAGATACGCTTCAAAATGCAGTGCTGAACCTGCCAAGTCAGTGCTTGCAATGCTGTGATGCCCTGCTGCAAGTCCTTTGCAATTTTTAATGCCCAAAAGTCCATTTGGAAGAGTGGGAAAATCTCCCAGCTACTCAGGCAGCCAGTCAGAATATTTGCAGAATAGGGGTTGCTGATTTCCTATGGAAAAGCTGAGTGTGGAACAAAACTCCCCCACAATGACACACTGTGAGGCAGGTGCAGCCACCCTGCAGGTTCCTTGAGCCTACAGCGGGTGGAACAGGGAATTCAGCATCCAGCATCATCTTGTTTGGCAGAGCTCTAACTTCAAAGTACTGTGTAGGAATTGCAAAAGGAAAATAACTGCTTCCAGGGTACAATACTCCTGGAAATGTCTGATTCCCTCAGTTCCCTTGCCTTTGGATGCCCTCCAGAAGGACACGATGGCTCTGCCAGGCTCTTTTACTGGTGTGTAGCTGATCCCACTCCTATGAGTCCTTAGCATGGTCATGAAGATGTGTCTGGGACTTCCCAGTGGTCATTCCCAGATGCAGACTTCTCTGCAGAGTGTGGAACAAACATTGAGGGACTGCCCACATCAACCCCTTCAAATTTCTTGGCCATCAGGGAACTCCAGGTGAAATGTTTGTGTGAATCAGAGGGGTTGAAGCAGGCACTGGACATTGTTTCCATCATCGTGCTTTGGCACACTCTGTGGGATCTGGCCAAGTTTCATCAGAAAGCTGGGATTTAATTCAGTTTCCTTTTGCTGCCCCTGTCAGCACCACCTTACCAAATTATGAGTTGATGGGGCTTGGGTATATTCTACAGAATAGAATAATGGAATTGTTAAGGTTGGAAAAGACCTTTAAGATGATCAAGTCCAGCTGTTAATCCAGCACCACCACTGTGGTCCCCACTAAACCATGTCTCCAAGTGCCACATCCAGATGACTCTTGAACACTTCCAGAGATGACCCCAGCACCTCCCTGGACAACTCATTCCAATGCCTGACCACCTTTCTGTGAAGAAATGTTCCCTGAAATCAAATCTAAACTTCCCTTGGTGCATCTTGAGGCCATTTCCTCTTGTTCTATCACTTGTTACCTGGGAGAAGAGGCCAACCCCCCACCGCTGCACCCTCCTGTCAGGGAGTTGTAGAGAATGAGAAGGTCCCCCCTGAGCCTCCCTTTCTCCAGCCTAACTCATGTTTCATACACACAAAATCCTGCAGTGCTTCAGGAGTCGGAGTTCTTGCAGCAGTGACTGTTAGGTTACCAATTGTGGTGCTCAGACCAGAATCCAGACTGTAAACACACACTACCTCCAAGCATTATTCAGAATTCAAACCAAGCCAAGAGTATCAGAACAGCCCCACACGCCGCAACGCTCAGCCTCACTGGTGTCTCTGGTTTGCAGCTGCGCTCCCAGGTGGGAGAAGGAAGGTGTTTCTCTGTGAACTGCTCCGAGAAGGCGAAGGAACAGGCGCTGCAGGTGCTGAAGCACTTCAACGTGCAGGTGTCCCTGAGTGACATCTTCAGCCGCTGCCAGGTAGGACGAGGCTGGCTCGAGCCCCGGCTCCCGCTTGCTCACCGCTCCCTGCGCCGCCTCGGTGTTCTGGGCCTTGCACTCAGTGTCCTCTTGGTTCCCAAGAATTCTGCTTGAACTTTGGCAGCACCTGGCAAAGCCGTGAGGAGTTCTGAGTGCAGTCACATCCGTCACAGTGCTGAGGGCTTGGTCAGAGGATGAGAGGCTCTGCATCTGCAGCTTTGCTAGAAACTCGCCTGTTTTTCTGATTTTTGGTTCTTGGCATGTGTTGTGGCATCGACTGTCATGGTTATACTCTCTTTGTTGCTGTGTTCTCTGTCTAGGACACATGCTGTTTTAATTATAAACCATGTTTAATTATGGCTCTGTGATTCTGTTAACACCTAATTACTTTAATAGGAGAATTTTTTCATAGGACTGCTTTTTTTTTTTCAGAAGCTATTAGGTTAATTCATGTCCATGCTAGTTGATGACTCCAGATTGTGTTTGGCACTGGATATCTGTGGATTGCTGTTAAGAATAAATTTTAATTGTGTTAGCTCAAATCACCATCTCTTCCAATTTCACTCTTGTATTTGTTACAGCAACAAGCCGAAACCTATCCCTTCCCAAACTGCAATATAAACCGACAGGCAACTTCAACATCTCTCACTTTATCGGTGTTTAAAGAGAGAAAAAGAAGCAAGTTGGTTAGAAAATTTTTCTTAGAGATAAACAAGCCAATGAGTCTGGCTCGGTGCCTCATGGTGGAGATCTGGGGTCTCCTGGCCCAGTGGAATTGCACAAGTGTTGTAGGAGCCGCACTGACTCCTGAGCAGACACACCAGAGAGCGTGTCCTGCACCTCTGTTTATATCTGCTGTCAGATGTTGAAACGGGATCTGTAACTTAGAGAGCAAATGAGAGTTGTCCAGCTGGGCAGGTTGGCTCTGAGAGGAGACTGACAGAACTCCCTGCAGGTCGGATCCACAGAACAGGGGTTCATCTTACTGCAGGATAAATGGATATATTCAGATATGGGATACTGCCTTCAGTCCTGTGGTTTTATTGTCCCAGAACAGATTGCAGTTGTTATACATATATATATTTATAGAGGCATGCTGGCTTCTTGGCTGTTTTAAACAAACCTTTAAGAAACCTCGTGGACTCTCCGATTCCCTGACATCCCATAAAATAGCAGTGTTCCTCCTGATGGTTGTTGAAATACCACAAAAATAAGCACACACACACACAAAACCATGCTGCAGGAAACTCTGTGCTCTCTAATAAATGCACGAGACTGTGCAGCAGATGATGGAAAACTGACCCCTCACCCAGGATCTGGGGTCTGGAACTGGTTAACTCTATGGCTTTAGTACATGCTGTCTTAGTTTACAATATAAATAGGGGTAATCAATCTGGCTAGCAATATATACTAAGTGTTCTCTTACTTCCAGGAGAAATGCCTTCCCTGTAAATTGTGGTGGTGGAACAGCTGCATGTTTTATACCCCTCAGCATGGGAAGATGCTGATTTGTCAAACCTTTCCCTGTTCTGAATCGTATTTACCTTCATTTATGGCCTTGGCATTTTGGAGCTGATTTCGCTCAGCTGTCTCTGCAGACAGCACGAGTTTGGCTGATGTGCTGCTGATGCTCTGGAGGAGAATCCCAGCTCTCCCAGCTGCACTCGCCCGGGGTTGTGTGCGAGGGGAGCCGCGGGCAGCACAGGGAGCGGGATCATCCTCCAGCACTGCGGAGAACTGACAGCCCACGTCAACAGTGGCAATTTCTGCCTTCGGGAGGGTGCTCCTGGTCTCCATGGCCTACAGAGACCTCAGCAGTTCTTTTGTATGGCCTTCCTAAAACATCCTCATTCTTTGCAAACCTAATTGGGCTTAATTAGAATGGAGGCCGGATCCTGAAACTGCTGAGCTATGCCTGCCAGCATGTCTGTGCTGCTCCTGGGCTGGGTCACAGACCTTGGGGCTCCCAGACTGCTCTGAGCTCTTCCCCTCCTTGCAGAGCACATCACTGAGGGGTGACAGAGAGGGATGACAGAGTGGGGTGACAGAGTGGTGACGGAGGGGTGATAGAGGAGTGACAGAGAGTTTTGGCTGCCCCTGCAGTGGGGGAGCATGGTGGGCACACAAGCAGGGCTCCAGAAACACTTAGTGCTGCTGTGTCTGTGCTAGGCAGGAGGAGGATGGGCAGTACTGATCCGTGAGCTGGGCCCCTCTCCTCCCTCTCCTGCATGGAGCTGGGCCTGAGCCGCCAGCACGGGATGGGTTATCTGCGCCATCAGCCCTGGCTGCGTGTCACAGGAAGCAATGTGGCATCCTGCCTGCTCCCTCTGTCTCATGGAGCAGGGGCTTGTTTTGTCTCCTGGGCTTCTGTTCTGCAAATGATTGGAGCGAATATGGCAGCAAATGTCGTAACAATCAATGCGTGCAGTGAAGAGCACGTGGTAAAAATAGGTCCTGATTCAATGTTGTACCCGAGACTGGTGGAAAATATGTTTCCTCCGTCAGCTCCCTCAGCAGGGGTGGACAGGCTCACTTTTGCAGATGTAAAGAATGGGCCTGATTTGTAACCCTGCCAAAATACTGCTGCTTCTTCTGTTAAAACAATGGCCAATACTGGCTACCTCTGTCTGACCCAGAGCAACAAGTGCATGGGGAGTGTCACCCAGGGGCTGCTCATTTCTGCTCCCACTTCAGCTGGGCTTCAGCTTGGTCACTCCAGTTAAAGGCTCCAGGACTGGGGAGTGCTGCCAAAGGTGTCAGTGATGGTGCAGGAATGACCTTTCATTCCATGTGTCCCTCACATGCTGCATTGTAAGGACTAGGTGACGATCCTGGAGAAGCCACCCCTGCACAGTAGCTGTAGCTGGGCCTGGTGCTGCCTTTGGTGAGAAATGTTTTAATGGGGCTGAGTGAAAATAAGATTAATTCTATCTTTTGGTGACATGCAAAAAAGCCCCACAGAAGTTCTACATTTCATACCCTTAAAATATTAGAAACCCATTCCCTGTATTTGAAATGCAAATGTCACATGCCTCTCATCTCTGCACACATTTGAGTATCTTGTATGCTAGTATCTTGTATTTTTCTTCTTTTCAGATAGCTGAAATACTTCCTTCAGGAAGCGACAGTGCGAAATGATACTTGGGGTGTTCAGACATGATCAGTGCAACACGGTAGTCAGGAAGGTCTCTGTGGAGTTGCTGGGGGCTGTTCTGGGCAGCCTTAGGGTAAACTCACAGCCTAACTCACGCAGGAGGTCCGGGATGCTCTGCTCTCCACGACTTCGAGGAGGTTCTAACACAGAACTAGCAGTTAAAGAAGGAAAAAGCACCCAAACCTGCTGAAGAAGGTGGCTACTGGATGGCTCCAGTCATGGGCACAGACAGGTGACAACTGGGTCATTTCATAGTGGGATGAAATTCAGCTCCTCTCCCAGGTCCATCCATTCACAGCAGTGGTTGTCTCCCACCCTTCCTGGTGCTGTCACTGTTTGGGACATCCTGCTGTGACATTTGGGTATGGCCTGGTGGGACAGCAGGAGGACATGAACTCCATGTCTCCATGTCTTTCCAGTCCCTTAAAGAAACTCTTGAGAGCAGCCATGGTAGGATCCATTACCTGGATGACTGGTGTGACTTTCGCCATCTTGCTTTTCCATGCCACGTGATTGAAGGTCTACCCAAGGCACGTGTGGGCTGCACCTCTGGACCTGCCACTGTGCCAGGGCCTTGTCACTGACTGCTTGGTGTGCCTGAGGGCCCAGGACATTTCATTTCCCGTGGCTGAGGTGTCTGGCCCAGCCAACTTGGTGTCGGTGAAAGAACACTGGTATGGAAGCAGATCAGTGGAGGTGCAGGGCTGGCAGGCTCGGGGTGAGCAGTGCTGCTGACAGGGAGGAATCCCAGCTTGAATGGCGATAAACTGAGGAGATAAACACTGCAGTTGTTAGCTTTACACAAGGGTTGCCTTTATATCACAAGGGTTTGTCGCTATGGCTTGAAGGGACAACTGTGTTCAGTATTGTTTGGGCTCACCGAGAAATTCCTCCTGGAATCTGGAAGAACCTTGTGGTTAAAGGTTTCTAACTGCTATAAAAGCCTCACTGATGTGAGGCTCTGCAGCTGGGTTTGGAGCCAGGAGGGCCTGTTCATCTGCAGAAAAGCTGTGCTGGGCTTTACTCAAAAGTGTAGCTGCTGCTCAGCTCAGTTCTGGGTCTGAGGCTTCGCTCGGGTACGAGGGGGGAGCGGGCTGGGGGACCCGGGTCCTGCGGAGCCGCTGTGCCACCCCCACCTCCCCCGGGCCTCTCTTTCCTTTCCCACCCTCTGTTTGACTTGACCCTTTAGCCTTTAAGCTGGCCGGGGCAGGGACCCCGCTTGAACAATACCTAACGCAACAGGAGGCTGATCCCAGGTGAGGTTTCAAGGCTTTCCTGCAAGGAAAAATGATTGCAATAATATCCCCTGCAAAAATAAATTTGCGGGGAAAAAAAATCCCAGGCTCCAGCTGCAGTTTGTGCATCTGAACAGCCCCACACTGATGGGGGGATTATCTGCACATTCAAATAGGCTGTCTCTTGCACTTCACTTAATGCTCTGATCCTAAATAAGCAAATTACATCACCTATTCTGATGTCCTGTTTAACTTATGACCTCAGCCTGAGCACTGCAGGATGTGAGAGATAGCTGCTCGATTTCATTGTCTGGAGATCTGATATATTTTTCTACTTTTTTTGCCCCCCCCGTCCCTGCTCTTTCAGTTTCCAAACGACTCACCCCAGCCTTTACAAAGGTGTTAGCATGGGATTAGGAGTAGGCGGGGAGGAGGGGGGAGGAAGAGAGGAAACCACCTTTTTTTTTTTGAAATTCGGTACAGAAGCATTCTAACAGTTGCAGCAAATGTTTCTGGTTTTTTGTGGTTAAGGTAACGAATTTCATTGCTGCAAAGCTCATCATGTGCAAGCTGATTTACGCAGAGGGAGCCCAGGATGGAGCGATCCATTTAGCAGGGACAAAGAAAAAGGCCTTATGATGAGATGGAAACCCTGTGCTTGGGGCACTTTGCGAGAACCTTTGAAGCCAGCCTGGGAACTCTGGCAATATTAGTCGATAATTAGTAATATAGATCCCTCAAGCTGTCATTTAGATTGAAAATGTGCATGTCTCTCATGAGCCTCTGTCACACCAATCTGATCAGCAGGCTTTTTTCTTCCTTTTATGTGGGTTGCTCTGTTGGTCCAGATGATGATGAGAACTGCCAGGCATCGTCTTTCTCACTCACTTGTGAGCTGAGCAGCTATCTCCTGCTCCAGCGTGGCATGAAAGTGGAACCAGGGCAATTTTGTTTTGTGGTCACCTTTCCTGGCCTGAGCAACAGTCATTTTATTCATTTTAAAATACCAGTCGTTCTTCCCCATGCGCAGAGAAAAACCAGTAAGATTTAAAGGCTGCGTATTTCATGAGATGTTTCTGCCCCAGCAGACAGCAAGGGGTTGGTCTTGGGAGTCACTCAGGACAAAAAGCATCTTCAGCTCCAGTGGGGCTGAGACATCATCAAAGAATTCGAAAATGTCAGTTCTCATAGCCCCTGGTTCAGCTTTTGAGCTGCCTTCCACTGATGCAACATCACGTCCTCATTTGCTTCCTTTCAGCCCTGAAATCTCTTTGGAAAGTGCTGTGTCACCCTCTAAATGAAGAATTAAGAAGGGTCATGTGTGCTGGATTTTGATGACTTGGGAATGCTGAGAGACAGAATATCATTTGGAAACCATCTGTGGTTTAATAAAAGGTTCATCCATAGGATGCAATTTGTCAGCACCTACAGGTCAGGAAAACCTGTGATTAAGAGCATCTGTGGTTTCCCCAGATGTGTGAGTGAGCTGCTTACTCCTCCCCAGTCACCCAAACCCGGGCTCAGCCCGGTGCCTGCCCATGATGTGGGCTATGATTTCTTGCTTCAGAGTGCAGTTGTTCAACACAAAGGGTAAGGCCCTGTTAATCTTTTTGTTTATCCTGGGCTTGGCAATTCCAAGGTAATCTGCAGCCTGTGCTGCAGAGGCTGTAGCCAGGAAGCACAGCTGGTATTATTCTGCCTCAACAGACACTGTTGAGGGAGCAAATTGCCCTTCAGAGGTACTTGTCCAGGGCTGGCTGAGTGGCTGAGTGGCGAATGCTCCTCGCCCTGGCACTGTGCCTCGCTGAGAGAGACCAAGCTCTTTGTGTGGAGTGGCTCTACACAGCACTCATTAAATACCATCAGACTCTGGGATAATTTGTCATGGCAAATTCTGCTTCTTTGGAGTCTCTGGTTGAGATTTTTATTTGCTAATCTCTAATGCTTTATAAACGGTAGTGAGAGCTCGTAGTGAGTGGTCACTGTTACCCGCAGGGGGTGGGAACACCCCAAAGCAGCACAAAGATCAGGGAATGCTTTGGGTCAGAAGGGACCTTAAAGCTCATCCAGTTCCAACCCCCCTGCCATGGGCAGGGACACCTTCCACTGTCCCAGGGTGCTCCAAGCCCCATCCACCCTGGCCTTTGACACTTCCAGGGATCCAGGGGCAGCCACATCCTGTGCTAGGGCCTCTCCACACAGACAAGGAAGAATTTTTTCCCAATATCTCATCTAACCCTGCCCTCTGGCAGTGGGAAGCCATTGCCCCTTGTCCTGTCACTCCAGGCCCTTGTCCCAAGTCCCTCTCCAGTTCTCCTGGAACCCCTTTAAGCACTGGAGAGTCCAACAGACAACTGAGCAAGCCCCAATTTGTGGGTGCCAGGCAGGGGGGTAGCACTCTGTCCATGATGGCTCTGCAGTGTGATACGTGAGTGCACACAGCACCAATCCTGTAAAATTCCCAGCCTGGAGTTGGCTTAGCCCTGTGCTGTTGGCCACATAAAACTCAGAGTCCCCCAAAAAAGGGCTCGACTGGGCCTAATTCTCAGTAGTGAGCCCAGCCGGCACTGCCTGGTTCCCACAGAACTGCACACTTCCCTGCCAAGATTTCAGTATCTTCAGAAATTCAGTGGAGCATGAAGGTCACAGCAAGGGGAGAATGACAGCCTGAGAGGTTTTTTCCCCTTTCAGCAGCTAGGAGCAGACTGTTGTCTCTCTCTCATGTTGACTGTTTTCATAGGGTTAGCGTGAAGTTTATGTTTTACACAGCCCGGTGGCAGTCAGAGCTGGGATCAGCTGTGTTTCTTCAAGGAAGACGGTCTCATGTTGCAGACTTTCTTTCTCAGTGTCTGCAAGAGCTTGATTTCCAGTGAAATTTCCCTTACAGATCTTTGTCTTGAGGTTCTCTTTGTGGATGTATGCGAGAGACTGTACCCAAGGTTTGGGTTTGGGTATTTATTTCACTTCTTTGATTTTCACTTGCAAAACTGCAGGCAGAAATTAAACTTCGGCAGGGAGGGGGGGAAGCTGTTAATTTTTCACGGTGTTACGTATTCCAGTGCTCAAAATTATGATGCCAAATTAGCCATTAGAGGTCAAACCTCAGCTGACAGCAAATGTTTTCTGTTGAGGAAGTCATCCTTATTCCTGGGAACCAGATTTGTTCTCCTGTGCTAAATGCAAGAAAGGTATGAATGTGTGGTTTTTCCTGGAGGGCAACACTAGCTGGAAAAATGCTGGTTTTAGCCAGTGGAAACAGCACAAGCAAACAACGATTGGCAGTGAAAACAGCACTTGTATTTAGACTAGCATAGAAAAGAAGACACAATCTAGTGCAGAGTAAATGTCCTTTTATACAGCCTGTACAAGGCTTTTTCTTCCTCTCACGGGTTTGGACAGACTATGAAGTGCGTTGGTCAGCAGAGATGCCGGTGCACTGGGAGAAAATAATGAAGGGTCAGCGGGTGACAGTGATGGAGTGACTGTAAGGAAAACGAGGAACTCTGGAGAAGGCAGCAACACAGCTCTAACTCCCGTGTGTCCTGAGGAAACTGTCCCCATGGTTTCTCTCAAATGTCATGAGAAAACAAGAGATTTTTAGCCAGTTTAAGTTCTGTTGGTTTCCAGTCCCCTGTGCCTCCTGAGGTCATAGTTCAGTGTATTGACTGTGTCAAGAAGTCAAAATTCCCATGTTTTATGCACTGTGTAGTTTCTCCTCCTTTTTGACAGTGGTGCCCTTATAACGTTCTTTGTTTGTATGTCATGGTGAGGGTGACTTGGCCAGCTCCCGGTGTTTGAATGGGGGTGGGGACTCACCAGAGCAGCACAAAGATCATGGAATGCTTTAGGTGGAAGGACCTTTAAAGTTCATCCAGTCCCACCCCCTGCCATGGGCAGGGACACCTCCCACTGTCCCAGGCTGCTCCAAGCCCCGTCCAGCCTGGCCTTGGACACTTCCAGGGATGGGGCAGCCACAGCTGCTCTGGGCACCCTGTGCCAGGGCCTCCCCACCCTCCCAGGGAACAATTTCCCCCCAATATCCCATCTATCCCTGCCCTCTGGCAGTGGGAAGCCATTCCCCGTGTCCTGTCCCTCCATCCCTTGTCCCCAGTCCCTCTCCAGCTCTCCTGGAGCCCCTTTAGGCTCTGGAAGGGGCTCTGAAGTCTTCCTGGATCCTTCTCTTCTCCAGGTGAATATCCCCAGCTCTGCCAGCCTGGCTCCAGAGCAGAGGGGCTCCAGACCTGTGATAACTCAGTATCAGGGCAGTGTTTTCCCAAGTCCTGTTGAGAATCCTGCACAAAACCATTGTCCCGTGGTTGCAAATGCCACTAACTCCTGCTACGTGCTTTGTGGGGACTGCACAGCTCTGCAGCCATCCCAGGTCTGCAGCAGTGCCAGCAGCAGACCTTTGTTCCTTCAGAGGAATGTGGGATCTCCTGGCGTGTTTGGAGCCTTCCTTGGAAGCACCGTACGCTGAGCTGCACATACTTGGTTTCCATGTAGCGTTTGCCAAAACTGTAATTGCTCAGCAGCATTTCTCTGAAGACCTTTAGGCATTAAACTGTGTCACTTCCTATGGCATAAACCAGCCTGTATCTTATTCATGGTATTAATTGGACGAGGTGACTCCCTGTGTCAAAACTGTGTTTTCCTGGGTCCTGGTGAGATGTGGTACAGGATTGTCTTCAGCACCTACTGCTGCAAAGGCATTACCAGCTGGTGATGATGGTCAGCAACATCCGTGGGGTTCTTTGCTCTTTTCAGGAAGGAAGGCCTTGTCCCCACAAGGTGCATCTGGTCTGAATGAGTGACTGGAGGGAAGAGACCATTTTGTGTTTGTGCAAACCCTCTCATCCAAGGACTGCACAGGAACAGGGACACAGAAACAGGGACAGCCACAGCAGTCTCCTGGTGAAAAGAGAGACAGAAAGCCTTTAAATGAGTTTCTTAATTCATGCATTGTGTCAGTCTTGATGAAGAGGATGTTTTGCAGCTATTGTGATGAAATGCAGCTAAGCCCAAGGTAGGATCTGGCTGAGCAAGCTTAGAAGAAATGACAGCGTAGGAGTTTTGGCAAAGGTGGAAAATGTAACATTCAGGGCATGCTCCTTGTGAGTCATTATCTTTTCTGCGCATAAGGGGATTTGGGTGATTTACTTGTCCTAATTTAAGACACACAGTCTGAGTGGATCACCCTTTTATTCATGGAAGTGCTGGGACAGGATGCAGGTGAAAGCCAGGTTTTGTCTCATGCCCAAAAGCTTCTCTATTCCCATTCCAACCTCAGCTTTTCTCCTGATGATTTCCAGAGGAGCTGCCCCTGCTGTGGCATTTTAGTCAAGTGGGAGAATAGCTGATGTCTGAAGTGAGCACAGCCAGGTTTATTTTTCTTACTGCATGTTAAAATGCTGTGGTTACAGGTGTCGTGCAGCCAAGAGAGTGGTCCCACAGCCCTTGTCCCCTGCAGCCAGGAGGGTGGTCCCACAGCCCTTGTCCCCTGCCTGCTTGTCCATCCCTCACATTTGCAGCTCACACCTGGAGAGGGGGCACATGGGCAGCCAGATGTTGAGAGTGATCTGGCTGAAGTGGTAGTTCCCATCCACAGCTGGATCAGTGCCTTGTAGTCACAAGGGATCCCAGGAACAAGATACATCTCAGGTATACTGATGGTATGGACTGTTCCATGTCCAGCAGCCCGATCCTGGTTGGGTGCCCTGCAGAAGTGTGGGTGAACCAGTAACCTCTGCAGCTGTTGGGGTTTTTATTTGACAGTCTAATTTCATGGACTTTAAAGAAGGGGAGATCACTGAGCTTAGTCCTGGCAGGAAGAAATGCACTGGTCATTGGAGAGGAGGAAGTTGGTGACAGAGGAGTCGGAGGAGGAATATGGTTCCCTACAAACAAGGTCATGTGAATGGTGACAGCATGGTGCGATCAATGTGCAGAGATAATAGGTCACTGGAGAGTCAGCCTGAAAGCTGAAGCCTCTCAAAATATCTGGAACATTGTGGAAAAGAAAGTTAAGAAGACATCAAGTAAAGCTAGACAGCTCTTGCCGCCTGGCCTGCCTCACTGTCCTGCTTCCCTCGGCATGTCTTTGCACACTCCAGTCACTGACTGTGCAAAGAAGCTGGGCACCAGAAGTTGTTTGTGCTTCCCTCCATGCAGACAGTGCCCTGTGGCGACGCACTGAGCCTCAGCTCCCGGGACCAAACCCACCCACAGCCAGGACCAGCCTCCCTCGGCCTGGCCAGCTCCGGCTGCCTGCGGCTGTGGGGCCGTTCCTCCCCCGAGCGGGGCCTTTCCTGGATCAGCCACATTTACTGGCATTTACTGGCGGGCTCAGATTACCCCAGTGAAAATAATCGGTTATGCAAAGTTACGCTGTTTAGATTGGGTTTCTTTTGTGTGGCCAGCGAGGTGTGAAAGTCAATCTGCGCCGCAAACCCTGCGGGCACTTTCTCCCTGCTGGCTGGATATGATAGCTCTGGGCTTGGGCTCTTGAGGGGAAAAGCTGGCCCTGGGCTGCGCTCAAAGGGACACAAACCACAGGTGGTTACAGTGGGACGGGGCTCCTGAGCCTCACAGGGCTCCTAAACCCTGCCTGGCAAAGCCAATGGGTCACCTGAGAGGAGGGTGTGAGGTCTGGTTCTGGGGAGCCCTTCAGTCACCTCAGCCAGGCTGGCGAGGACAGGCCATGGCTGCTGACAGAATATGCTTGTAATGGTTTTACCATGGAATCACAGAATAATTAAAGTTGGAAAAGCCCTCCAAGATCATCAAATCCAACCATTCCCCCAGCACTGACAAGGCCACCACGTCTCCAAGAGCCACATGCACACAGCTCTTAAATCCCTCTAGGCTGGGCAGCCTGTTCCAATGCCTGACCATTCTGTCTGATACCTAATCTGAACCTCCCTGGCACAACTTGAGGCTGTTATCAGTGGACTCCTGTTCTCAGGCCATCATCATGGTCCATGCAGAAACAGCAGAGTAATCAGTAAATCCTCACCATTAGAAGGACTTGCTGTCACAGGAGTATTTCGTGGTATCTTTCTGATACTTCTCCATATGATCATCTTCCTTTTCTCCCCCAAGGAATCGCAGATTTGGAGTTTCAATGCAGAAAAGTCCCTGTGGACCAACAGCCCCTCCTGATCGCCTGCCTGCAGCCATGGTGTCCCTGTGATTCCTGCCCAGAGAGACCCAGGTTCGCTCCCAGTTTGAGCTGGTGGAGAGGCTGTGGGGAAGCTGCGGGTGGCCAGGGCTCAGGCTGGAGCCCTGAGCTGACACCCCAGTGTGGTATCGATGTGCGGTCGCAGCAGCGGCACATCACAGTCACTGCTAAGGGGCTTGCTGGCTGCTCCTTGGTGTTCATAAGCACTGGAGCATCCCAGGGTTCGTGAGGGAAGGTCCAAGGGCTGCTGGTTTGCCCAGGTTCTGCAGGCCCGATGGAATAGCAGAAACACAGAAAGGCAGCTCATGCATATTTAAATCAGTGCCAATTTATGCTGTCGCTGATCTGTGACTTACCGCAATAACATTCATATTCAGCTTTAAGGCCAAAAACAATACTCAGCTGCTTTCTTACTCCTTAATGAAAAATACCTCTTTAGGGCTTCTTTGAAGTCCCCACCCCTGAAAATCCCAGCTATATTGTCATCATTGTTACTGTTAACAGCCCCTGCCAGGCCCGGGAGCCTTTCCTGACGGATGGCTCGGCAGGGCTTTGTCCGGTGCTCCCATTCAGCGCTGCACTACAGCCAGTTTGAAATGGCTAATGACAGGCCTCCCAGGGGACTGCTGCCAAGCTCTCAAAGACCTCCCAGGTTTGGAAGTGGCAGGGTGTCCTTTTCCTGGGGCCAGCCGCAGAAGGAATGCACACACTCAGATTCTCCTACCTAAGCTGCATCAGCCAAGTTATTTTTTCAGTTGCAAAGAGTCATCCATGCGTACAGAGCCGGTTGCTTAGCAGGAGAGAGATAGCTGTGTCAGTAGAGGACATGGAATAAATAGAAGGAAAAGGTTCGGTGGAAAGATCCCCACTAGTCTGAGGCATTATTGTGTTTTAACATTGAAAATACCCTTTTGGAAAAATATGAAAGCTTTTGAAAACTTAAGCCAGGGTCTGTGTCGGAGACAGGACAAGATTCACCCATCCCCATGGTGCAGTGATGGTCCAGTGAGGTTTATGGGTGCAATTAGGAGTGTGAATGCTTCTACATTCCAGAAGCTTCTACAAGCCATTTGCAAAGGTCTCCAGAAGAACACTGGATGGTCCCTGAGGGTCTGTTGGAAATGGGACTGGGGTGTTTCTGCCAGGATTTCATGAGAGTTTTAAGTCGGTGCAGGCAGCCAGTGCGGCCCGATGGAGCCGGGCGTCTGCTCCCTGCCCCAGCCCCTCTCTCACCCCCCTCCTCCCAGCACAAGTGCTCATTTAACTGCACGGCCGCAGGATGAGGGAACTGATCCCAGTTGAAACGGGCCTGTCAAAACCAGATGGTTAATTTTATCCCAGCTCAGCTCCCCAGTCTGGCTCGCTCTGCAGCTGCCCAGATGTGTGGGGAGGGGAGGGGAGGGGGCAGGAGGGCTCTGCCTGCACTGNCTCCGGCCAGCGCGCCCCCAGCCACCGGTGCCCGGCCCCGGCCGAACAGGGAGAACGTGGCCAGTGCCCGCAGAGCTCTCCGGGAGCCCCCCCTGCTCCAGCACTGCCCGCTCCTGGCTCAGGAGATGGAGCCCCAGCCTTGGGGCTGGAGGATCAGCCCTACCCTGGTAACACCCATTCAATTTGGACCCTCCTGGCCGCTCAAAATCTGATTAGCTGAAATTTGAGCTTCAGCTCAAGGTTAGGTGGGTGCTTATCCCTGTGTCCAGACACCCCAGTGTGTGGAGCAGCTCGGAGCTCGTGTGCCCCTCACCGCAGCTCTGCCGTGGCTGAGCATAGCTGACAGCTTCCAGGGGTGTTTCTCCATTATTCCAAGTGAAAAGGGCTCTTTGTGCTTAGCAAATGAATTTCCCAGAGAATATGTAAGAATTGGTTCATTGCTTGCACTTGAGCTGCCAAATGCAACTAAATCTTTCCTCCTGCTAATGGAGTCCAAATTAACATGTTTTCTTATTAAAATAATTTCTTTTTTTTTTATTATTGAGGGGAGAGCTGCCCTCTCTGCAAGTGATGCTGTACCTTTAACTGGGCTGCTGCTGTACAGAGCAGTTGAAGCTTCATTTAGCCTGAATGAAAAACTCAGTGCGTGTTGCTGAAGAGAGGAAACTGGTGGTGGATGATTTACTTGGAATGCCCTACAGCAACGGGGTTATAAGTGAGGAGGGGAAACACCAAGAGCACTGAGATGTGATCCGGAGGAAATGCACGAAGCCTTGAAGTGACCTTATGCAAATTCCTAATGATGAGACTTAATTGAACTCATTTTTTCCAGGGGTTGTAAAGATCAAAATAACAACAGCCTTGAAATGCAAAGGTCTCTGGATAATGCATGTGAATGTATAGTTGCATACAGCTGAAAATTGCCCCGGGTGGGTGTGATCAGCCTCCCTGGCAGTGGGGTACTGGACCCAGATCCCAGACCCAGGCTTGCTCCAGAGCTGGGGAGCCTCGACTGAGGCATCAGGGCTGCTCCAGGGGCCAAAGCAATTCCTGGGGTTTCATCCTCCCTCCCACCCCGTGGGACACTGCCTCTGCAAAAATGTTTATTTAAAGATCTGTTTTCCTGAGTGTTTTCCCCCGGAAGCCTGACTGCTCCCAGGAAGCCTGGCAGGCCCCGTGAAGCAAGTGATGGTGGCTGGGAGAGCCACTTGTGAAATGAGCTTTTGTCCTCAGCCCAGCCCGTGGGGTCGGTGCCCCATCCCCCAGACACAACAACCCCAGTGAGGAGAAGCAGAGCCAACCCCAGGGGTCGCTGGGCTGTGCCCCGCTCGTGGGGTTGGTTCCCGATGGGAAATAACATGGGCATGTGTTCAGTGTGACAGTGTCAGAAACTGATCTAGAGACTGTCAAGACCAAATTCCTGTGCTGTTCCTAGAGCTTCAGATTTTTTTCCTCTGTGCTTGCATTCAGATTCATTCCCTGGAGGGAGACTTCTCACAAGTGCATGTGGTGTTAGAACAATGGGAAATGGCCTTAAGCTGAAGGAGGGCAGGGTTAGCTGGGATATTAGGATGAAATTCTTCTCTGTCAGGGTGGGGAGGCCCTGGCACAGGGTGCCCAGAGAAGCTGTGGCTGCCCCTGGATCCCTGGAAGTGTCCCAGGCTAGGTTGGACAGGGCTTGGAGCAACCTGGGACAGTGGAAGGTGTCCCTGCCCATGGCAGGGGGTGGAGTGAGACGAGCTTTAAGGTCCCTTCCAACCAAAACCAGTCTGGGATTCTGTGGTTCTCCTCTTTCATATTAATGCATGAAGAAGTATTGATCTGGGGAGAAAAAGCAAATTGGGCACTGCTGTGAAAAATTCTCATCCCTGATTCTGGTGCCTAAATTCCCTGAGCTCCTGTTTCCAAGGACTTGCAGAGTGAGGCACACGCATGCACTTCTTGTCTGTGAAACACTGGCTGCCAAATTCTTCTGAATTTCATTCAAAGTACCAGATTAATTGATTTATTTAGATTCGTAAGCAGCAGGAGGCTCTGACCCAGTGAATAATGGCGGATGTGGCTGTGAACAGCAGCTAATGAAGATGAAAAACTCGCCTGTCCAGAGGAATCCAAACACAGCCTTACAGATGAGGCTGCTGGCCCAAGTGCAGCTGTTTGTCTTTCCAGTAATCCGAAGCCATTGCAGAGCCCTGAGAAGAGAGGGGACAGTGACTGTGTGTGTGTAGCCGGGGTCAGTCGTGTGTGCAGCTTCCCGGGCGGAGGTGAATCCGTGGCACAGTGGTGCCACCGTGGCCCCGTGGCCATGCTCCCACGGGCACAGCCGAGCTCCCCGGCCCCATCGGCCCGAGCAGAGCGAGGCACTCAGCGCCTTCCCTTCCAGAGGGAAGCTGGAAAATCTTCTCTGTATTTAAAGTTCCCATGGTTGCAGTTTGAATTTGGCACACAGTTGGCCATGGGGTTATCTGAGGTCATGTACTCAAATACTTGTAGATAAAACAAGGGCCTGTTTGGATTGGAAATCTCCAGAGGGCTTTTCCTCTGCGCGCGGGTAACGATACTGCAGAAGGACAGCAGCCAAAATAAAGATTCGGCTCCGTATGCAGTAGCTCAGTAAAGTAAAATGAGCAATGGGGGAAAAAAAGAAAAAAAAAAATGAAAAAAAGAAAAAAAAAATGTAAAAAAGAAGCCTGTTTTCATTACGTTATTTTTTGAACTTGCTGTTGGGATGGAGGAGTTCCAGCCAAGGAGAGGGAGTCCTGCAATGAGGCGCCATCCAGGACTGGGCTTGCCGTGCTGCTCTTCCAGGAAATTCCCCGTGGCTGTGGAAAGCCACTGCTCTCACCTGCCTGCGGGCTCACTGGAGCAGCCACCACGGCAGGGCCCACACTGCAGAGCTGGCAGGGCACGGGGCCACTACCCAGGGCTGCTGGGCACCTGCTCCTCTGCCTGAGAGCTTGGTTCCCAAAAGCCCTTCCCAGCTGGGGCAGTTAAAGGAGGTAAAAGTTAATGGGTTTTGGAAGTTAAAGAGGGAGTAAGATTCTGTCAGGCTCTTCCACAGGCCCCTGGGCTTTTATGGGAAACTTTCCTCATGGCTATGGCAGACTGAGAGCACACTGGGGCAAGAGCTGTGAGTCTGTACCTTTCCAACCTGCTGTTGGAGAACAGCAGATGTGTGCAGTAACAGCAACTCTGCTCCTTGTTCACTGCCTGCTCCAGCCAGCTTCAGCCTCCCCAGCCTGTTGTCAGGAAAAGAATTGAAATGCAAAAGCAAAATGATGAAGTTGGGATGGAGACTCGGCCTTTGGGAGCTTTCTGTCTTGCCTGGATGCCGTGGTGATGGATGCTGCGGTGATGGATGCTGCTGTAAACACATCACCTAATGGGTAGTGAGGAAGGAAAGATGAGACAGGAATGAGGAGGAAAAGCCAGAGGAGAAGGCATTCTCCACAGGTCAGAGTGTCCTCAGGGCACCAGGGACACTGAGCAGGCCTGAACTCGTGAAGTGCCCACTCCACTGGGAGCTGCAGCTGATGTGCTGAGAGCAGCTCCACACCTTGCCCTGTCTCCCTGTCTCCTGCTCTCTGCTCCTCTGGATGGGGACAGTGTGAGGACTTCTGCCTGCACTGGGGATGCCGGTGGTGCACAGCTGGGCAGTTCCAGAAGTGCATTCCAGGTGGCACATTGGCACCTCTGGGCTGGGCCCTGAAGCTGTCCCACAGCAGGCAGGGTCACCCAGGCATTGCAGGGACCTGCTAAATGTCCTTTAGGGCTTTCCTCTGAGAGTGAAGAATGTACAAACCTCTTACTAATAGGAATTTTACTTTTAGGGGATATTTTGGTGGTGTCTTGGACATGAGGAACCCAGCTCCCACTGAGTTCAGTGGGATTCACGTATCCCTCTCCTCTGGGCAACTGAAAATAATTCAGCCTCAGTCAACAAACCTTTATTTGCATCTTCATTAAAGTTCATCAAGGTGCTCGCTGGAGATTTTCAGAGTTTAAAAGGTTGAATTCATAGAATTCCAGATTGGCTTGAGTTGGAACTGACCTTAAAGCCCATCCAGTCCCACCTCCTGCCATGGGCAGGGACACCTTCCACTATCCCAGGTTGCTCCAAGCCCTGTCCAACCTGGCCTAGGACACTTCCAGGGATCCAGGGGCAGCCACAGCTTCTCTGGGCACCCTGTGCCAGGGCCTCCCCACCCTGACAGGGAAGAATTTCATCCTAATATCAAACATAAATCTCTCCTCTTTCAGTTTAACACTGTCTGCCTCCTTGTCCTGTCGCTGTCTGCCAGTGTAAAAACTCTCTCTCTGTTTTATAAGCCTTCTTTAGAGACTGAAATGCCTCAATAAGGTCTCCTCAGAGCCTTCTCTTCTCCAGGCTGAGCATCCCCAGCTCTCCCAGCCTGTCTCCATAACAGAGAGTTTCCAGCCCTCAGAACACCTCCAGGGCCTCCTCTGGACTGGTTCCACCAGGTCCACATCTTTCTTGTGCTTGAATTTATCAATAAATCAATTTATTGCTGTCTCCTGCCTGGATGAAAACAACTGATAAATGCAGGTTTCTGGTGCAGGTTCTGAGGTTTACACCCTCCCAATTCTGTTTCTGCTAGTATATGCTTCAAATATATATTCACATTCTTTCTGTGAAGCCAGTTTGTTAGGAAGAAGGGAGTCATCAGAAGGTCATGCATTCATCAGAATTCATTTCTAGAAAGGGAACGAGGCTCCATGCTTCTCTTTGGGGCCTTGGTCCTGCTTTTCTCCTTATAGGGAGTATTTTCATTAAAGGAACAACTGTCATTTTTCAGCTTATGGAGACATGGAGTGCTGTTCCCAAAGAGCCTTCATTGCAGTCAGTGCTACCAAGGTTCTGTGGTGTCTGTGCATCCCATGTTTCTACACTGTGCCTGTAACTGTGTCCTGTGGATGTGGTGTTCCCTGATACGTGCACAGACTGCTTTTAGTACTGACCTCATGACAGATTGATAATCACAGAATCCCAGACTGGTTTGGGTTGGAAGGGACCTTAAAAGATCATCCAGTGCCACCCCTGCCATGGGCAGGGACACCTTCCACTATCCAGGTTTCTCCAAGCCCTGTCCAGCCTGGCCTTGGGCACTGCCAGGGATCCAGGGGCAGCCACAGCTTCTCTGGGCACCCTGTGCCAGGGCCTCCCCACCCTCCCAGGGGAGAATTTCTTCCCAATATCCCATCTCTCCCTGCCCTCTGGCAGTGGGAAACTATTCTCTCTTGTCCTGTCCTTCCATCCCTTGTCCCCAGTCCCTCTCCAGCTCTCCTGGAGCCCCTTCAGGCACTGGAAGGGGCTCTGAGGCCTCCCTGGAGTCTTCTTCAGGTGAACACCCCCAGCTCTCCCAGCCTGGCTCCAGAGCAGAAGGGCTCCAGTCCTTGGAGCATCCCTGTGGCCTCCTCTGGACTAGCTCCAGCAGCTCCACATCCTTCCTGTGATGGGACCCCAGGGCTGGAGGCAGTGCTGCAGGTGGGGTCTCACCTGACTGAGCAGTGGGGCAGAACCACCTCCCCTGACCTTGCTGCCCAAGTTTTGGGTACTTTAGGTCTGTAATATTCCATGGAAAGCACTTCTGAGCTGCTGGATTTCTGTATGAGTGTACATGGGAAAAAAGAGAGTCCTTACTGACTAGAGAAAGGAAAACCAGGAGTGCTTTGCACCTACACAGATGCTTATGATGGGTCACAGACCTGTGTAAAAAGGAGTTTTTCCTCAAAGGCCTGGGTGCAGGTTGCCTGGGGTGACAGCTGGAGAGGCGTGATCCTTGGCACTGTCCCTGGCTGTGGTCAGGCTGGGGGTGCGGTGTGTGCTGTCCACTGGTGTGATGGGCAGGGTCACTTATCCCAGTGCCAGCTGGAAGGGGACAGCATGTGACTGATGCGTCCGAAGCACTGGCAGGCACCACCCATCCAGCCCAAAGCCAGCCAGGACAAGACAGTTTGAAATGTTTAATTTTTTTGTAGACATATGCCCTGACTCCCTGGGCTGCCCTGGGTGAGGCTTTTTGTCACCTCCCTGCCCTGCCTGTGGTCCTGGAGCAGAAGCTTTGCTGCTGTGTTTGCTGTACTGCCACACCACACCTGGCTCTCTCACTTACCTCTCCAGAGCTGTGTCACAGAACCTCATCTGAGTGCAGCAGGATTGTCACTCTGGCTCAACAGCCACTCAGGGCTTGACAGAAATGCCAAGGACTGGTTTGCAGCACACAGGCAAAGCTGGGAGCACGAGGGAGACTTTTGTCCCCTGAAAGCTCAGTGTGACTGGAGCGAACAGACACATCTGGCAGTTTTACGATGGTGAAATTTTGCATTTTTTTCCTCAGCAGTAGAGCAAAATTAATCAGAAATGCTTTGGAACAACAACAGGTTTATAGGGATCATAGCCCAAGTGCAAGAAGAGCTTTATCATCGGGGCAGCCTTGGAGCTAATTTGCTGAGACATTCAACTGCCTTTAAATCTCCACTGGAGAATTTTTGCCTTTCTGGTCGTGGGTCACTTGTGCTAATTTGGCATTTCTTAAAGCAATTTACATTTTTCTTTCAGCACAAACACTTATCCTCTCTAGTAATGAGAACGCTCCTGTGCTTGGTTTTGGGGGTGGTGGTGAAAGTAGTTCAGCTCTGAAGGGAGGCAGCTGTTCCCCTTGGGTCACCAGCAGCTTCCAGGCATTTGTTGAGCCTACAGAGGAAACACATTCTTAAAGTCTGTGTCAGGAACCCAGCTTGGAAGGCGGAGAAGCCATGTGAATTGTCAGGGTTGCTGTAAGACCTGTCGCTTGTCACAGCACTCAGGGTGCTGCAGGGCGTTCATGGTGTGTGTCCGTGAAACCCTCACGGGACCTACAATGCAACGCATGGAGCAGATTTTAATTTCACATTAGACAGCTGAGTCAGGAGTTGCTGAATGAGAAGAGAGAGTGGCCATGTGGTCATCAGGGCCCAGAGACAGACTCCTGACATGGGCTCAGGCCCATGGGTTTGAGTGTAAACTGGCCAAGAAATGAGCTGGGAGCAGTGTGATCCAAGTAAGGCTGTTCCTAAAATAATTTAATATGAAGTGCATGGAGCAAACCTCTGATCTTGCCCTGTCCTGTGCATTCCAGAACTGGAGGAACAGTGAGACAGTTGTGCCTGAGCTGCTTGATGCTGGTGTCAGAAGTGGTTTAGAGTGGATATCAGGAAAAGGTTCTTCCCCCAGAAGGTGCTGGGCACTGCCCAGGCTCCCCAGGGAGCTGGCTCCCGAGGCTGCCAGAGCTCCAGGAGCGTTTGGACAGCGCTGCCAGGGATGCCCAGGGTGGGATTGCTGGGGGGTCTGTGCAGGGCCAAGGGTTGGACTGGGTGATCCTGGCGGGTACCTTCCAGCTCAGGGGATGCTGTGATTCTTTGGTAAGTTTTAAGGCTCTGGAGAAGCATTTCCTGGTGAGATCAGAAGTTTGAAAATTAAAGAGGGAATAAGCTTTGGATAAGGATGATTTATTTGTTGTGGAATACAAAGGTGCCAGGACCTGCTGGGAGAGGACAGTGGCCCATAAGGGGACTCTAAAGCCCCTGAGAGCTCTTGCAGAAGCCAAATGCAACGCAGGGACTGGAGCAGAAGTGTCAGAGAAAAAGGGCCTGGTGACCCGGCCTGCCTCTGAAAGGTCCAGGAGATGTCACAGGGTGGATGAGTGGGAAAAGAGGGATAGCTGTGAGAAAAGGAGATGGTGGGCTGAACCTGTGCAGTTGAATAGTCTTTGCAGATTCCCACTTCTGTGCCAGCAAACCTTGAATTTAGGCTTAGAGTAAAAAATGTCATTCAGACCAGCCCTTCAAGCCTAGGTAACATTTTTTCCAAAACATAAAAGTGTCGAACAGCTACTTCCCAGAAGAAGGAGACCTCCAAACACGAGATTGCTTGTGTGTTGTTTGTCCAAGCAACAATGATTAAAGGTTCCTCAGGAGCCTGGTTCCCTCCTTAGGGATCCGAGCCTCTGCTTTGAAGTTCCATCTCCAGCTGGAAACTCACACAAACCTTTAGGCCAAGAGCACTTTTTTCCCTGAAATATTTGATATCAATGCTTTGGTACAAGTCTCTTATTTGTGTGTGGGTTCTGCTTTGTGACTCATCTACCTTGGCAGGAGACAGCCAGCCAGTGTCAAACGGGATTACTGAATGAGGGAAAAATCCATATTCCCTGGAAAGATACTTGGGGACTTCGAAGTCCTGCCTTGAGATAAACGCTCATCCCAGTCAGGTGGGGAAATGGGACTATTTTGCATCACTCCTCTGTGAGCATGGAAACTCTCCTCCATACCCTGATGGATCATGTGGGAATATGGAGCAGAATCATTTGTCTTTTTGGGATCAGGGACCCACTCACATCAGTAGTTTTTTCCCTGTGCTTGGAGCAGTCATGTGAGTGTATCTATTTCTCCTTCTCTTAATGCATTCCTGAGGAGCCACAGGAGAAACGAGTGGCCTTCAGACAACGCCCACACTGGTCCTGTGCTCCAGTGACTACTAGAGGCACATGCTGGTGGTGGCCATGGGCCATCCAGCCCAGGACATACTCCCGATCCCCCTCCTCACTCTTGGAAGACATTAAGGCCTTTCATGTGTGACCTGAAATAAAACATGCTCTTGTTGTAGCCCCACAGTCTGGGACTGATGCTGGAGAGCTGCATCCTCCTTCCAGGGCTGCTTGGTGAAGGCTTCCAGAAAGCACTTCCATGGAAGAAAGTCCCATCTCCTGGGCTCTCCCCCAGCCACAGTCACAAGCATCTTTGTGTAGCCCTTCCCCATCACTGTTTTCCCATGGCAAGAAGTGCCTAGTTCAGAAAGCATCAGCCCCCAAGCCCTTTGATCTTTTCTTTCTCAAGAGAAAAAAGATTAAAAAGAGACAAGAAGTTAAGGATTTGTGAGGGGGAACGGAACATGAATAGCAAATTCTGCTGCAGAGGTCACCTCCCCCCAGCTTTCTTCCTGTGTGATCAGGAGGAGGGAAGGGTGCAGAGCGGGTTGTGGGGGATCCAGGGAGGAGGGGAGTAAACTGGGGGCAGAGGAGTGGGGGTGGAGTGGTGAAGCCCTTCAAAAGGAACAATGCTGCCAGCACTGGCATTGTCAGTCGGCCCTTTACAGAGGGCCATGAATACAGGTTATAAATTCTTTGGCCATTGAGAGAGCTCTCCAAACCTGGCTCCATCCTGCACTAAACCAGGCCTCAGCCCTATCAGTTGCATAGCAATGAATTCATTTACATCTGGATAGTTAATCTCCAATTCACTTGACAGTTTATCTCCCCCTTGGAAGAGCAGCAGTGCCTGCTCCATTGTGTTGGAGCCAGTCGAGGCTCATCAGCCTGGCCAGCACCTCTGGTTTGTGCTCAGCAAAGATAAGCAGGGTGGGTGTTGATATGAAACATGAAATTATTGCCCCAAGCCGCTTGATTCTGGTATCCTTTCACTCAACATCCTCCCCACCTTCACCCTTTGCCTCTCCAGGGTGGAAATGCCATGTCCCTCCTTCTGACACTGTCACAGTACAACTGGAGAGTGACTTTTCTGATGTGACTGGCATTAGATAAACAATTGACAATTCAGAATTATTTAGTTTGTTCTTGTTTACTTCAGTCTCCTAATTCTGCACTGATTTTTATCTCTGAATATTTTCATAGAATCATTACTGTAGGAAAAGAGCTCTGAGATCATCGAGTCCAACTGTTCCCCCAGCACTGCCAGGCCCAGCACTAAACCATGTCCCCAAGTGCCACATCTACACGTTTTTTGAACACTTCCAGGGACTGTGGTTCCACCACTTCCCTGTGCAGATCCCCCAAGGAGGAATCAATGCTCTTGTTCAGCGTGGCTCAGCAGAGCAGCTCCCCAGGTACAGCCTGAGAGCTATGAGCATCCTGGGATGTCCTGCAAGGGTGGGAGAGGCATTATTCACCCAAATCCCCAGTGAGGAGAGGGAACCTAACTTGTGAGCCAAGGCTTTTTGGGTAGCGCTGATTTGACCGCTTGTGCCTGAAGAAATAGCTGTGGTATTGCACATCCAAAGGGGCAGTGATGAGGAGAGGGAGCCCATTGCTGCTGGGCTGTGCGAGCATGCAGAGGTGAGCACAGGACCCAATTTGGCAGATCAACTCACTTTCAGTTTGTATTAGGAAAGTGGATCAGGAAAGAAGACCTTGAGGGTCAGGGGACAAAGTTAAGCATGAGAATTCGTTGATTTATTCATGGTTTTAAGTCTCCAATTTTAATTTCCTGCAGTCAGTATTTGTATGTATTTGATGTGGTTTGGACATGATCTGGAGAAGGGCCACTCTAATTAAATATCCCTCTGCTTTTATCTGGAGTGGCTGCAAATCTTTAACCAGGCCTTTTGTTTCCTCTAACACACAGTGCACTCTGCTCTGGTCATGAGAACCATGGCTGAAAGGTTTCGTGTGGTTAACACCAAACAGTGAAAAATAGTGAGGTAAAGTAAAAACTGATGGGAATTTAATACTGAGTTGAGGCAAAGCAACTTTGTTTTTTACTTTCAATACTAAACAATCTTTCATTTGTAGACAACCAGGAAAAGACAGAATTGTTTTCTTTTCCCATGAAAGCTCAGACTGTCCCTGAGTCCCAGCAGTCCAGCAGCTGAGACTGGAAGTGGAGCTCCAAAGACTGGGAACAGCCCTGAATCTACTGAGTTGTTCCTGCTTTTCTCTCCCTCTCGCCTTGCCTCTCCATGGGAGGACCTGGAGCCAGGAGGTCACAGAAGTGAAGAGCAGCATCAGTCAGGGAGCAGTCTGCCTCCAGCACAACTGGGACTGGATTTCTTGTCTGTGACCTGTAACTGGAATTGGTTCAAATATGGAAGATTTGGCTCAGTAATGTGGCCATCACTGGCTGATCTTTCTTCAGCATGAGGCTCCAGCCTGTGCTGGGTCTGCCTGGACGATGCCAGTTGGGTGTATCCTTGAGTTATTTTTGCTTCCTTTCCACGTTATCCCTAGGAAACCAGTGAGCACCCAGCAAAGGAGGGCCCTACCCCAGCCTTCAGGGGCTGATGGAGTCAGTCCTGCAATCCTGGGGAACGCTGCTGGTAGCAGGGTAGTAGCAATATGGAGAGTGAAGCACAAGCACAGGGCAAAAAGGCAGATAAATTCCCCATGGAATTGATTCTGTAAGCACACGGATGAAGTCAGAAGGGAGAGCCTGAGGAGACAGGTCTGGCCAGCAAACTGCAGAGTCCTGACCTTCCTGAGAAGGTGAGAACACAAAAGTGCTTCTCTGACAGTAAGAGGCAGTAGAATGTCGTGATAGGACTGGACCAGAAGTGAAACTGACCCAGATTGGCCCATTTTTCCCAGTCATTCCCTGCTCTACCTGGCCTGACAGTGCTGTGGGGCTGCTGCTGCCAGGTTGTGTTTCTCCTTGGAGTCCCAGGAATCCCCTGCAAGGTTCAAGTTATTGCTGTTAAGAGCCTTTGGCATTTATTTTTGTCTGCTTCATCTGAGATCAGCCCTTTTAGCTCCAGAAGGAGAGAGTTTGGGCCCGGCTGTTCCTGGGGAATGGCACACTGAGAAATCCTGTGATTAATCACTGTGACAGCTCAGGTACCGGCATGGTGCATCCTCCCACCACTGGGGATTTAACGGCACTTCGGGGTGTGACAGCAGAATGAGGACTGATGTGATTAACCTTAAAATCTGTGGGGAGATGCCATGTTTGGTAAATAAATTAAAGGATCTGAAAAAGCAACATCCTGTTTCAAATCATGAAAAAGACTTTTTCCTACAGAACCGAGATAGGGTTGTGGGTTTTTGTGTTTCTTTTGTGTGCTTTTTTTTGTACTTAAGTGGAAGAGTGAGGAATCATTCCTTCCCGTGGAGTTCACCCCCGCTCTGCCTTCACAACTCCTTGTCGAAATGTTTAAAGGCCTTTTTATTGTTCCTTGGTGTAGAAACAAATTTCTATTTCTTGTGTCAGTGCCTGGTGACCCCCAGCCATCTCTCCACAGGAAAGATGTCATCTATCTTCCTTATCTGCTCTGTGGTTTTTGTTTTTAAAATAGCCTAACACGACTTTATTTTATTTTACTCTTGTGCATATGCTTAAATGAAACTAAATTAGAATAAATAGCATTAATATAAATATTATGGTTAAGGTTTAAACCAAACAAAACTGGGATGTTCAAAACTGTATTTTCCGCAGATGCTGATGAAACTCCTTTCTGCCTCACTCCACGGCAGTCTGGGAAGCACACAGGGAAGGCTGAGCCATGGGGTGTGTGGGTGGGACAGAGGGGGACTAATTTTGCACATCTGACATTTCTGCATTTGACATTTCAATCATAACACACCCGTTGCTTGCAGCTACGTTCTTTGCTTTTTTTTTTTTTTTTAATCAAAAAGCAAAGTTATTTTATGTCTTCTTCTGCATGGGAGCTGGCACGGAGCAGGGTTGGAGTGCACAAGGAGTTTGTATCAGCATGGCCAACACTTGGCTCTGGTTATCAATTACAGACTCCCAGGCTGGCTTGGGTCATCAGAGGCCTTAAAGATCATCTAGTCCCACCCCCTGCCATGGGCAGGGACACCTTTCACTATCTCAGGGTGCTCCAAGCCCCATCCACCCTGGCCTTGGACACTGCCAGGGATCCAGGGGCAGCCACAGCTTCTCTGGGCACCCTGTGCCAGGGCCTCCCCACCCTCCCAGGGAACAATTCCTTCCCAGTATCCCATCTATCCCTGCCCTCTGGAAGTGGGAAGCCATTCCCTGTGTCCTGTCCCTCCATCCCTTGTCCCCAGTCCCTCTCCAGCTCTCCTGGAGCCCCTTTAGGCCCTGGAAGGGGCTCTGAGGTCTCCCTGGATCCTTCTCTTCTCCAAGTGAACATCCCCAGCTCTCCCAGCCTGGCTCCAGAGCAGAAGGGCTCCAGTCCTTGGAGCATCCCTGTGGCCTCCTCTGGACTCACTCCAACAGTTCCACACCTTTCCTGTGCTAGGAGCCCAGGGCTGGAGGCAGTGCTGCAGGTGGGGTCTCACCTGACTGAGCAGAGGGGCAGAGTCCCCCCTCCCCTGCTGGGATCAGCCCAGGCCGGGGGGTTTCTGGGTCCCAGCACATGTGGCCAAGGAATGTTGAGCTTTTCATCCACAACCCACCCTGGCTATTTCCCTGGGCCTGTGCAGGAACTGGTGGCTCGAAGGTTTGGAATTTACACCTGCACCAGGGATGCATCTGTAAAATGTCTCAGTGAGCTGCTGCTGCTCACATCCTCATGTTCAGCCATCTGCAAAGCAGCCATGTGGGCTGCAATTAATGCACGTTTGGATGAGTGTTTGTCTGTGTCCGAGTATGGGAATTGCTGCTGGATTTACTCCTGGAAAACCCTGGAGCATGTGGGATTGGGCTTGTGCCGGGCTGGGGGCAGAAATTCTCCCTGCTGCTGCCTCCCTTGCAGAGGCAGTGGGTTTCTGTGAATGTCTGTTATCTTCCATGACGAAAGCCAGATGAGGAATTGCTGCTACTTATACCATCGAACTTTCCTAAAGAAATTCTCCCCTGGGTTAAGAACAAGCATGACAAATCCCAACCCAAAGGAATGGAGGCGGGGAGTGGGAATTTATAAGCCATGAAAAGCAAGAGCTTTAAATGGAAAATGGCTTCACACCATAACACTTGGCAGTCAGCCTTTCACGCTTTAACCTGCACAGCCAGTGCAGCTGAGAGAAAATGGGGAGTGAGTTTGTGTCTTCAGGAATGGCAGCAGAGACCCCTCGGCTAGTGCCAGGCACAGCCCTGACTGCAGGATGGCAGCTTCAGTGAGAGACCATTATAAACCAGCCCCTCTGTGCTGTGGGCAGAGAGCACCAGCCCTGATGGGAATTAACCTCTCAGGCATTTTTGGGGAGCATTGGAGGCTGGTAAAGAGCAGCACTTCATTTGAGAGTCTTCAGACCCTGGCAGGACTGAGAAAAGTTCTTGGCTGCTCTTTCATAGAATCTCAGACTGGTTTGGAAGGGACCTTAAAGATCGTCCAGTTCCACCCCCTGCCATGGACAGGGACACCTTCCACTAGCCCAGGTTGCTCCAAGCCCCTGGACTCCATTCTCATGTCCTTGCTGGTGGTAACAGGGTGTCATTACCCCACAAAGCCCCTGGTTCACCCCAACCTCCCTGCGAGACTGATATTTCTGTGTGTTCAGAGACTGGGGGGACACAGGGCTCAAACTCCTGAGGCAGAGGGAGGTGTGCCCCAGGAGAGGGTGTGGGGTCCACTGTGCCAGGACTGAAATGCTGGATGGAGGATGCTGCAGGAGGCGGGGCGGGGGGGAACCCTGTGCAGGCTGGAAAGGATTAAGGAAAGGGGCTGTGGGCCAGGGATGAGAGCACTACCTGTGACCTGCTCTCAGCCTGCCGAAAGTGGGGGCTAGAGGCAGTATCAGAACCTCAGAGGAATCGATTTTTAAAAGCATTTTCTTCTTGAACTAATGCGAAAAACAAAGAGCTTGTTTCAGTGCTCGCCTCCTTTTTCAAGCTGGATGAGATCCTGGATTTTTTAAAAGAAAACAAATCATATTTCAAAACCAGGCTTTCTTTTAGTCTTTTTTTTTTTTTCCCTTCCAGTTGCTTTCTGTTTGCTGACAGAGATTTTGGAGCCCTGGGGAAGATACATCTGCCAATGGCTCTCGGCTCTTCATGAATCTAGGCCCTGTGTCGGGGAGCTCTGCCCCCCCTCACTGCTCCTTCCCAAGCAAGAGTGGGCTGAGCCCTGCTGCAGGTCCTGGTACTGCTTCCCCAGGATGACATCATTGGGCCAGTGCAGGGAAAAGAGCTTTAGGTTGTCTGTACAAGCCCTAATCTGCTGTCCCAAAATCCTGCCTCCTATGGCAGCTCCAGATGCTCTGGGATGTGATGCTGTGTTTGGCTAAGGCCTCACACAATTCCTGACAGTGGTGGACTCCCACCTTTGCATCCTTTTGACTGCTTGGCTGGAATATCTCACTTTTACTCCTGGAGAAACCAAGGCAGGGAGCTGATCCATCTCATGTCCTGTGAAAACATTGGTGGCAGAGCCCCAGCTTCCAGAGACAGACCCCCAAGACACGGGGGCTGAGGGACATGTCAGAGCCCTGCTCTGGTGTCAGCTTGACATTAACCTCCAGACAAGGAGCCTGACAACCAGCAGGAGCCAGACCCTTCACCGTGCCCTCCTGTGCCTTATCAGAGGGAAATAAATCCTGCCTGATTAGTTTTTTTAAATGAGAATTCTCAGCAAATAAATGAACTGCCTGCACAGTGATAATGGGCTGTTTGGGAAGTGAGTCTGCAGAGTGTATGTGCGGCTGGAAGTCATCAAAACCATCTTATCCCATGGAGTCTCCTGTGCTGAACTTGTGTTTACAAAATCAGACAGGAAAAGGAATTTTTCAGTGGGTATTTTCTCATAATTCTTTCAGCCCAGCAGCAGTGTAAGTGCGGGCCTGTCTTCACAGAGCCATTGTATCTCTGCTGGGTGCTGGGGCTTCACCTCCTCCTCTCCATCCCTTTTGACCAATTTTGACACATCCTGCTCTAGTCTAAATCTATGGGTTGAGGTTTGATGGACACTGAATGCTATGGCCAGTGGTTCTACAGGAATGTCAGTGAGGGGGACCAGCTGATGCCCGGAGATGAGTCCACTACTTCTGCTCCCATCCCTGCTGTGGCCCCATGGTGTGCAAGGACACCAGTCCTTACACCACACAAAGCTGCTCTGATTTAGAAGCATTGTCACTTTTACCTACTAAATATTTTTTTTACTTATTTTAACAAGTTCTCCTAAATAATCCTGACATTCAGTCACTAGTTATAAGCTGGGCTAGGAACAGCCTTTCAGAGGATGGTCATAAATACTCACTCATAGTTCACCACACTTTTGTTTTCCCTGATAGTCCCCTCTCCCTCCTTTTCTGTGATCTTCTCATCCATAAAGATCCCTTTGTATGGTCTCTGCTAAAAATCAGAGCTGGATAATTGGCCAATTTCCTGCACTCTGGCAGTTTTGTGGATTCATTGTGCTCGTGCTTATATTCCTCCCTGTGTGCCGAGGTCGTCTCTCCCAGGGCAGTGTGGGGCCAGATCCAGCCATGGCTGTGGCTCAGCTCTGGAAAGGCACCGTGCAAAAGTTTGGAGTGTGGTGTTCTGGATGGGGATCCTGCCATTAGAATGACCTCTGCAGCAGGCAGGGAAACATGGGCTCCGCTGAGGGATGTGAGACCCTGCTTGGGGGGGACCATTAGATAAAACCCCTCGAGGTGATTTGGCTCAGATGACTGGGTCCAGCATTAGGTAACCATGGAAAAAATGCAAATGGAGCTTGAAGCCCAATCTCACGATTGTCTCTGCGTGTGAAATGTCTTGGCACCTCACATCTCCTCTCTGAAAAGCTGGTATTTTTAGATTTACGACAGATTATTTTTGATGCTGGAGGCCTTAAAACTGTTCTGACATGAACCCAAGCTATTCTGCTATCTTCAAAAATGAAGTCTTAAATGAGAACTGAAATTTATTGAACTGTATTTGAATTACAGTAGAGCAGAGCACTTCAGCATGTGCATGGAAAGAAGCCTGGGAGGAAGGGGAACAAACCTGACCACGGGTCAGAAACTGGAGCTTTTCAGAGGCACTACAGGGCTTACCCCTCTCCAGAGCTGCACCCTGGAGAAATCAGCTTTGCATGTGAAGCCATCCCTGTCCAGCTGTGAAACCCAGCTGAAATGTAAACTTCTCTGAAGCCTTCACGGGTGGCTTGCATCTGTATCTGTGTCTGATTAGCCAGAGTTGTGCAATGGCAGCGGGTTCTGCTGCCAGTTCTTCCCTCCTTACCTTGACCCGTGGTTTCACTCTTTCACACATTGTTTTGTCTTTGGCTCAGACCAGCTTCCTGTGGGCAAGTTCAGCCTTGCTTTATGGGTCTCCAGAAGGACAGACAGCCTTGCCTGACTGATGGTTCTGATTGCTGGGGACAGTCATGGCACAGACACAGCCAGACAGCTCACCTGGCGCAGGGGCTGGAGGTGGGCATGAGCCCAGGCTTTCTCTAATAGGATTTTCACGATGATTTGCTTCCCCTGTCATGTTGTTTCAAATTCCTCTCAAGCCATACTTTTCACAGTCTGGATTTTCTCTCATTAATTTCTCAAGGGGCTATCTGGAGGGGAAACTGCTTCTCACCATAACAAACAACCAAAGCCTTCATCCTTAAAAAATAAAGCACTAACATGGCCCTACAATGGACCCCTTTGTCAAGTCACATCTGTTTAGATCACCAGAAATTATAAGCCTTTACTTTTGAAAGTAACTTTCTTTTATCAAAATAGGAAATAGGACTGCAAAACATTCAGGAAAAATCTGCATGAAAGCGCAGACATGCGGCAGTAGTACTCTGTATTACACGGAAACCCCAAATTGCCTGTGTATACAAATACTGGATTTAAGCTCTTCTTGCTGAAGGGACAGCCAAGTCCATAGCATAGGTCACTGCTGTGCTTGTGTAAAACCAGTGTGAAAAAGAATCTGGCCTGATGCACAGAAAAATCTCATTTCAGGCCTAATGTAGTTTACCTTGGGTTTAGCCCCAAAGTTTAATATCTGTCTCCCAGAAATTGTCTGCCAGTAATTGCTAAATGGCAGAGCAGGGATTCATGTGGGGAACGATGGAAAATACTGTGTGAAATGTGTTTGATCATTTGAGTTAAATAATCCACAGACATTTGTCCCCAAGTAATACTAGTGGCATTGTCCCCAATACCAATGTCCCCAAGTAATACCTGCCCACCCGAGGAAGCTCCGAGTGCTGCTGCACCGGTACAGGCCAGTGCTGCTCCAGTATAGGCCAGTGCACCATTCCCAGAGGCTTGCAGGTGGGAATGCTGGTGCTGCAGCAGGAAGAGCTGCCCCAAACCCACCACAGGAGGCCCTGCTCTCTCTTGGCCAGCAATTCTCTCTCTCTCTTTCCAATGCCTTTCTGCAGGCGAGGAGCTGGGAACCACCATCACGACAACATCTGATCTCCATCCTTGGCACTGGCCCAGCTCCAGCCTCTCTTTGGGAAGGGGCCACCTTCCTCTTAAACAAGGGTGAGATCAGGCAAGGCAGCCAGCCTTAGGACACTGGGTGTAAGTCAGCTCTCACTGGATCACAAAGCTTTTCTGGTTGCTTTTGAAAATTCAAAGTATTTGTGCTGAATTCATCGAGTTTGAATTCCAGTGGGGCGCTGGAGCAGGGCTGTGGGGGCAGCCCAGGGGCACTGAGGTTTGGGGCATGCAGATGAGCTCGGTGTGAGCTGTGGTGCTTGGGAAGGTGAAACACGTGGGTCTGAGTTCTTAAGACAGAAGTATTCTGTGAAAAATCCTGCCCGCTGCCTGTGGTCACGTCAGGCTCACTGCTGGCCGTAGCCAGATCTGCTGCTTTCCATCAAGCCAGCTGGGACACAAACTGGGCTCGTCCTGTGTCGCTGACCGCTCTCCAACTGCCTTTGCTGTGTCACCACAGGGAGTTTCACTGGCACTGGCCAAAAGGTCCCCAGGCCTTTGTCTGACACAGAGCTGGAAATACACTCCAAATCCCCCTGCACTTGACTGAAGACCTTGTGTTTGTGTTAGGTGCTTTCCCTAGATAAAAGAAGGAAAAAAAGGAAGCAAATTTGTCTTGATGGAATTTTTGTCCCTCTTAGAAAGTCTTTCACGTCCTTTTCAGGAGTACCACCAGTGGTGAGGAATTACAGATCATTCCTGTGCATCTCATAAAGGGAATGGTTGTAGAAATTCCTCTAATTACATTTAATTGGTTTTGAAATTAAACAATCTGTAATTTCAGTGAGTGGCTCTGAGAAGGATTGCTGGCTGAGAAGGCAGAGCAGCCTGCTGGAATGAGCTGGATACATGGAAGTAACCCTGGCAATAGTAGCTTTAAGAATTATGATACTAGAATTAGTTAGGCTAGTTTAGGTCAGTGCATGCAGAGAGTTTCCCGTTTAACTCCTGTGCTGCAAGGTACTGTGTTCTGTTAGCTCGTCCATTTAGCATCCAGAGAGGAAAATGCTGAACAGAGTGTGCTGAGGAGAGGCTGGAAGATGCCAATCCTCTGTATTTTTAATGCTGAGTGATACAAAGCACAGCTGCTTCTTGCTTGTCCTTCCCCCAAGCATTTGATTCTGTGAAGTGGTTTAATTCATTCATAAATGCTCTCCGGACTGCACAGTCGTGCCAAATACGCAACTGTCTGGGTAAGGGTGTACAAACAAGGTGTGCCTGATTCCTGCAGGGAGTTACCGTGGCAAGTGCAAACACGCACTGGGAATGTGAATCCACGCATGAACAGACACCCGATTAGCAAAGAATTTCTGAATGCAGAGACCTGATTTGAGCAACAAGTCGTGGCATCTGTCCATGTAAATGATGTGTGCCATTGCACACGCACTTCGAAACTCTGTTTCTAAGGAATATAGGTATTTCTATGTATTAGACCACAAAGCTTCTCTGAGTTTCCCCTTTTTAACCATAGTGATGAAGTCACTGGAAAAAGAGTGACCGACTGTTCATTCCCCTTCCTCATTCTGAGTGCCATGTGTTACACGTCAGGCAGTGCTTGGTTCCAAGCTTGTATATCCAGGGAAAGCAAGAGCCAGAGATGGAGGGGACAGAATAAGGGAACTCACAACCTGTGGAGCCATCTCTTACGAGCCAGGAAAAATACAGCATCCAGCTCCTGAGCTCCAGGAGCCTCCAGCCCCAAGGGATGGGAAGGACACTTGTTCCTGTTTGTGTCACCCAGCCTGTGACCTGCAGCAACAGGGTGCAGCCTAAAAGGATGAACTGATGAAAGCTGTGTGAGAGCTGTCTGACAGTGTCTGTGCTCACCAGCCAGGGCTCTGACCCACAGTGTTTCAGATCATACCAGAATGTGCATCTTTCCTCAGGCTCTTCCCTTTCAGACGGGAAGAGGGAAACCAAAGGCTGTTGACCTCTGTGGGCCTCCAGAACCTGAGCCCATGCTGGTGGCCAGCCTTGAGCTGTCTGGCTTCAAACTCATGTCACAGGGCACACCAGCACTTACTGCCTTCAGTTGCAGCTTAAAATATCTGTGAAGCCACAGTGGCCCCAGAAGTCACAAGGATGGATGGTCCAAGGCCATGGAGAGCCCAGTCCTTGCCATGCCTTTCCCATTCCACTGTTATTCCAGTCCCCGGGTAGTTGCATCTAGCATCAGTGCTGTCTGTGCTCCTCGTCTCTAGCAGAAATCACTTTTTCAGTTATTACTGTGCTCTTCTGGAGAGGAAATGCTGTTGCTTCTTTCGGAGCTTTGAAAGACTCCTATTTTTCAAAACCACTTTTAGAAACGTACATTGGAAGGTGGTGTGTGCTGAGCAGGTGCTCACTCACTGCTGAAGCAATGAGAAAAAGACCAATTGCATGTAGCTATTTAAGGGATGCAAAGAAAAGCTTTTTTAAAAAAGGGTAAATAATTTGTCTTTTTGCAGTGTTGCATGCAGCACAAACAATTCACTGGAATGCTTTACCACAGCAGCCAACAAACTGCTGTGTCAGCAAAAACGTGGGAGTGGAACATGGGAGTGGGCTGTGCTGGGCTGGGGGGAAGAACACCCTAAGCTGGCACGAAAGGGGATGAGGAATGACAGGGACCCGGGCCTTCAGAGAGCACAGCCCCTTCAGAGAATCACTGCGCCCTCAAGAAACCAACAGTTGCTTCACTATTCCCTTTTCTGAAGTGTCATTGTCACTTTGCCCATGTGGAAGCAGCCTGGGGACATGGGGGATGACCTGGCTGTAACACTGAATTGTGCTGACAATTCAGTGTTACAGCTAGTTTACAGGGGAGCTGAATTGTGTGACAGTGTCTGAAGCTGATGGATGCATCTGGTTTGAAATCTCCATGTTATTTTTTGCATATGTTTATGGATGTCCTTGCTGTCTTTTAAGTGCCCCTCCACTTGGAGTGCACTGTGAGTGCAGGAGTCAGTGCAAGCAGTGACACTGTGACAAAGTGACAGTGCTGCCATTCCCCCGCTGCAGGGACACCCGGTTTGCAGTGTCACACTCACTGGTGTGTGTGGAGCACCTCCTGCTCCTGTGCCACGCAGGACGTGGGAGCAGGGCCACATGCACAATGTGTTTTGGGGACTCGCCCCTTCCACCCCCCACAGCACCAAGCCGGTGTTTCTCAAGGTTTCTTGTGCCTCTGTGGTGCCTAAAGGAGACCTGAAGAGGGACCTTGGGCCAGAGCCTGAACAGACAGGACACAGGGAATGGCTTCCCACTGCCAGAGGGCAGGGATAGATGGGATATTGGGAAGGAATTGTTCCCGGGGAGGGTGGAGAGGCCCTGGCACAGGGTGCCCAGAGAAGCTGTGGCTGCCCCTGGATCCCTGGCAGTGTCCAAGGCCAGGTTGGCCGGGGCTTGGAGCAGCCTGCGATAGTGGACAATGTCCTTGCCTATGGCAGGGGATCAAAACAAGATGATCTTTAAGGTCCTTCCAACCATTCTGTAATTCTGTAATTCTGACAGTAAGCACACGGGCTGAGTAGCCCAGCTGGTTTGTGCAGGTATTTGTAATATTTGTATTTTGGAGATTTTCCATCTTTCCCTTGGCAATGACTGCTGTTTGTTGCAGCCTGTGCCTGGCCTGACACAGGTGTGGCTCTGGTTTGGCACAAGCTGCCTTCCGTGCTGGTGGCTGAGCCGCCGGCTCCGCGCAGAGGGGACACAGAGCCAGTGCCACCAGGAGTGAGGGCTGTGCCTGGCAAGGTCCTGCTTCCCCCTAGCTGTGCATGATGCTCTGCTGGGCTCCGTCCAGGTGGGACACTGGTGAGCTCCAGCCATGCAGGAAGAAGAGTTCTGTGAGTTAGAAACGTGTTGTCCCACGGCAGAGAGCTGTGAGCTCAGCACCAGGACAGAGGGACACGCAGCACCCTCCAAGGCACTTGGGAAGTTCTCTGACAGGGCACACGCTGCTCCAGCAGCCCAGGCAATTCTGAAAAAAAATCTGGTTTGTTCTCATTATCGCCATCAGAACTCATTTAAAAAATCATGCCCTCAGAACCAGTAGCCAAATTTTTGCCTGTTTACGTCTCGTGTTGGAGCCTGAGTAATGTGGGGAGATGAGGGCAGTAAACAGAGTTGTAAACAGAATAAACCTGGAGAGCACAGCAAAGGGCAGCCTGTGCAATGTTGTTCTTAGTGTCAGTGTAATTTGTGTGCGGTTTCATTGAGTTTACAAAGCCGGCACAGGATTGGATAGGCTGGGATGAGGTAATTCGAAAATGCTTCACGCACCGAGACTGCTCCAGCCTTTAACTCTGAGCTTAAATTCGCGTCTGATTGCAGCCAGGCGCTGGAACCCGAGGGCACTCGGGGCTGTCCCGTGGCACGGCAGGGAGGGGGCCGGTGCCCTGGCCAGGTGTGGGTGTCCGGGGGCTCGGCCCATCCTGGCAGTGCTCGCCTGGGAGCTGGCCCGGCTCTGAAGTCACGGTTTGGTTCTCAGGCTATTTTTGAAGCCAGAAATGTGAGTGTAACCAACGCTTCAGCACTTTCCCACACCTTTCGTGTGACACAGGACTGTGCCCAGTCATAGGACTCTGTCCCCAGGACTTAAAAATCGTCACAGTTTCACTTCCTTCATGGTTTTTTTTCCCTTCCTTTCTGGAGCCAGTGGAGCTGCTTCCCTTTGCTGCCTGGGGAGCTGCCTCGTATGGCTCCTTCCTGAAAAATTACCTTCTTTGGGATACTCTTACCAATTCTGAACTGTTTTTGCAGGCAAGCAGTGCCCTTTTCGGTCTCTCTGTTCCATATCTTGAAGCAGAGAACCAACTCTTGGGGCAGAAAAAGGAACTTTTCAGGTTGATTTATACATAATTTCCACCTTATTGTGGTTTGGATTAACATTTTAAAATAATTAAATGCACAGCAATTCACATCTTTCTAGTGAAATGCTAAAGAAAAGCAAACCCCAGGTATTGCACATCCACAGCCTTCAGATGGATCATGGATTTCTGCCTGGTCCTTGTCTCCTGCTGCTCTGGGAAGGGGAGAACTACCTAGCCAAGGCACATGAGGAAATTTACTGTACAGAAAATGCTGCAGTTATCCATATAAATCCCAAACCATCCCCAAACCAGGGAGTTGCTGGTTCCCTGATGTGCCTCAATTACAGCCAGTCCAGGGATTGCTGGGGCACCAGGCCCTGAAAATGCTCACTCAGTGAGTTTTCTGCTGGTGGTGTTCCTTTAATTCTAATGTACTATGAGAATGTTAATTAAAAAAGCATACCAAAATGAAGTGCTCCTTCAAGAACCAAGAACCTGTCATTTGCATGAAAACCCTGGATTATAAACTGCTTCTTCTACTTTTGCTGCCAAATATGCAAAGTAAATTGCACAATTTTGGGGATGCAGTTGAGCTGCTTTGTGTTTTTCTTTCTCCAACTGAGAAGAAACATTTTCTCCCATCCGACAGGGAGTGTTTGTTTTTCTTGCCGTGTAACACTTACAGCTCCCATCGACAGCAGGACAATAACTGCTCCACCATTTCCTATCTCCCTTCAGCGTGACATTGGGATTTTTCTAAGATAAGGATGGTTTGTTTGTTTTATTTGCTTGCTTTAATTTCATGGTTATTTTTCCAAATAAAATAAAGTGAAATTTAGGAAGCAAAGCAGTGATGGCAGTTGTGAGCTGTGCTGAGCCTCATTCCCATCCCTGCTCAGGCGTGAGAATGTTCTTAGCCAGTGGGACTGCTCACATCCAAACTTTTGTCTTCCGCAGTTGTCACATACCCAAGTCATTTACCCAAGCTTCATCCACTGATTGCACAATCAATTATTGTTTTATGACAGATATTGGGATGCTTCCTTATTTTCTTAGTGCTTTTTTTAAACTGGAAGATGATCTAGTGCTAGATAATGTTTCAGCAGAGTTGTGGTGTACCCCAGGACAGGGAGGCCTCAGTGCATCCTTAAATTCACGTGCCAGCCCCTGCATTGCTGAGAGTGGGTTTGTGAGTGGGATCACCTCAGTGGGAGAGGCAAATGGGACACTCTGGTCTCAGGGTAGGACAGGAGAGAGCAGGTTGGCACAGACAACGGGTGTTTCCTGGGGAGAGTTTAAACTATCACAGAAAGCTTTAAAATACTTTTAGAGCATTTAAAATTTGATGAGCTTTTGATAACTTCTATGCTTATATAAATCAGAACATTCAGGGTGTTCAGTCAGGGCCTCTTTATGGGCAGATTGTGCTCCAGAGTCCCTGTAAGTGTCCAAGCTTTGTTTGCCAGGTGGGACAACCCATTTGTTGGGTTCTCCAGAGTTGGATATTTTTTCCCACTTATCACTTTTATCACTTTACCGCCCTTCTCTAAACTGTCCCTTTGGGTTACTCTGGTTGTGTCACACCGGGTACCTCAGCACTGTGCACTGGCAGATGAGACAAAGGGCTCCATGGCAGGCTCCTGGCACTGCTGCCACAGGCCAAGCGCGGCTCCTCCAGGCTGCAGCCACCCCAGCAGGGTGTCCCATCCTCGCAACATAGTCCAGTCCACATAAAGGTGTAAAGCATTTGCCTGTTTTCCTGTGTATTTTTCCTCAAAAGGCTTGAACAACTAAAAGAGGAAAATTAGTTGGAATCCTTTAACAGCAGAGGTGAGAAAGGACCTCGGGGCATCCCTGGCATTGATACAGGATTGATATGAGTTTGATCTGAATAGAAAAAGGGCTGTGAGTGCTTATATGAAAAGTTTCTTGGAGTTCAGCTGAGATCCTTTTGAAGTAAGTGCAGAGGCTGCCTTTGCTTTTGAGGATCCTTGTGGTGACATTTATGTCCCCAAAGTTTGGACTCCTCACAATTAGACAACTTCCATGAGCTCTGAGGCACAGGGGGATGTGAGTGACCTGCTGCAGGTCCCTGTCTCTCTCTACCAGGGTTTGGGAGAGCCTCTCTGACCCACTCAGTACTTTGAGATATTTGGGTAAGAGGTGGAAAAGTGGGTGCTTTACCTTGGTCAGAAGGTCCAGGTGCCTGACTCTGCACTGAAATCAGTCTATATGTTCTTACATTTCAGAAAAAGTGTTTGTTTAGAGGGATTTTAGTCTGTGATAAAACACTTTCTAGTCCACCACAATTCTTCAGGATTTGCTGAGGCTCTGTGTCACCTCCCTGGAAGGGTTTTCCTGCTGTTAGGCTTGTGCTGCACTGCTCAAGTGTGAGCAATGAGCTCAACCAGCAGGATTGAAGCCCAGAAGATAAGAATTATAGAATTATAGACAAAAATTTGGGAGTTTCCAGGGAATCCACAAAGAAAAATGGAAGGGCAGCATCTGTGACACAGCATGAAGGGAGACCACAGCAGTGGAGATCAACTGGATTGAACTTTATGAGACTCCTTCCTACTGCAAAGAAAATCAGGGGTGAGAAACTGTACCCCTTTTGCGGGCAGTATCCAGCCCCCACCACGAATGTTATGATGTTGAAAAGAAAATCCAGTACAGAATGATAAAAGTAATCATAGAATCCCAGACTAGTTTGGATTGGAAGGGAGCTTAAATCTCATCCAGTGCCACCCCCTGCCATGGGCAGGGACACCTTCCACTGTCGCAGGCTGCTCCAAGCCCCATCCAGCCTGGCCTTGGGCACTGCCAGGGATCCAGGGGCAGCCACAGCTTCTCTGGGCACCCTGTGCCAGGGCCTCCCCACCCTCCCAGGGAACAATTCCTTCCCAATATCCCATCTATCTCTACCCTCTGGCAGTGGGAAGCCATTCCCTGTGTCCTGTCCCTCCATCCCTTTTCCTAAGTCCCTCTTCAGCTCTCCTGGAGCCCCTTTAGGCCCTGGAAGGGGCTCTGAGGTCTCCCTGGAGCCTTCTCTTCTCCAGGTGAACACCCCCAGCTCTCCCAGCTTGGCTCCAGGGCAGAGGGGCTCCAGCCCTTGGAGCATCTCCATGACCTCCTCTGGACTTGTTCCAGCGGCTCCACATCCTTGTGTTGGGGTCCCAGTGCACTTAGCTGCCTCAGCATTACCTTCCTACAGCCCTGTATCTGGCATGGTGAAAGGTGAGGGCTCAGGTACCCATCCGCAGGTGAAGGGTTTATTGGTAAACCCTCTTCCTGCAAAAATATTGGGACAGCACCAAACCTAAGGGTGTTTGTGTGTCTAGACCAACAAACCCAGAAAGTGTTAGAGCCATTAGAGCTGGTGCCAAAACCTGTCCTTGAGTATTGCAGGATGGCAATTACCCCATAACCCTCAGACACAGCTGGATCTGGCTGGAGCAGAGGCAGCCTGGCACCTCGTAGGTCAAGTAGGGAGATCACATCACTGAGCTTCACCGGATGCTGCACTTGAAAATCTGCCCTGGTTTGCAGCCAAATCCAACATCTCAGCTGGTGTCAATTTTTGAGGACCTTCAGTGGAGAAAGAAGAAATAGTGTATTGCAGGAGAGTGGCAGCTGCTCTGGGGCTGCAGTGCCTGCAATGGGGCTTCTGGTGTCCAGAGCCCACAGCAGTTCTGTCGCATGTAATCATCCTGTAAAGCTGATGTCTAACTCCTGACAGGCTTCTAATCCGTCCTGACATGCACCCAGATGCTCAGTGAGTGTCATTTCCTGCTCCAAGGAGCCCAGATTGTTCCTGACTGGCCCTTGGGTTTGAGCAATCACTTTAATTCTTCTCCCTCATTTATTTCCTTGGCCTGAGGGAACCGGCCTTCAGCCCCTTCCGTAAATCTCCCGATCATGCGGAGTATGAAACGCATTCCGCAGGGGTGAGGGCTGGATTCTCGACTGGGCTGTGCTGTGTTTAGCAGTGCTGCAGCACAGGAGGTTTGCTCGGGGTGCGCTGCTGCTCTGAGGGAGCTCAGCTGGACACAGCTCCTGCCAGTGCTCCATGCGGTGCCAGTGGGAGCGCAAGGAGAGGGTCTCTGGTGGGGGGCACCAAAGGCTCCAGCCTGTCCTTGTTGAACCCAAATAAGGTTTGGTCCAAGGGAAGAGCAAGTGCTGCTCCTTTTCAGATTGCTGACTCCTGCTTTCACACCCAGGACAGCTCAGGCTTCCTGAGAGGAAAACAGCCCCAGGAGCTGTGGTGCAGCAGCAGAGCGGGGCTGTGGCAGCAAATGTGCTGGGATAGCCCTGCCTGCTTGCCTTCCAGAGGGAGCGCTCCACTTGGAGTCCTTTCTGAAGCAATTTGAGGTTAATTAGCAACTTTTGGCTTCACTATCTCGCTGTTCTGTTTATCTTTTGTCTGAGCGAGTTCTTCTCTCTTCCTGTTGTTGTTCCTCCTTCCTGAGGGGAGCGGGGGCCGTGTGGACACCCTGCCCTGTGCTCAGGGAATCCTGCTGCCACCCGCTTCCCGCTCCCAGACAGGCAGGCTGCTCCTTGCCTTTGGAAATGTCTCTCCTTGCCAATCACACCTTTAATTTACTCTCATAAAGGGGATCCTTTTGGATGCGAGGTGCTGGAGGCCAGATGGTGATGGGTGCAGCAGGTGGGAGGAGAGAGCTGAGAAACCACAGCCACGCTGGCTCAGAGGTCTTGCCTCCCACAGACATGGCAGCCCCATCCTGGTGGGAGCAGCCCTTCTTGCTCCCAGTGCTGGAAGGAGCCTGTGGGTGGGTGCTGGAGCACAGACACGACATCTGAGCTGCCCTTGGCTGCTCTGCAGAGCCCAGCTGTTGATGCTGATGGAAGCCATCCAAAAACCAGCACATGGGCTCCAGCTAAGCCTGGGGGTCACCCCTGCTCTGCAGTGGGCATGCACCAGCCATAAATACAAGCCACTGTGTTATTAATGCACCCACCATAAATGTTTTATGTAACCTCATAAACTCCAAGTAGCTGTAATCTCAGAGAGCCCGTGGCCTTTGCTGGGCTGACATTTGAGGTAAGAGGCCTGGAAGAGCCAGGCCATCTGCAGGGGTAATGAGTTTCTCATCCTTCCAGAAAGAGAATAGTCCCTTGGTGCCTGCCCCGCGAGGTCTCATGTGTGGAAGACTGCATGGGATTTTCCTAACTTGCATGTCAGCAAGGATCTAGTGGTGCAGCAGGGAAAATCCAGAGTGAACTGCTGGATATGACCCTTACATTCATCCATCAAACTGCTGCCATGGCAGGACAAGTGAAACAACAGATCCTGAGCAAGGAAAGGTCATTGTCTGCAGAGCAACTAAGTGGAGCATAAATGAACCCCAGACCCTGGCACAGTGCAAGGTGCTGCTGATTGCACCTGTCTGGTTTAGGTTGAATTAAGCTTTTCTCTCCCCTCTGTGCTGCCTGGAGGCTCCTGCAGGCTGGGGTGCAGAAGGTACTCATCCCCAAAGTGCCAAGGACTGTTTGTACAGGGACTGTCTTAACACCTTCATTTCTTTCTCTTGTTCCTTTCTGAACACTCTTCACAGAGAACTTGACCCCTGCTTCTACCTCCTTGTCCTCTGCCACAGGGTAACCCCAGCCCTGCAGTGATGGTTATCACGGGAAGACCTCCCCCCAGACTCAGCTCTTCCATCTCATGAGAGACCCTGCTTCCCTCTCGGCCTCTCATCCTGGAAATCCTTCCTGCTCTGCTCCCGCCGTCCAGCCCAGCTGGTTCCTGTTGCAGCTGTCAGCTGCAGCTGCAGCACCGAGCCCCGGCCAGCCGGACAGGAGCTCTGCCCTCATCCTGCTACCTCAGCACATCCCCCAGCCTGCCCGTGCTCCTCCCCAGTGCCACCGCTCTACAGGGGACAGTCACTGCCAGGGGAAGCAGGATGGGTCGCGCTCTTCACCCTCACACCAGGAATTTTCACACCAGCTCTGCCTGTGCAGGCGAGTTGAGCAGCAAAAACATTCCTGTTATTTCTCAGTGGGTGAAGTCTTTACCCAGCCTTCAGGCTTAGCCTGAAACATCCAGGCTTAATTCTGGTGTTTCGCTGAGTTGATGCCTCTCAGTGACCAGAGCAACACAGGGGCATGCCCCCTATGGAAAAACTTGCTGCTCCTCCTGGCTCTTGGAGCACATGCTCAGGGATTGCCTTCTCAAGCACCTAAAATGTCCTTGGGGTGATAGCACCATGATAAGAAGATAACAAGGGAAGAGCAGTATCAGTGGAATGGACCCTTCCTCCACACAGGGACTGGGCAGAAAGCAGGTTCAGAAATATCCAAAGGGAGATGTCTGTGGAGGTGCGTCTCTGAGTATGGGATGGTTTGTTCCTGGTCACACAGGAGAGAAGGCATCTGCCTGGAAATCTCATTTTAACTCTCCCACAGTCTGGGTTTTCAATTCAAACTCTGTCCCAAACATGCATCTGCTTTCCCTTCTATTTTTTGGCTATCACTTCTTGCTTCTCCCTCCCCTACCCCCATCTGAAGCATTTTTCTAGATGAAAGTGTTCAGGCAGGAGTAGCTGGGGTTCCTTGGTTGCTGAAATGCCTGCCTGGCCCTGGGCTGCTCTGCCAGCCATCACTCTCTCATCCACAGCCCTGCCCACTGGCTCAGCCTGGCCACTCGCTGCTTCTAGGGAGCCCAAACTGACCAGGTCCCTGTTCCAGGATGAGCCCAGGGCTTGAGTTTCAGCCTGCTGGTCCTTGCCAAGCCACTTTTCTTGGAAATTCAGGTCATGAAAAATGTGTAAATGCTTTCCAGTCTCCTGCTTTGTCCCTTAACCTCAGGCTTTCAGCAGCCAGCAATGCCCATCTCTGTCCATCCCTCATTTCCTGGGCTCTCCTGAGAGCCTCTCCTTTGGGAAGAGCCACTGAGCAGTGTTTTATGTGTGTTTGGTGAGCATGTGAGAGACAACAGTGCTGGTTCTCCCCACTACCAGCTCGACTGCAGGATGGCTGTGCTCTGAACACTGTGGCCTGTGTGCTCTGATTTCAGTGGAATTCTGTTCCTGCTCCTGGTGGTTCATCTGGAGCAGCTCAGCTCCTAGGTTTGGGCCCATACAGATCCTGCCAGAGAGCTCAGTCCTGCAGAGATGAGCCAGTCCCACACAGAATGTGGGGCTGACATCACTGATGTCACTGCTGTCACTGAGATCACTGCAGCTGATCTTGGCCCCATCTATGGGAGAAATGAGGCTTGGCACAGAACTGGCCCTTGCTCCTCGCCAGTTTCTCCTCCCAAGTAACAAGCGACAGAACAAGTGGAAACAGCTTCTAATTGTGCTAGGGGAGGTTTAGGTTAGATATTAGGGAAAATTTCTTCTCAGAAAGGGCTGTGCAGCCCTGGCACAGGCTGCCCAGGGCACTGGTGGAATCACCACTCCTGAAAGTGTTTCAGTGTAGATGTGGCACTTGGGGCCATGGTTTAGTGGTGGGCTTGGCAGTGCTGGGGAACGGTTGAACTCAATGATCTCAGAGGGCTCTCCCAGCCTAAGGATTCTGTGATTCTAAGATCCTGTGTTGCACTGCAGATGCCCAGGCTGGTACAAGACTCTGGGTGTCTGATGGCAGGAGATGTCTTTACTGAGTGGGTGTCACTCCTTGTCTGAAATGACTGAAACGTGCCTGGGTCACTGCGTGTGCTGCTCGATACAGATTTTGCCTCCACACCACAGACCCTGCCCATGAGGGATGAATGCTGGAGCAGATGGATCTGTTTCCATTCCCATGCTGCTGTTGGAGTTATCCCGGGCAGGTCAGAAGGCACAGGGCCATGATTTGCAAGAAACCTGATGACTCGACATGTTGTTCTCATTGGGAGGGTGATGCCCAAGCAGAGATGTGAAGAAAATAAACAGGGCCAGGCTGAGAGGGGCAAATCCAGGCAGGCATCCAAGATGCCCAGCCCTCATCCTGGGGCCGCATCCAGCAACTGTTACCTATGATTAAGAGTCCGTATCAATCTTGATGTTATGAAAGTCACCCAGACCGTGAAATCCCCATGTTCGGTGTGGAAATACAGCATTTGATGCATTTTTGTTTGAAATGCGTTAAATCTGCCTTAGAGGGGCCACGGGGAGGGGTTGGGTCCATCGACCACGAGGAGCTGTTCTGTCTCACTCCCTCTCGGAGCAGGGTGTGTGGATCCAGCAGTGCCTAACGGCTCATCCATGACAAACTCCGAAAATCACTGAGATGTTTGCCGCGGTCGGGCTGTGAAATCAGCCTCCTCTCTAGGAATGAGAAACCTCCATAGCTGCAGTCCAGGGCTGCTGGCTGGCTGTGCCTTCCTTGCCAGAGAGCACCTCCCAGCAGGGCCAGGCAGGCAGGGAAGCGGGCAGGCAGGCAGGCAGGGAAGCAGAAGGGAAGCAGGCAGGAAGGCAGAGCTACCCAGCCTCCAGCATGCCAGAGGGATGGGAAAGCAGAGTGAAAACAGAGGGTGCTGTGGTTTGTCACCCCACTCCATTCAACCTGGCACATGCATCCATGGTGGGAAGGGGCTTTGAGCACCCATGGCCTTTCATTCACAGGCTCTGTGCAGGGCAGACTGTAAAGCCATTCTTTGGGTGAGACACTCTGCTGGCAAGTGCAGTGTGTTTTAGCAGCCAGATGGCCCTGGGGATGTCCCCAGCTGTTCCAGCCATCCCTCGGGATCCCTTGTGCACCTGCAGCCAGAGGGGAAGCAGTGGAGCCTGAGCTGCTGCTGGTGGCTGTGTCAGGGCTCACGGTCTGCCCTGTGTTTCCTACAGCTCTGCAGCCACTGCTTTACAAATGTGCTGATTGATAACTCTCTGAAGTGCCTTTTCCCTTTCTTTTCACACAATATCCCAAACTCAGCTCTCCCTTTGGCAGTTCCCACTTTTGGAGCGAAGATGGGGGGTTTGGTCCCAAAAAGGGGCAGGTCTGAGAGCCAGCAGTGGCTCCCTGCCTGAGCATGGAGCCTGGCAGTGGCTGTTTGTGCGAGGTAGAGTTCTCACGCTCTAAATATACAATCTGTGATAAGGGAAGGGAAAAAGCCCAGCATGGAAATATTCCTTCTGTAAGAGAAATAATTTGCCGCTGCTAAAAATATGTGTCCATATTATTCCTGCCTGGTCTGCAGTTTGATGGGAGAGAGTGCACGCAGGCTGCCCTCAGGGGACTCGGCTCGCGGGACAGGCCCGGGCGCCCGGAGAGGCCGCGCGTCCGCTAGGGCTGGAGAGATCGGGGGGGAGGGACGGAGCTCCTTGGCTTCACCCTGGTTTATTGTCTCCATCTCTTTCTCAGGGCAGCAAAACTGTGATATGGCGTTACCCTGAAGGTCGTAGGAACTAACCTCTAAGCAGGTGCTGACAGTGGGAAAGGAAAGTGATCCGCAGCGTTCCCAGAGCAGCTGGGAGCCAGTTCTCAGCCCCGGCTGCACATAGAGGCAGGAATGGCTTTGTTCAAGGGGGACGCATGTTTGGAGTGGTGGAATATGTGTAATCTCTTCCTGTCTCATCTGCAAGTGTCCCGGGCCTGGTGCTTCCTTCCCTGATTGCTGCTGCTGGGACCCTGGGTCCCCATTCCCAAGCCTTTCTGTGTCCACAGGTGAGCGGAGCTGAGCTGAGTCAAGTGGAACAGGCAGATTTTACAGGGGCAACCCTGAGCCAGGAGACAGAGCTTGCCCAGGATCCCTGCCCTGCCCGGGGACCCTATCCTGCCCAGGGTCCTTGTCCTGCCCAGGGTCCCTGTTCTGCCCTGGGTCCCTGTTCTGCCCTGGGTCCCTGCCCTGCCCAGGCTCCCTCCCTCGTGTCATGGTACCGAGTGAAGAATGGATGATGTTTGCTGCTTCCACGACCTTGGCCAGCAGAGCCGGGTACGCCTGACCTGAAGCCAGTCAGGACCATCTCTGTGAAGCCAATCCTGTTAAAAATAGGTGGAATCTTGCGCAGTTTCTTGCAGATCTGTCTCTGGAGCATGGTAGGTGGACGCTGTGCCTGCTCAGGAGCAGGATGTACCTGCTGTCTTGAGAATCATCAAATCTCAGACTGGTTTGGGTTGGAAGGGACCTTTAAAACTCATCTCGTTCCAACCCTCCTGCCATAGGCACTAGACCACGTTGCTCCAAGCCCCATCTAACCTGGTCTTGGACAATTCCAGGGATGGAGCAGCCACAGCTTCTTTGTCTAGCCTGTGCCAAGGCCTCACCACCCTCATTGTAAAAAACTTCTTCCTTATAAGTATTCTAAATCAACTCTCCTTCAGTTTAAAACCATTGCCCAAGAATTACACAGAATATGGTCAAGAAGACAGTCAAAATGGCAGAAAATGGTCTTGCTGCAGCAGAGCCATCAGCAGTTACAGACCTTAAACCCTAGCAGACCTTGCTACAGTTTTTGTAAACCATGTATGGCCTCTGCATTGCTTTTTTTTGATTCTTAATGAACTCCTGCCCCATTTGAGGCCAGACATCTGTTCCCAGAGCATCTCCTGACCAGTATTTAGGAAAAAAATTCTTCATGGAAAGAGCTGTCAAGCCTTGGAACAGGCTGCTCAGAGTCACTGGTGGAGTCACCATCCAGGGTGGATGTGGCAGAGGTGGGGTTGGCAGTGCTGGGGGAACAGTTGGACTTGATGATCTCAAATGTTTTTTCCATGATGATGCCGTGGTTCTGTGTCCCCATTACACCTCACCATCCCCAGCTGTGAGCGTGACGGGGAAGGGCACGGTGGGGCATCAAGCAGGAGGGCTTGGAGGGAGCTTGGAGAGGAAAGGCACATCCGTGAGGTGTGGGCTGGATGCTTTGGTCTCTGCAGCTGGAGCTGCAGCCTCAGCACAGCGTGGTTCAGTGCAGGTTGAAGACTGGGAGAAATGCAGAATTCCGACCCCAGAGCAGAGCTGGTGCTGAGCTGTTCCCAGTGCGGCTCCTTATGGACTGCAGGGCTGGTTCTGTGAGGAAGTGTCCATGGCTGGGTCCGTGGCTGCTGCGCTGGCTGGCTGAGTCAGAGCCTCGTATCGCCCTTCGCAGGCAGCTGCAGTTTCCTCCCGGCTGCAGCGGAGCCTTCAGGACCCAGTGCTGGCTCCCCTGGGGCTGCCCACTGTCCACCCTGGCACCGAGACAAGAATGTGTGTGCTGGGCAGGGCCAGGGGATTGCCACCCAAAGAAAGGGAAAAGCTGCCTCCTTGTTTTTCCTGCTCCAACCCCTCTCCCACTTCAGTGGCTGGGAAAGGCAGGGTCCAGCCCAGCTCAAGGTTACATCCTTCTACTGCTGGCCCCAGGCCAGCGAGCGTGAGAGCGAGCAAGACACAATAACACGGATGTCAAACACAGGATCCCTTCCTTGCAGACCTGGGCGGGTGTGCAGGAGCACTGGGAGGGATTAGCAGAGCAGGACTAGCAGTCGGACTAAAGTACAGCAAAGCTGTTAAATAGATTTTTTTTTTACTTCAAAAAAAGGGAGCCTCCTACCTCTGCCTGGACAGGTGTTGGTGTGCAGAAGTTCTGCCCAATCAGTAATTCTGCTGCTCACTGAGATGGGGTAAACCTGCAGAGCCTGGGTACAGCTTGCTTTAAGCCAAGGAGACAGGAGGGGTGACTGGGGCTGCTGCTCAGCCCTTGATTTCAGCAACCAAACTGGCCCTTCTCCTGCTCCAGTCCTCAAGCCCGGGCAGGATTTGTGTTTTGGATGCATTGGCTTAATGCAATGGTTGGTCCTTGTAAGAATTAAGAGCAGGCTGAGGTGAGCTGCTGCCCCAGGCAGTCAGTACAGCAATAGGGGCCTGTGCGATAGGAGGGCACTGGAAAATACCCTTTATCCTGCTAGAAACACAGGGAAGGCCAAGTGAATCTGAACATGGGCAAACATGACCAGAATGAGTTATTGGTGGTTGCTTGTCACTCCCTGCTCAGCTGGCTGTGACTCCACCAAATTCTTTGCTGGGAATTCAGGTTTCCTTTCTCGCATAATGGAAACATTGGAGTTTCTCACTACAGATGGAGCTTGGTTTGGGAACAGAGCTGAGGAAGAGCAGAGGTTCTCTCCCCTCCATTTGCCTTCTGATCACCACCATGCTGGGATGAGGGAGAAGAATGCCTTAGCAGGGAAAAGGAGACACAATAATTGCAGGTTCAGGAAGTATACATATATGTGTCTATATACATATATATATATAAAATACTGGGACATTTGGGATAACTAAATAAAGATAGTGAATTAGGTGGGGAGAAGGGATTGCTCGGAGATTTCTTTCCAAGCTCTATTAGACTGTCACTTCAGTGTAGCCTTACTCATGGGGTTATTTCTTACCTGCCTCCCTACAACTCCCTGACAGGAGGTCGTAGCCAGATGGAGTCAGTGTCTTCTCCCAAGTAATAAGCAATGGGACAAGAGGAAACACCTCAAGTTGAAGCAGAGGAGGTTTAGATCAGATATTAGGACAAGTTTTTTCACAGAAAGAATGGTCAGGCATTGGAACAGGGCAGGGGTGGACCCACCATCCCTGGAAGTGATCAAAAAACATGTGGATGTGGCACTTGGGCACATGGGTTAGTGGCGGCCTTGGCAGTGCTGGGTTAGTGGTTGGACTCATGATCTCTGGGAGCTTTTCCAACCTTAATGATTCCATGCTTCTATGATCTTCTGTGGAGAATTGCAGAAGAAACATCTTCTGACAGTTAAATGCATTTTTTTCTTTAATTGCTATTTGCTTCCCTGCCTCCCCTCTCCAGCCAAGTGGAGTCCAAGATCCCACGGGTGGTGGTCCCCTCATGGACAGTGGCCCCCTGTGCCACAGAGAGCACATGGGCCTGGGGGAGTGATGGCTTTGGAGCCAGGAAATGGGGACAGGACACAGCCAGTTTGAGAGGAGAAGCTGTGCCAGAGGCAGTCCTGGTGCTCTGAGCCTGCTTCCTCTCCTGGTGCCACTGGGGGTGATGCCTTTGGGGGAAGGTCCTGGCAGTGGGTGCCCGCAGCCATGCCCAGTGTGCTGCCGTGCCTGGACAGCCCAAGGAGGCAGCACTGCCCCTGCTTTTGGCAGAGGAGCTGCTGAGCCAGAGCCCATCAATCCATGGCCTGTTTCTCGTGAGCCACTGCAACCTGCGGGGCAGTCCCACCTCATCTGCTTCTTGAAAGCATTCTCAGACCAGTGACCAAAGACCCTGGTGAAGTCAGTCTGGCTGCACTGCCATTCCCACAGGCACAGCACCACCTCCCATGTCCCCATGTCACCCTGCTGTGACAGAGGCACTGCAGCTGGCACAGGGGTCTGAACCCAGAGCCACAGCACATGTGGCGGGTCCACCCTCCCTCCCTCCAAGCATCTCAGTGCCACACGGGCAGGATTCCAGCTGCTGTGACACTGAGGAGCAGCCCCAGGTACAATAACGTTTATCCTAGGAGCAGAAACCGGGCAGTGAGCAGGGCTGATTGTGTTGCTACAGTCCTGGGACCAGGTAGAGCAGGGTTAATGCCACCAGAGTGTCTGTGCAATGGCCTTTTTATCTGATCCGGCCCATCGCGTTTCCTGGTGGAGCACTTTGTGTCCGGTCAGCGAGGCTGCTTGGCAGCAGAGCAGAGAGGAAGGCTGGAAGTAAACACAGGCGCTCTTGGATCAGTAGCTGGGAAATGCAGTGAGAAGCTGCCTGGGATTGCCGTCTCCAAAACCTCCTTGTTTCCTTGCCTCGCAGACAAACGGCTTCCTGCCAGAGACAGCGCTCACCACCAGGCCTGCGGCAGCACCGCCCGGCCCCTTCTCCCAGCACAGCACGGCTGCCGCGGCCGCTCTGCCTCCCGTGGGCATTTCCAGCCACTCACCTGGATCAGCAATTTGAAGTGGTTTGGAACTTTGTGAGGTTTGAGTGCCCAACTCCACAAAATCCCAGCCATATTAACTGAAAGTGTTGATCCCCACTGGAGCAGCAACAGCCACATCCACTGGGACAGGGACAGAAACAGGGACAGGGAGAGCTGCTATGATGGACACTGCCATCAAGTCCCAGCATGGCTGGAGATCTTGGTTGCTGAAATTCTAATATCTGTACATTCACCTTTCTCCTTTGAACCAGAGTCTGGTTTGAGCATGGCCTGGGGCTTCCTGGAATGACTGAAAGAAACATTAGGAAGAAATCCTTCCCTGTGAGGGTGGTGAGGCCCTGGCACAGGGTGCCCAGAGAAGCTGTAGCTGCCCCATCGCTGGAAGTGTCCAAGGCCAGGCTGGACAGGGTTTGGAGCAACCTGGGATAGCGGAAGGTGTCTCTGCCCACAGCAGGGCATGGAATGGGATGAGTTTATGGTCCCTTCTAACCCAAACCAGACCATGCTTCTATGAAACCTTGGTGGGGTCAGATAGGGAAACATCATTGTGAATAACTCAGAGCCGAGTCAGTAGAGAGGATGTGGCTCTCCAACAGGTGACCAGGCGGGAAAAGCAAGACCTTGTCCCCAGAGGTTCTTGTGAGCAGAAGCAGCTGAGCAGCCTAGGTGGAGATAGAAGGTTTAGCTGGAGAGATGATGGTGTGGTCGTGCTACTTTGGAATCACTGTCCATCCCCTTACCTCTTCAAGCTTTTCCTTGCTTCTCCTTGGATTTGAGAGAATGTAAATGTACAAACTCCAAGGCTGAGAGGAAAACCAGACATGAGGGGTGTGTCAAAATTCCAGATATGAGACAGCTACAGAAATGTCCAACACAGAGTAAGGAATGAGAGGTCGCTTGAGTCCAGACAGCTCAGTGTGTCTGCCAAGAGGGTTTCCCAAATAATGAAACCATTTGCCTGTTGGTGCTGTCCTGTACACCTAAAAAAAAGTGTGGAAAGAAGAATAAAGAGAGAGGGTTTGAGGCTCATCCAAATGTCTCTGTATCGGTGATGTATGTAGTGTTCAGCTACAGAAATAAATAATCCATTCCATGGAGCCTTAGCTGAGGCTTGGGCTCTGGACATGGCTCTGGGCTTCACTCCACTCTGGGCAGGAAGGAAAGCAGCCTAATTCAGCAGAAATAACCAGCATTTCTTATGGAGACATGGAATAAAGGAGCCTATTTCCTCAGCCTGAGCTTTTCTCTGTAAGGTCAATAATCACAAAATGCACTAGACTGGAGGGTACTGGGATCCCAGTGGCAGCATTTTCCATGTCACGGGCTTGTTCTGCGCCTCTCTGGAGCTGTGACTTCACTGGCTTGCAATGTGGTCGCTGCGGCCACGTGGACGGGCAGCAGCCGTTACCCTGGCGTGAGCTGGCCTCTCATTCCCACCGGGACCTCCTTTGGATTTCATATCTCGGGGCAGAAGGGCAGTTGGCAAATTTCATGTTCCCACTGTCTCAGCTCTTCTCAGCTCTTTACATCCATGGACTTTTCTGGATTTTCCCTGGAAGGAGACTCTGGCCTGCTGCTTTCCCTTTTCTTACATCCCATTTCTGGTTCATCCAACCCCTGGATGTATGAACAGCCAGTTCCCATTTTTGTGTGCCTGTGCTGACAGCCTGGATTCAAAGGTGCTGTGCTCAGCAGAGTTATTGCAGGGCACTGCAGGTCCCAGGGGCTGTCCCCATGGTCACCAATACCAGCCACCAGTGTTATGCACAGATTGGCGCTTGAGCAAACAAGCCTGTCTTGAATCCATGTTCCATACAGGTGATGTGCTGGGTGCTGAGCTGAGCAATGTCTCTCCAGTTATCACTCAAAGAATCACAGAATTACAGACTTATTATCTTTGGAAGGGACCTTAAAGCTCATCTCATCCCACACCCTGCCATGGGCAGGGACACCTTCCACTACCCCAGGTTCCTCCAAGCCCCGTCCAACCTGGCCTTGAACACTTCCAGGGATGGGTCATTCTACTGTTCTCTGAAGTTTTGTAGCCAAAATTGGATGTGTCTTGCTCCATCCCATCTTACCAGCTGGTACCTCTTGCCCTGCTCTGATCTGTGCCAAGTGGGATGCATTCACCTTGTTACTGATCCCCAGTTCTTCAGTCAGGCTGGCAGATGCCCAAGAAACCTTTGCTCAAACACACAAACTGAGAAACACAAGTAGAAAAGCTTTTTGTCCTTAAACATCAAGGCTTCTGTGTTTATTTAGAAAGAGTGAAAGTCGTCCCCAAACCCAAGCCCAAACTCAAGTCTGTATCTGACTTCCTACCACTCCCCCTTCTTCCTCCAACGCCCCTGTAGTCTCAAACAAGTGGATGTTCACAGAAGATCCTGCCAGGCTCATGGATCAAAATAAAATATTTGGAGACTTAGGTTTTTCATGAGCCAGTTCCCTGACGCTGTTCACAGGAGGAGCCAAGTCCCTGGGCCGAGCAGCCTCCTCTGTGTTGCAACACGCACACGCTTGCCTGTGGATTTGCATGTCTGAGTCCTTACTCACCCCTCGGAGAGCACAGCACCGCCTGGGAACTGGGAACGGGACAGGCATGGGGCAGCCTGGGATTTAGGGGAGTAACGTGACTGTGTATCTGCATCTCTGGGTAAAGGGAGGATGCTGTGCTTCCTTTGATGGGAAAACGAGTGTCCAAGCCTTTTCCAGCCTGTGTGCTCATGCTCCTGCCTTGCCATGGATATCTGTCTCTGTGCACTGGTGCTGGAAGAGGCTCCTGGCTGAAAAAGAGTTCTTGATAGGAGCAGTGAAGAGAGCTGGAAGCTTCCCACAGCAGTGCCAGGGGAATCTGCTGCACTTGAAGCCTCTCTCCCTCCTTTCACAGTTGTGTTCGTGGGAGCTGGGGGAGGTCCAAGGCAGCACAGCTGGGCTGAGCAGCCTCAGCCAGTGCTCCCTCAGTCTGCCAAGTGCTGGCAGCAGGGACTGAACTTTCCCTCTTGGCTGAGTGCTTGGCTGGCTAGTGCAGCTCAGGCTGCATGCAGTAGCCTCTGGCGTCGCTCAAGCCCTTGGAGGCTCTCAAGCCACTTTCTTGCCACTAGTAATGATGTCTCTCCGTGCCTCTGGAAGATAACCAGGTTCCTATAGCTGCCGGTAGAAGCAGGGAAACTGAGGCTCGTGAAGTTAAAGCGATGGCTCTGGGCCCTGTAAGGTGCCAGGGAGGCTGTGTCTCTTGGCTGCCCTCAGATCAGGTTATTTAGTCTGTGTGGGACCTTTACTGCTTTATGTAAACATCACCGTGACTATAATATATCATCAGGCTCCAGTTATTCCCTGAGCTTGTGTCTGACTTCTCCTGAGGAATCTGATTCTGTTTTTCTGTCCCACATGGACATAGCCCAAAGGCCCTGGGACTTTGTGAATGGAGGGATTTAGCTGCCTGCAAGATGCAGTGTGAGGTTCAAACCAGGAGGAAATGTCACTAGGGAGCAGCCTCTGTGCAAGCATTCCAGGTCCCTAAGCTGCTCTGGGGGTTTTGCTTGGATTTCTCCATCCAAGAGCTCTTACTGGGATCCCCCAGCATTTTGCAGAGAAGGGTGTTGCTCTGGTCCCATAAAGCACGGAGCAGGCACAGCCACCTGCATCCCGCTGGTGTTTAATTCCTCTGCTGCTGGGTGTGGAAGTTCTACATTAGATTTACTCCATTTGCCAGGAGTTGCAGGAGCTTGAGATTGTGAGACATATTTGGGGTTTCTTATTCAGTTAAAGCAGTGAAAGGAAATGTATGGAGAGGGAGGGATGTCCCCCAGGCATGCATGGAGCTATTAACTCCGCCTGTTAAATTCTCTCCCTCGGGAATATCGCTCCAGTGCAGTTTGCCTGCAGTTTGCCTGCAGTTTGCAGGATCACAGGGGAAGCCATACAAGAAGCAGCTGGGATCACTTGGCTCGTTCAGAGAGGAGAGGGGGATTCTGAGAGGGGACCTCACCACGGTCTGCAGCTTCAGACCTGGGGAATGGCTGGAGCTGTGTCAGGGTAGGGTCAGGCTGGAGATTAGGGAAAGGTTCTTCCTCCAGAGGGTGCTGGGCACTGCCCAGGCTCCCCAGGGAATGGGCACGGCCCCGAGGCTGCCAGAGCTCCAGGAGCGTTTGGACAGCGCTGCCAGGGATGCCCAGGCTGGGGTTGTTGGGGTGTCTGGGCAGGGCCAGGAGCTGGACTGGGTGATCCTGGTGGGTCCCTTCCAGCTCAGGACATTCTGTGATTCTTTGAGCTGTAGTGCAGCCATGCAGAACAGCTAGGATGCACAGCCAGTGGTTCATGGATATGGGACTTGTTGCTCAGGATGGGCCCTTCCAGCCAGTGTGGCTGTACCCATAGAGCACTGCAGGGGCTCGGAGAGGTGGCAAATACAGGTAGGTCACTGTGCTGTGACGGAGCCTGGTGTGAGGCTGAGGGGGAGCGAGCCAGGCAGTTGCCCACCCATGGGCTGTCTCCGAGCACACCATGGGCAGCTCTGGCTGAGTAGAAGATGTCGGAGTGTCTTTCCTCATGTTCCAAGGGCTCCATTGCCCCAGTATCCTGCATGCCCATGGGATGTGTGCCCCGTGGTAGAAACAAGCCCTTAGGAAGGGAAATCTCTCCAGCACTGCACCTCACTGTCCTGCTCTTGGCCACAGTAGGGCTTTGGAAACTCCCCTGCAGCCCAACCGTGCTTCCCCCACAGTAGTTTCTGAGAGCCGTCCGGAGCCTCCCATCAAGGTGTTCCTCAGTCCTGCCATGAGCAGAGGCTGTTTTGCGGGGTGGGGGTGGAGAACCAACTTTCTGGTTTCCCTGACTTTGTAAACAGGAGGAAGTAGGAGAGACTCGAAATTTGATTATCTTCCAAGGGGACTCTCATCCCCTCCAAGGCATGTCTCAACTTCCCAGGCAAGGCTGGAGCCGTTCCAAGAGTTGCGATGTTTCTTGTCCTCTTTTGAAGCACTTTCCTTTGCTCCTCTCTGGTAAAAACCTCCTCAGGTAGCAAAGCCCCGAGCCTGGTGCACCAGGAGCCTGTGGCTGGAGCATGCGGCCAACTGAGACTCCCATGTCTCCTCCCACTGGAGGGGAGAGCTGTGCAGGAAAGTTGCTCCAAAGGAGTGATTTTATGCAGAAGTACACGTTTGGAGTCTTGCTCCCGGGGCATTTGCTCCCTGCCTGGGGAGAGCCGGGGCATCCACAAGCCAGGGTGTGGGCAGGACCCTCTGGCAGGCTCGGAAAGCCTTTGGTGGTGACTGGGGCACTCTTTGTGTAAGCGAGGCAATCTGGCATAGAGCTGTTTCCCTGGGCAAGTTCCTAGGGTTTCCCTCCTCCTGCCTACCTCTTTCCTCCAATTTTGTGGATATTTGTGGGTTTGCACTGCAGGCGCTCCGTGCTACACGGCTCACACAGCCTCAGCTTGCTTTGGAGAGGGACTGAAAGGAAAGAACTAAAAATAATAGTGATGGTTATCAAGTTCTATGGGATTCCAGGAATCTGCCCTGGCCTCTGGAGCTGCACAGGGTGGACACAAGCACCCAGCCAAGCAGCTCCTCTGACAGCCAGGTGTGGGATGGGGGGCTTTAAGTAGGTTTTGAGGCTCACCGTTCCCTCTGGCAGGACAGCTCTGCCCACCTGCCACCTCCAAGGTGGGATTAAACCTCTCCTGCAAAGGCTCCTGCTCCCCTGGCTGCACACAAACAGGATGGCCGTGGCCTTGCAGCCAGGAAGGCTCTGAATCACCAGCAGCTCCCTCCTGCCGACAGCAAGCCCTGCCTGCTTCCTGTGCCCAGTGAGGCAGGGTCAGAGGGTCTGCAGGGACATGGAATGGGCTCCAGGGACAGTGGCTGGGACGGGAAGATGCTGCTGAGGGAGGTCTGGGAGTCCACAGGCAGCAGAGAAAGAAACAGTAGTAAAAAGGAATTTTTGCAATTTTTGTAAAGCAGGCAAGCCTGAAAAGTATGGCAAAATCCAACCTTGCCAAGGTTATTGAAGGAAATAGCAAAGGATGGGTTGCACAACTCTTGTAAACTGTCCAGACATATAAATGAAAGGGGAAGAAGGAAAGGAGAAGTGGGGCTGGTATGTGCTGAGGATGGGACAGAGACATAGGATAATCTATGTATTGTTCCAAAAAAACCAACATGAAAACTTTCCCCGTGTTTTTGGTGGCACTGGGAACACTAGCCAAAGGGGAGAGAGGAGGGTGACGAGTGCCTGGGAATGGGAAGTGCCACAACCAAAAAGGAATCAGCAGGCAAGAAGCTTTGAGCATAGAAACAGGTAGGAGCAGCTAGCTTCTCCTCCAGGAATGAGAAAAGGCTCGCACAAAACTGAAGTCATGGAAGAAAGGTTTGTGATAAATCTGTCAAAGCTCGGGAGTTGGGTCGTTTTGCTGGAGAACAGCCAACAAGGCCTATGGATTTGGAAGGGAGGTGTTCTTGGCATGTAGGTGTCTGTTAGTCTGAATCTGTGAGTATGCAAAGCTTTAGAATAAAGATTAAAATAGAGAATAATTAAGAACATGGAAAATGGATAAGATGAGATACAGATTTTCTGAAAGTAAATGATGCCAGAGTAGATAAAAAACCTGAACTTCTCGACAAAGCAGACAGGATACATGTAAGTTGTCTGGTCTGCAGTAAAGGAGAATATTAAATCCATTGGGAGAGGAAGATGCTGGGCTGTGAGCACTGTGCTAGATGGGCTTCTCATAAATTGGGCTTGTTGTTTGGCATTTTTAATGGTCTTGGCACAAAACATACAAATTGCTGAAGAAATTTGGTGATTACCTGTAATTGGAAATCATCAAAACAAAGGAGTTGGGGGAAATTGTACACAAAGAACAGGATTCCCTTCAGAATAGGAAAACAAGGAATGTGACGAAATGAGGGAGTCAAGGAGCAATGCACAGGGGGATGTGCAGCTGGACTTCTGCTCTGGTGTGGAGATAACAGTCACCCAGAGTCCAGCAAATTGAGAAACACAAAAGACTTGAGAGCACGAGTCAGCCCTAGAGTCCCTGAAGTGTGCAGAGGGAGGAGAGGAGGGGAAGCAGTGCTGCTGTTCCTGGGTGATGCGTGGCTGCATCCGGATCCTCTTGTGGGATGATGGTGCAGAAACCAAATGTGAGGCAGAAGCCTTGCTTTTGCTGTGGGATGTTGTGACGTGGCCCCTGTGTCCCCCGATCTGATGAGCATGTTTGTTCTTGAAGGCTGGGGACGATTCACTCTCCTGTGCCCTGCTGTCCTTTGCATCTCGCAGGATGTGATCTCATGGGATTACCTGACTCACTTTAACGTATTGCTGCTGCTGCTTCACCTCACCTCTCCCAGGTGTGCTCTGCTGAGCCCATGCTCTCCTGAGGCTCCTCTGACCAGCCAGGGAGCTGCTTCAGTGCTCTGCAAGAGCAGAAAAGGGGGGAGTATTCCCATGTTTGCAAGGAGAATGGCTCCTGTGGGATCTGAGATTGTGCCAGCACCAGTCCAAGGATGTGAGCAAGCACTAGGGAGGGGTTCAGGGAAGATGGAGCTCCTGCAATGTCCCTCCTTGGCAGCAGGGAGCTTTGAGGCTGGCTCTGCTGTACCATGAAGCTGTACCCTGAGCATCAGTGCCCAGTGAGTGTCCTGGACAGGTCCCTGGGCTGGAAGGGTCTTTGCTCTGATTTATCCCTGTGTGATGAGAGTGACCAGTTCTGGTCGTAAACAGACAAATGGGAGCTGCAGGGAAATCTGCAGGCAGATCAGGAAAATGAAGATGCTGTCATACAGGAGGAGACCTTGGAGTAGGGGGCTGTGGAGAGGGGCTGGCTGCCAGGGGCTATTCCTGCTGTTCCCTGACAGGGGAGGAGAGACTGGAGCTGAGCCAAGAGCACCAGGAGTGAAGGTGCAAAGTGCCACAAGTGAAGCCAGGCTGCAAAATAGAAGAAGGCTCTAAATCCCCCAGAAAACAGTTTGCCACACCTTGTCCTGGTGGAAAAAAAATTCCACCTCAGTTCCTGTCAGGACTAGGGGACAAGGCAGTGTGGGAGCAAAGCCCAGCCTGGGTAACACAGTCCCCTCCAGCCCGTGCTCAGGGCTTCTCAGAAGTGTGATCTGTCCCCAGGGTGTGCCTGGGCAGAGCACAGGTTTGCAAGGTTTCTTTTGCCTTTGCCAGTTATTGAAGGGCCATGTGCTCCTACTGCCAGGGCTGCACCCTCGAGGTGTCCTGGCTGTGCTCCCCACACCCATGTGGGCACCAGGCCCAGTTCCTGTGCCCTGCTGCACAGTTATCTCTCCTGGCTACAGGGAGTGAGTAATGCTCCAGCCTTAAAAGAATCCCTCCTGGCTGTTAGTTCTGCCCTTTGCCAAACCCCTTTGCATCATTTGCTGTGTGCACCCTGTGCCAGCATCCCTACCAGATACTGGCACTGGCAGAGGGTGACAGAAGAAAATGATGGTTTGAGCACGGCCCTTTCTTTTTTTTTAATAATCTCATGATACCATATTTTGTGTTGCAACACAAAGGATCACCTGAGGCAGTAGAATGGTGAGAAAATAAGCCTATTAAAATGCTTGAGCTTACTTAACTCTCCGACAACATCAGAGGATAACCAGGCAGTTTTCAGCCAAGTCTGTGAGTCATGTTGTCCTGCACAATTGTTGCTGCTCAGCTCATCTGTTTGCTGTAATTGCTGAGGGAGAACCGCTCGAGCCAAACACCATCATCCTGCCCAACACAGCCAGGACATGCCAAGCTCCTGGTCAGCGTTTCAGTCACTGGAGCCCAACACCTGAAATCAAATAACCCCTAAAACCCTTGAACAGTTGTGATGGGAACCCATCAGGAAACAAAGCTGATGATTTTTCCGTCTATGTGAAGCTTTTTAAAAAGAAACATTGATGATTCAAAATAATCAAATAATGTAAATCAAATGAGCTCTCAGCACTATCTGGATCATCTCCTATCTCAGGTACTGGCATAAAGCCTCCAGCCTTCCCTTGGAAAATGCTGGGAAAGTGGCCCATTCATTGCCTGCCACTGTCAAGTGTTTTTTCAGCCTGCTCCTGATTAAGCAGTGTGGTATCAAGGGGATAATTGCTCGTTGGAATCGATCCCAGAAGAAAATAATTCACTTCTTTCGTATCAAGTCCTTTCTTGCCAGGCAAGATACCCACAAGACTTATCTCCCTCTTCAGTGCCGGCCTCTAATTACTGTTTAAACAGCTCATTAGAAAACCTTCATTAACGTGTAATAGCTGAAGCTGGAAATAACTGAGGGCTGGTGCTGTGGCGAGGCGCTGCCGCCCACGCGCAGGCTGGGCTGGGGCACCGTCCAGCCAGGACAGGGCACCACCAGCCCCGGGATGGCACTGCTCCTGCTGCCAGCCTGCCTGCCCCACCTGCACCACGGCGTGGCTCCAGCCCTGCTGGGAGCCCCCTGGCAGTTGAGCTCTGTGCCCAGCCCATTTCCCTGCCTAGCACGGGATTTCAGCAGCTGCAGGCATTGCAAAGCTGTAATTGCAGCCTGGAGAAATTTGGGCACCATGGTGATCCTATTTTAAAGCAAAAAAAAAAACCAAAAACATACATGGGAATAGGTTTTATATGAATTTATTTGCTGGTGAAATGTTCACAAGTGAGAGCCTGAAGTTTTCTTGTGTCCCCAGAGAATGGTCAGCATTAGCCCAGATCCCCCCTAACCCTGCTGCAGTCCTGGCCAGGCTGGGGCTGATCTCTCTGGCTGTCAAACACCAGGGAAGGAATAGACAGGCAGGCTCCATCCTTCCCTGTGTCCTGGCTCCCTGACAGTTTCAGCCCCAGAGGAGTCACTTTTTGGCATTAACCTTCTACTGGGTTTTTCAGCAGGAAAACCACAAATGTTTAATAAAACGGATTGCCCTGAGCATGCCAGGCAGCACTGGGAGAGGGTGCGGGTCTGCCCTTGGGGCTGGCGGCTCAACTCAGCACAAGTGGGCCCTGTAAATATTTTCTTGACATTTAGGAAGTTTAGAGAAGTGTTTAGTATTTCTCTGCCAAACTGACAACCCCCGTGTGAAGAAGGAAGGAGATGTTCAGGACTCCCTTCCCTGCCCCAGAAGATAAAGAGTGGACAGTTTCAGCTGGTTTGAGTTAGGAAAGCAAAACCCTGCAGCTGGTGTGGGATTGGGGTGCTCCCCCCTTCCTTCTGCTACTGCAGTTTGGGGTGGCAACACTACCTGTGATTTGTTCAGCTCCTGTGCTGAGCTGCACATGGAGCTGCAGATGTGGGAATCTTGCCACGGGGAGCAAGTGTGGCTCAGGGAACACCTTCACACACACTTGGGCTGACATCCAGTCAGGCACCTGACAGTGGGAAAACCATGTCCTTTGGGGATGGATTCAAACTCAAAGCAGAACTGAGGTTATTCACGGTTACAGGCACCATCAGTTTTACAAGATGTGAGTCCTTGTGTTCCTCAATCTCTCTGTACTCAGTAACACACTTGGTTTTTGTTTCCACTTCATGAATCTTGTGGAGTTACTGAAAACTCTGAAATATAGAACTCTGCCAAGAATGGCAATGTTACCTCTGACTTCCCATCACTTCAGCACCTGTGAGGTGCAGTCCACAAGCAGCTGCAGCCAGGTCAGAACTCTCAGAATCAGGGGGCTCAAGAAGCAGCCAGCTGCAAACATGCACCCACAGCCATCCCCAAAGTCTTTTTCGGGAAGTACACGATGATTTGTGGTGGCACCTGTGCAGCACTGGATTTTTGATATGAATTGCACCTCATCTGTTGGGAGGTGTCCCTGCCCATGGCAGGCAGTGGAATGAGAGGATCTTTCAGGTCCCTCCCAACCCACATCAGTCTGTGATGATGTGAGTTGTGGGGCTGTGTCTGTTGGTAGTGACCAGCATGCTCAGGGAACCTCTGTCATGGAAAAACTTATTGTGGAGTGAAGGAAGACTGAGACAGCTCTGCAAGTATCAGTTTAAATGCCTTTAGCAGCCTGAGGAGGAATTTACAAGTTTGGCAGTTTCTGGTTCAGCTAAAATTCCGCATTGGGGGTCCTTTGAGGCTGTAAGTGAGAATCTGGATGTGAGCTGACACTGAAATGTTGTCAGCACTCATTAGCACTCACCCAGCTCCTCAGAAAGCTCATTTGGGAGTCACTGGGTCTCTGGTTTGGATCCAGGCATCCCAGCTCATCAGCTCCTGTTTCCATAGCAAAGCTGCCCAGCTCTCCAAGGTTTGCGGGGATGTGGAGATGTGCAGGGCTGTGAGGATGCTGGCGTCCTGGCAGAAGGCTCCACTCAAAATTCAGGAGCTCATAGCTTGTCAGGTGCCAGCTTAGGCAGTGTCCCTTCCCATGGTCACACTGCTGACCACAGGACAGACACGCCCTCTGTCAGGTTTGTCCCTTTCAGCCACAGTCCAGCAGGTGTTTTCATGATGGAATTGTGGGGATGGCACATGTGTTAAATTCTCAATTCTGTATCTTTCGTTTCTCAGTATTTTATTGCTGATTAAAGCAGAGGAATGGCCCATGCTGGGCTGTCAGGAGCTGCTGGGCCCACGGAGAGGAGTGTCCTCATGGAGAGGAGAGCTCCTGTCACAGCTGGGTGTGGAGCATCACGTCCAGGCATCTGTTGGCTTTTTCCCTTCCCCTGCTTTTGCCCATTAGTTTTCCATACTCATTCCTTTTGGTTTCTTTTTCTCTCAGTCTTTGTTTCAGCACTTCCAAAGCAGCCTCGGGCACCATCTGTGTGGGGGTGTCTGTATCTGACTGACAGCTTTGGTACCTGAGAGGATCCATAGGATCCCAGGAGCCCTGACATTGCAGTACACATGTGCTGAACAGAGAAGCAGGCAGGTGCAGAAGCTAAAAATTATGTCAATTCATTAATTAAACAAGAAACCTCTGTTTCATGCAGAGCCAGTGCTGGAGCAATTCCTTCCTGGCAGCAAAGGGAGAAGGGTCCTGATGGAGCCAGGGAGGTGGGACATGGTTGTTCACAGGGTGTGCAACCAAAAAGCTGAGTGTGACAGGTCCAAGTTCAGTGATGTGAACTCTGTAACTCCTGCTGGGAAAGCTGAGTTGTAAAATATCCCATGGGTGACACGTGCCTGACTGAATAGATGTTGAGGGAAGGACCTTTCTGTCCCATGCTGGTCCCTGGGACCTGGTGCTGTTCACATGAGCTTGACTACTTCCAGTGCCTGGAGCCGTTTGGGAGGAGGCAGGAGGAAGCTGTGTGGGAGGGAAATGAGAGAAACAGGTAACTGAGACTTCCTAACACTGCAGGGCTGCAAGGAACTGGAAATCATCTCCAGTGCTTTCAGAGGTGCACACTGGACACAGCCATTCGTGATAAAAACTCCATCGGCTGAGAGTGATGAGGCAGCAAAACCAGCCAGAGTTTTCATGAGATGCTGCCTTTCCCCATGAGCTATATGGAAGCTCATCTGATTAAGCTGGCATTTTTATAAACTTGTTTTTCTGATACACATTTTCTGCCTCTGCCCATGATAAGGGAGTTGGTGCTGCTGGACAGTGCTGTCCTTGGGGAAAAACCCAGCAAACCATAGCCCCTGGCAACAGGAGCACATCCCCGGGGAACCCCTGTGGGGAACCACTGTGTCCCTGGTCTGTCAGGTGAAGAACCTCAGTGCATTTATTGGGGTTAGGTGTGCCCTGTCCAGGGAAAGCAGCGGCTGAATTAAGAGGAGACACACGCTGGTGTCCAGAAGTCCTGTCCCTGGAAGTGTTCCGGGCCAGGTTGGAAAGGTCTCTGAGCATAATACAAATATTTTAATAAGAATTGTATTTTACAATCAAAGCATTTTTTTAGAAAGAACAATTTCACCACTATCTAAGTAGCAAACCCTAATATCTCCATTATCAAGCACTGTCACTTAGAAGCACATATAATATCTGATCAATACCTGCGATGAGGTTCTCTGCCCTCATCTGCTACTTAGAGTTTTTCCCTCTTTAGGCCTTGGTAATCTTGGTTTTTGTCTTTGTCACCTTGCTATTGAAATTCAAGTATAAAGGTATGAAAACAGGTGATGGTAGAACCCGGACCAGACTGTAGCACGTGCTCTGAGCTCCAATCCTGCCCTATTTGCTTGGAAATCCCTTTCCAGGTACATTTCTTCCCAGGGCTTTCCCATATACATACAAATGTGTATATTCTGTTCTATATAATGTGTGTATAATATATGCATATAAATGTATATGTTCTGTATATATAATGTCTTCTGTTAACAAAGAGAGCCTAATTGGGTGCCCGCAGCAGTGGGAGCTCAGCCCCACGGCCCTTTTTGCTCCCACTGAACTTTTCCTTGTTATTCTTGAGGAAGCTGAGCAGGGGTCAGGCCCAGGCAGGGAAATGAGGTCTGGGGTGATGGAAAATTCAGACCCCGCAGCCACCTCCTATGATATAGATATAAATGGAATGGAAAATTATTTTGAATAAAAGTGCACTGCCCTCTGAGAAATGTTCTCACAGAACCGCCTCCAAGAGCGCCTTAACTCTTTATCAGAGCACAGCACTGTGTGCTGGGGGGACCTTGGGGCAGTGGTGACAGCCAGAGGCAGAAACATGCCAGCACTGGAGACACGCCAGAGCCAGGGATATGCCAGCACGGCTGTGACAGAGCACCATGGCCAAGCAGCCCCTGCTGCTTCCCAAGCACAGCCCAAGAGGGAGATTCCCTGTCCTTTCCCTCTCCCTCCACCGATGGTGACTCTAACTCAGTGACCTGGCCAGATCTGTGTCCCCAGGAAAGAAATGGGACACAGCTCCAGCTCTCTCCATCTCCGCAAGGCAGCACAAGGACAGCCTGGGGTGCAGATGTGGCCTCTGCCCCCCTGTCTGCACCCAAATTGCTCTGAATTCTTATCACAGCACCTTAGCTGGGAGTGTGGTGCTGGGCTGGCACAGCAAGGCACAGACAGGGATGTGCCCAAGCCATTCCTTATCTGTTCCCAGTCCAACACCAGTCTCTCTGCTTTGCATGCGAGAGGGAAGTGTCCATCCTCAGGGACACAAAGAGCTGCCTGGGAGCCCTCTTGCCCCAGGGCAGAGTGCAGGGACAGCCAGGACAGCGGGACAGGGGTGCAGCAGGAGGGTGGAATCCAGCAGGAGACGGGGTAGGGAACACAGAGAACGTGACATGGCAGTGTCCAGGCACTGGCCTTGCCTTCTCCCGTGTCACTCGTCACTGCCACCACTGTCAAGGCTTCAGAGGAGAATGAAATGCCAGGGAGTGGGAAAGCTCATGGAAGGAAGAGGAGCAGGGAGGTGGGCAAGTTCTCATAGCACGGGGAGAGAGGTCCCCTGGGAGCAGGGGGAGCCTCCTGCCACGGGCTGTGAGAGCCCAGGGCCAAATTGCTCCGAGGGATTCCTGGATCCTTCCCATCTCCACGGCCTCTGTCTCTTCTGCCTCCCAGCACCTCCTAAAAGCAGAAAGGGTTTCCCCCTTTGGGCGCTGACACACAGTTTTGTTTGCTGCTCAGAACAGCAACACCTGCATGGGTGGGGAGCCAAGGCTGTGGCTGGGAGGGAAGGGGAGCACAAGCCAAGAGCTGGTGCAAACACATGTGAAATAAAGCAACAGGGCAGAGATTTTATGTGCTTTTTAAGGAAACTAACTGGAAACAGACACTTAAAGACTTCATCAAAGGCAGAAAGCAAAAATCTAACAGGCCATTTGTCCAAAGCCTTGTGGCAAAATACCAAATCCTAAATGAATCCCCAGAAAAAAACTGATTTGGTTCATTATAAGTCAATTTGTAAGAGCCCAGAAGATAACACTGGGAGCCAAACCAGGCACTGGAGACTGGTCCAGGATGAGCCCCACAGTCCAGTCCCATGGCCATTGTCCTGTGTAACGATGGGACTCGCTGGATGTGGGATGGAACTTACACATACACCTCAGTAGATGTGGTGACATGTGCCCTGTGTTCTCCACTCATTAAGGACACAAATCATTCAGTTGTGGAAGAGAAGCTGCTGGAGAAACATCTGTAGTTACTAAAACCCTTCCAGCTTTCATTTCTTTTCAGACAAAGAAAAAGAAATGGGAGGGCTCCTTAGCTAGGACCAGTTTTTTAATCTTATTTCAGCTCTGAAGAGGACAGATGCCAGACATGAGCTGGTAGGTTTGTGAATATCTTCCAGCCTTAATTCATGAAGAAGGACTCTCCAGGCCAGAGGGAGCATCATGTCCTGAACCCACATGGGCTTGGGCTTGTTTGCATTGCTATCGTTGTTAGTCATTGCACCAAGGACTTGGAAGATATTTAATAAACTGATTTGCTGAAGGTATTAAAGTTGAAAAGGGAAATGGATTTCACTCAGCACAGAGGCACTCTGAGTGCCCATAACAGCTTCACTCCACCTGTCCAACACAGCTCTGAGGGTAAAATGTAGAGGGGAATACAACAATCCCCAGGAGCCATGTGTGTCCCCCAGGAGCCGTGTCCCCAGGAGCTGTGTGTGTTCCCCAGGAATCGTGTCCCCAGGAGCCGTGTCCCCAGGAGCTGTGTGTGTTCCCCAGGAATCGTGTCCCCAGGAGCCGTGTCCCCAGGAGCCGTGTCCCTTCAGGCACGGGCAGCCGCGCTGCCGCCACCGGGCTCACAAGCACTGTTGGGAGCGCGTTTTTTCCCAGGCAGATTACACAGCCTTTTTAGCTCCATCCCCCCACTACACCCCCCTTCCTCTGTTATTTTGGTGCCTTTCCCCAAGGGAAACAAAGTTAGTTCAAACACTGTTCCCACCAGAAAGGCAAAAGCTCCCCCCACCCCCCTTTTTCCTTCCTCTTTTGGGTTCAGGGTAATGTGTCCCATGACAAAACAAGCACAGATCCCTGCACAGAGGGCTTTGCCTTTCTCCTTAAAGGGAGAGTCTTTCTCCAGGGTCCTGGGGGTACCTCTCTCCAGGTGCCTTTCAGATGGTCAAGCTGGACTCTCTTTGCCTTTGGTGAAAGCCAGACATGGGAGGCAACGCTGGTGGGTGGAAATAGGGTAATATGGAGTGAAGAGCAGTGATATGGCCAAGAAAACCACGCTGGAGTCCTGTGGCTGAGATTAGGCCATCCCCACTGGAGATATCTCCATGCTGGAAAAGACGGAGAGCGACTTTTTGCAAAGGGAGACAGTGATAGGACAAGAGGGAATGGTTTTAAGCTAAAAGAGGAGAGATTTACATCAGATATTAGGCGGACACACTTCCCTGTCTGGAAGTGTCCAAGGCCAGGCTGGACAGGGCTTAGAGCAACCTGGTCTAGTAGAAGGTGTCCCTGCCCATGGCAGAGGGTGAAACGAGATGGGCTTTAAGGCCCCTTCCAACCCAAACAGTTCTGATTTTCCATGACAGTGAATTGTTCAGGCCCCTCTGCCACCCACAGGGAAACAAGGTGCCTCCTGGGCCTCTAAATCCAATGTCCAAGACAGAGCAGGAGCTCAAAACATTTCTCTCCACTGCCTGTAGGAATGATGGGTGAGGAGTTACCCCTCCTTCCCCACTCAGAGCAAGATGTGATGGGCTCACAGGCAGGAAAAGACCACTTCAATCCAAACCCCCAGCCTGCTTCAATCAGCAGGAACATCTGGGCAGGTGGCCCAAGTATAAGTGTTTATTTGGAAGTGGCTGATCTTGGCCTCTGGAAGAGCACTTCGGGCTGTCCTCCACTGCAGCAGGGCTGTACCTGCTGCAGGAACCTTCTGAAGATGTTCCATGAATCTGGGCTTTCCCTGCTCCTTTGTGAAGGCAGATTTATACTCTTTCAGTAACTGTGTCATAAAACCTTCTTCCCACTCGGGTGGTCAGCACTTCCCTGCCTACCATGTCAAAGGAAATTTAAGTACTTTTGGTGCATGTGGCTGCTTCATCCTCAGCCCTGCTTGGAGCTGAGCATCTTCTCCCTGCAGAGTCATGGCACAGGCTGGCATCACACCCACTCAGTGTATCATTGACATCAGTCACACCTCTGTGCCTCCACAGAAGTACCCAAAACAGCCTGACATACATTTTCCCTTGTAAACGCTGTTTTCAGGAGTCCCTCCATCCTTGGATTTCTTTTAACAATTTTAACAAACAGGATTTTAATGCCTGCCTCTCCAGTCCAGAGGCTGTGAGTGTCTGTGTTTCCTGCATAGGTGATAAATGGGTGGTGGGGGCCTGGGGACAGAGGTGTGTTTCTTATTTTTGAACTCAGTAATTTTGCACAGTGAGATCTTGGCAGCTTCTGCCTGGAACCTGTGCCTGCAGTAAGGGAAAAGTCTGAAAGGGGAAAAAGAAAAAAAATCGAAGGAAACACCAAAGGCAAATAATTGCTCATGGTGAGAAAGGCAATTAAAAACTGTAATTTAGATTTGCAGTTTTAAAACAAGAAAAAACATTTTTGTTCCAAGATCAAATAAGATTATTATTTTCCTTTAGATGTTTCCAATGAATGCAGAACTTGGAAAGAGTGGGACAGAAACAGCCACTTTCTACTAAGATCATTGAGTCTCACATCCAGAAAACCTCCCTGCTGAGAATCTTCCCTGCAGCCCCAAGAGCCAAGCAGAGCTGGGCTGCGAGGCTGGTGCTGGATGTCAGAGGCTCCACTGTAGACCCCTCACTGCCAGAAAGACTTTGAGGGCCTCAAAGAGAAAGGAAAAAGAAAGTCCAGAGACTCAAAAAGACAGTCCGGAGAAAGGAATGGAGCTGGGGAGGGGGCTGGAGCCCCAGGAGTAGTTGAGGGAGCTGGAAAAGAGGCTCAGCCTGGAGAAAAGGAGGCTCAGGGGGGACCTTCTGGCTCTGCATAACTCCCTGACAGGAGGGGTCAGCCGGAGGGGGTCAGGCTCTGCTCCCAGGGAAAAGGGAGAGGAGGAGAGGAAATGGCCTCAGGTTGTGCCAGGGGAGGTTTATATTGGATATTAGGCAAATTTTCTTCATGCAAAAGGCTCTAAAGCATTGGGACAGCCTGCCCAGGGCAGTGGTGGAGTCACCATCCCTGGAAGTGTTCAAAAACTGTGTGGATGTGGCACTTGAGGACACAGTTTGGTGGTGAACACGGTGGTGGTGCTGGGTTGATGGTTGGGTTTGATGATCTTAGAGGTATTTTCCAACCCTAATGAGTCCCTGATTCTGTGATTTCCTTACCATTCTGTGCCCAGTATCATGCTTCTGCCCTCAGAGGTACATTCCTGACTGGTGTGCATTGATTAATGACTTCCAGGTCCCAAAGGTGTGGATGTGGGAGTGAGAATCGTGGAGCAGAGGCAATACAGCTCTGGCATAGGATCTGCAACAGCCTGGCTCATCCGTCAGGAATGCCGTGGTGGAGGGGATGTTCCAAGTGTAGTCAGCATGGGAAAATATTTTATCAAAGAAACTCGGAATAAAAAAATAAAATTAAAATCTAAACATGAGCACTTGACACAGTGCCACATCAGGGCTATTTTTAATTTCCTTCCTGATTGCTCCACTTGTTTTCATCATTGTCAGCTCTTTGAATGATGGAATTAGTCGCCCTCCATGAGATGAAGGGCATGGTTTGCACTGAGCATCATCTGACCTCTCCTAAGGGACACCAGAGCCGTGGTGTGCCGATGCCCAGGGATCTCCTGCCACCAGGACTCTGTGTCTCATTGGAGTGTTTGGGATGGGCCAGGATGTGGTGGTGCCCTGGCTCTACTGCAAGAGCTCGAAGTGCCAGAGTCAGACACACTTTTATGTGTCTCTTTGGGGAAGGTGCTTCCCATGGAATCACCAGCATAAAAGAATCACAGACTGGCTTGGGTTGACCTTAAAGCTCATTATTTGTTTTCTCAGAGTCTTTAGCTCAGGGCAATACTGATTTCTTGACTTTCCAGCTGCGTGGCTACAGCTGTGCTCAGTGGTTCCTTGATAAAAATGGAGTGGTTTTTGGTTGATGTTGTAGATGGAAAATACTCGTCAGTCCAAATGGAGAAGTCTCCTTTTCCTTGATCCACAGAGGAGGATCCCTGTGGTGATCCCTGTGACAGCATGGCTCAATTATGGAGCACTTTTCATTTTGCAAGTTTTAGCTAATCTACTTCCTAATGCTTTGGGCTGAGCTCCTGAAGCTACTGGGAGTTACTGGAAAAGCCTGAGGAGTAGCATGTAGGCATATGGCTTTGGAGCCATACTGGAATGATTCCTGTTCATTACAGAGCAGCATTGTATCACTTGGGAATGTCTTTCCAGGAAAATTTTTATGTATTCAAAAAGTTACTTCATATTAACCTCTCTGTTTCCAATATACTTTAGCAATTGATTACTAGTGATCCCATTGAATTGCAAAACTCAGTTACACACCTGAGTATGCAGCCAGGACACTGACCACGACACGCAGCCTGCTGTCTTCAGTTTTGCTGTGGGTTGGTGTCAAGTCCAGGCAGGATGAATGGGATCATCTGATGCCATGGCACCGGTCCCTTTCTACGGCTTTATGCTTCATTTCATGGTTTTAATGGAAGATTTCTGATGGGTTTGAGTGTTGCTGTCCCATAAGGAGACTGAGTGATGGGGAAATTCAGCTGGGCCAGGACAGGGGGCCGAGTTCCTGGATGGAGACAGTAGCCACTGCCGGCAGAGCACCCTCCTCCTGCCTCCCCCTTGGCCTAACCAGCCCACAGGTTCTAGAGCTCCCTGAAAAATTGCTCATTTGGCTTTGGCTTATTTAAAAATAAAATCTCCTGTGCAAACTCAAGACTATTTGTTTTTACTAAAGTCTGAAGTTTCCCACAGTGGGCTGTTATGTTTGGGGACTGTTGGAGCCAACATCCATTTTTTTCCTAAGGTAAAGAGCCTTTCTTACCAGGATCATTAGGATAATAATCATGACAGACATTTCCTAATTAGTCGTTAATCATTGGCTGGCCTTTCTGACATGTTCTGGGAACTGATGCTCCTGCCAAACCTCTTCTGCTCCCTCAGCTGTGGTCCCCATGGCTGCGCCATGTCCCAGGAGGGACTCCAGGATGCTGCATGTTGCACAAAGGGAGTCATGACTTGGCTCCTGCCTGGAGAGCGAGGAGAAAAGGAGAGGGAGGGCTTCGGAAGGTGTTTTGAGTCTTTGAGATCTCAAGAGCCTGGTGGGTGAGGATGAAATGCCCATGTCAGGACATGGAGCCTTGCCCAGGCTGAGCATTCCCTGCACAGTGAGGAGCATCCCCAGGCATCCATTGGGTGCACCAGTCTGGTCCCTGCCCAAGCTCCCGCTGGAGCTGCACTCAGAGAGCTCTATCTTACCAGATTTTCTGATTTCTTGCACTGTGGTGGGAGATGATCAAGGCTTGTTAGGGGACAGTCCTGTGTGCTGGCTCTGCTTGGGCCCCAGCAACTCTGAGGTGCTTCCAACAGAGAGCCAAGCACAGGGTGAACAGGAGGGACATCCTCCGCCCCAGCCCTGCACCCAGCAGCCTCCCAGCGAAGAGCCACAGCAGGAGCCATCTTTCTCTCCCTGCTTCTCCTCCTCCCCAGCTCTGCCCTGGCCTTTGTAAGCACAGGGTCCCCATGGCCCTGTTCTCACACTCATAATCCCCAGGTCACGGCAGACACAAAGGAGGTGCCACTGCTGGGAGCCGGGCTGGGAGCAGCCGGGGCAGCCGGGCAGAGCTGCCTCTGCTGCTGCTGCCTCATTTTGTTCTCACTGAGGATGACCTGCAGTTTTGTCCCTGCTAATCCCTCACTTTAATCCCCTTCTCCTCTCCTCGCCTGAGTCAGGGTGCTTTCTTTTCACTTCCCTCGTTCCCTGGTGGCTCCATCCCAGTCACTGTTGATAAATCCTGATCCAGCTGAGATGTCTCTGTCACCCACACGCTGCATCTCGCTGGTGGGCAGGGGCCAAGCCAGGGTTGCAGGAAGGTGGAGATGCTGCCAGTGACACTACACTCTGCCCTTGCCTGGTTATGCATGAGGTGTAGGAGAAGTCGCTCAGAGGTGGATCAAGCCAAGGCTGGGTTCTGCCTCCTGGTGAATTCCCAATTGGGACCTCTCAGCAGGGCTTCTTTGCCAGGACGAAGCAGATGGGCTGAAATCCCATGTCCCCATGAGTCTCATGGCAATATTTCACTCCTGGGTTTGCTCCTGAGGCTGGGGACCTAGCAGAGCCCTCAACCCTGCCCAGGCAGTGTGCTCCCTGCCAGGCCCTGCCATGAAGTACCTTGGCACTGGGAGCTGGAGCTGCGCACCTGCCCTTCACACGGATATCACCACTGCCAGGCTTAGCACAGCATCACCAGGGGCTTTGCTCAGAGTCTCAACAGAGATTCAGGGTCTGAGTTTAGTCCTGATTTGTGAGAGACTTGGCTCTAACACTGAAGCACCAGGATGTTCCCTATTGAAATGTCTGATGCAGTCGGTTCCAGCCCACATTGCAGCAATGAGGTGAAGTGCTCAACTGTCACCAAATTAAAGGCAGTCAGTAGTTGTGTTTTTATTGGAAATCCAACAGTAGCGTCCTCATTTCCAGGCTTGGGAGGGAGCTTAAGGGCTGAAGGATGGGTGAGGCCTACAAATGGCAGAGCTGTCCCTTTTTCTAGCTGTTTTTTGGAAGTGCAGCTGCAGCTCACAAGCTGTGAGTCCCTTTCATCTGGGATTTCAGTATTTCTAGTCCTAATACTGTGTCACATGGTTCTTACCTACTGAGGACTTGGATGCTCCAAAACCTCCTGTTTCAGCACGCTTCTCTGGCACCTGCAAGGCTGGGGGCTGACCTGAGCAGACAGCCCTGCCAGCGCCTGTGGCATCCACCGTGCTTCTGGAGGCCCTTGAGGATGTGCCTGTGGGTTTATCCGTGGATTTTTCTACAATGACTGGTGAAACACTGGCACAGGTTGCCCAGAGAGGTGGTGGCTGCCCTGTTCCAGGAAATATTCAAGGTCAGACTGGATGTGCCTCTGAGAAACCTGATCTAGTGGAAGATGTCCCTGGTCACCGCAGGGGAGTTGGACTAGATGAGCTTTAAAGGTTCCTTCCAACCCAAAGTGTGTGATGATTCTATGATCCTAGTAATAAACCAATCCTCCTGGTGCCATCCAGGTGCTCAGGAGCTCAGTGGTGCTGACAGAGCAGCAGTGCACAGCCCTCTCTGCTGACCTGAATCATGGGGTATCAGGGATGGGTGGAAAAAAAAATGAGCCTGTGGCAGGAGAAGTAGCCTGGGATGGGAGATAAGGTCTTCCTGTTTCCCACAACACCCTGGGTTTCTTATCTTCAGTACTGCAAATAAAAACGAAGGAGCCAGCAAGGCTGATTCCCACAATGTAGTGAAGACTCATCAGCATTTGTTTTCCCAGTGGCTCTCGTCTCTGCAGGAGGATGCCTGGGCCCCAGGATGGGCTTCCTCAGGAGATGTCAGCTCGGTGGAGTTCTGCTCTCCCCACGTGGCAGGCAGGGAGGGCTCTGTGTGTCCCCTCTGTGTCCCACGGGATGGCTCCCGTTGATCCTCCCAGACCCCAGCTCTGCAGGGACAGGGATGTTGCAGATCCCACCACTGTGATCCACAAAAGCTTCTTGGCCACTAGCAGGGAGGGAAATGCAGTTGTGCCATGTGCTAGGGGTGGGAGCCACGCACTGAATCAGCCTGGCAGGACCCCCAACCCACCTCTGCCAGCCTTGGCATGCAGGAGCCCCACCTTCAGACAAGCAACTCTTGCAGTTTTCCAGAGCAAATCTTGGAAGTTGCTCATCCTTTCATGGAGTTCAATGAGGTTTTGAAATGTGGGATCTATAATTTATCACCTGCATTTCAATAGGGCAATTTATTTTATAGAATTACAGACTGGTTTGGGCTGGAAGGGACCTTCAGAGCTGATCTTGTTCCACCCCCTGCCATGGGGTATTTCTGCACCAATGGGTGCTTCTCCTCCATGTTACCCTGTTTGCATTACCTATTTCTAGAGACATCTATGATTTTTGATTCTACCCTCTCTTCAGGGAAATAATGGGGAAAATGTAGGTGCTGCTGGTCTGTATGAATTTTATCAAGCAGGACAGCTGGCTGGTGAAGCCATCCCACTTTCCAGGAGGAGTCAGGGACATGGATAAAAAAATTCAAGGTTGCCCAATGTGCCATCAAGATCAAAAGACCATCTCAGCAGAGGTTTGGCGTGGGCTGGGCCTGGCAGCAGGCATGGAGCAGGACTGGGATAAACTCCGGTAATTTTTAAGCCAGAGGGAATTTCACAGCGGGAGGAAGCAAAGTGGTGGGATGGGGGCTCCACAGCAAAGCTTTTAAGTACAACATCGAAAGCTTTCAGTAGTTGTACAGGCTTTTAAGGTGGCTGACCTTTGACTTGTCCAGGGAAAAAGCAGGGAAGAGATTCCTTTTTCCTCTGGAGTAAGTCCAGCTTGGCAGCCCGCGCCCAATTAGCAGCAAAAGCCACTAACAACGCAGCATGTGCAGCTCCGGCCTCCGACTCTTCTCACAGACCTTATGAACTCTGGGACTGTTTTCTTTTCAGCCACCCTTTGCCAGCAAAATCCACACACTGGATGGTCTGTCCCAGGAGAAATCAGCTCTGCTGGAGCCTGAACCATTTTGAGGGAAAAGTGGTGCTTTCTGAGTGCCAGGAGAGCTTGTTCTAAAAATCCCCTTCCCACATTAAAGCACTGTCTCTATTGTATGAAAGTGTATTAAAATTGTTAATAGATATAGATATTAGCTCATTATAGGTATATACACACTGTATATAAATGTGTGTGTGTATATATATTTATAGATATTAGATCCCCCTGTAATGTGCTGAGGCAGTGGAATTTTACTGGAGACTTTGGTAGTGTTCATGCTTAAGTAAAACAAACCAAAGGACACCCTGAGCCTGGAAATGGAGTTTTCCTTCACTGAGCAGCTGGGGAGATGAGGAGTGAGGGCTGGTTTTGCAGGAGCTTGGCTGCACCGCCCCCAGCCCCTGGAGCAGCACATGCCTGGCTGCTCACCTCTCATTGGCAATGGGCCCCTGGCACCATTGCTGACTCACTGGGAGCCCCAGACCTCAGGAAAATACCAGAATTCCCCCTGGGAGTGTCACCATGGCTCTGTTCAGGGTTGGGCTGATGCCATCAGCGCCCGGGAAGGTCCCTGTCCATGAGTGAACATCTCGCTCAGGGCCAGGGGCTGGGCCACAGCGGGACCCGGCTGGGGCTAGCTCCTGACACAACTGCTTGGGATTTTGCTTTTCCCACAAGCAGTTACATCCCCCATAGCCCCTTTCTGGGTGATTAATGACCCTGCTGATAGATTTGTGCCACTGCTTCTTCCTGGGGCTGCTCCTGGGCAGAGCATGTCCCTCTCCCCAGCCTTCCCAGGGATGTTCCCAGTTGGCACTTCCCATATGAGGGACAGATGTGTCCCCATGTGCAGCTCCAGCACAGCATCTGCTCAGCTGGCACCTTGGCAATTCCTGCTCCATCTCCATTGCCGTGTAACAGCCTCAGGCCCTGCCAGCCCCGGTGACCCCAATTCCCCACCCCCTTTCCCTCATGTGGAGCTCCCCTTTCTTGGAATTGGGTGCAAGGCTGGGCCCTGCACAGCTCATGTCCGAGCTCAGTGACCTGAACGTGCTGGGGCTCACCAGGACCTGAACCCCTGGGTCAGCACAGCCTGGCTGTGGGCAGGGCCTGGGGAGTGCAGAGGGGCTGCGGAAATTTGGGGGTCAGTCCCTTGGTGGCCATCCAGGTGCTGTGGCCGTGCTGAAGTCCCCACTGCCAGGAAGCCAGAGGGACCCCAGGGAGCCATGACCTGGGAGGGGATTCAGGGGTTCTCCTGGCAGTGGGGAAGTGCTGGAAGCTGCCTGAGGAAGGGGATCTCTTAGAAAAAGTATCTGGCAGGGATGTTTTCCCTATGGAAATAGATGAGCTGCTGTCCCTGGAAAAGGGCTCTGACCCGGGGAGCTGCTGCCCTGTGATCCCTCTGGGGCTTTGGGCTTTTCTGGGGTTGTACATGAATTTCTCAGAGCCCTGCCTTTCACCAGGCTTGTTCCTCCTTTTCTGCTCCTTTTCTGAATGATTTGTCCCTTAAAAATAAGGGTGACCCTAGCAGTCCTGCCTTCCACTCGCAATGCCCAGGGCAGGGAACTCCAGGACGGGCCCCAGGAACAAGGGCAGAATCAGGATTTATTAAAAAAACCCTAGAAAGCAATTTCACTAAGGCCATTAAACAGCAAGGCAGCTAAAAGCAGATAAATCTACTGATTATTTGCCCATTAAAAAAGCCCTCCAATAAATTCTTCTAAGGTGATGCCATAAATCTCTCCAACACCATTAAGGCCAGTTGTCTTCAATTCTTATCTCCCCCCAAAGAAGCATTTTATGGCCCCACAAACAGTGGTTTTAGGATCTGTATTGCAGATATAACCAAAGTTTGATGAGATCATCCAACAGAAGTGACCCCTGTTCCCCATGGCAGCAGGAAGCAGCAGGTCCTCCCCGGGGAGGCGGATGAAGCCCTAGGACTGGCAGGACTGGCAGCTCTTGCCCCGTGACTCCAGGAGCCACTGTCAGGCTTTCTGGGGGACTGCATGGATGCTGAGCCGTGGCCACAGCTGCTACAAATGCCTTTTCCGGGCACTGGAAGCATTTGAGCACAAGATGAGCCTGTTTGCAGACATCTGGGCTCTTGCACTGGGTGCATGACAGGCTGGATGTGGCTTGGAGCAACCTGGTCTGGTGAAAGGTGTACCTGCCCATGGCAGGGCGTGGAATGAGATGAGCTTTAAGATCCCTTCCAACCCAAACCAGTCTCTCCTTCTGTGATTTTGTGATTTGCACACAGAGGGCTGGGAATGGAGCTTGCCTTGGCTACGCTGGGGGGGCTGGATGGAGCCCAGATGCAAGGGCTGTTCCACAAAGACCTTCCGTTCTGTGTGTACAAATTAAACACTTAGAGGAAAATCATCCCCCAGCCACTCATTACAGGCATTTCCCCACAGATAAACCCCCACTAAAACTCTGAAATTATGCAAGAGATATTTTAGCACTGAAGCTGCCAGTGCAGGGCTGCTCCCTGCCATGGTATTGGGTATTGCCTTCTGCCTCCACCATCACAGTGTTCTTCTTCCCTTCCTGCAACCACATTCAGCCCTCCTCAGCCCTGGCACTGCTTGTTTCCATTCTGGGGAGCAGGAGCTGGCAGGAGGGTGCTGGCACCAGCATTCTCTGGCTGTGCCCTGCTGCTCTCTGCAGTGCCAGCTTTTCCTGTGGTGCTGAGTTCACAGCCTGTTTTCCAGCCAGCACCTGGATTACCTGCATTCAGCTTCATCTGCTGAGCCTGACCCCCCTGGCTGCCCCCTCCTGCCAGGGAGTTGTGCAGAGCCAGAAGGTCCCCCCTGAGCCTCCTTTTCTCCAGGCTGAGCCCCTTTCCCAGCTCTCTCAGCCTCTCCTGGGGCTCCAGCCCCTTCCCCACCCTTCCCTCACTGGAGCTGTTCTTCCCTGGTTCCCCACACCCTGGACGGGTCCCCAAGGAAATGTCACCAGCAGATTTAAACTGACATCGGTGCAGAAAATGTGCCATGAGCGTGATGCCACCGCTCAGCCCCTGTGTCCCCGTCCCCTGCTCCAGCAGCAGCTGCTATCTGGCTTTTATTTTCAAGTTTTATTGCTCTGAGATTACAGGCTGTGCAAGAGGGGTGTTTCTAACTATCCTTCTCTTACTGAGATGATATGTTGCTTGATTTTATGTGTTTTTCTGATGGCTTGTGCTCTCTGCCTGTGCAAAGCCTTGCATCTGGTTTATGGAGTCAGGCCAGTTCAGCCACTGCCACTCACATCCTCCGCAGCCACCAGGCCTCCTATCCCAGACACCCGGGAGTGTAATCACTCTTTAAAAAAACACCCAGCTGTGAAGAAAATGTTTAATTTTGCATCTCAGCACATGCAAAGGCCCCAGTGTCCCGGCCAGGGCATTACACAAAGCTGGTTCTCCTGCAGGATGCATCTCCACAGGAAACTGCCTTTCTCCTGAGGCGTGTTGGCCCAGGGTGATGCCGTGGGCTCGCCGGGACCAGCCGGGACTGGCCGGGGTGATGCGGAGGCAGGAGAGCAGCAACCTTGGTTGGCACTGGGGCGGTGGTGGTTGGGTCCAGAGCCCATCCTGCGTCCCCTCGCCCGGCCCCGGGGTGACGGCAGCGATGGCAACACGGCTTTTGCAATGTCCCCGCGGCCAGCCCAGCCACAGCCCGTCCTCGCCGTGCCGGGCTGCTCGGGCTGTCCCCTCCCGCCGGGGGACAGAGCCCAGAGCCGCCTTCCCACGGGCCCTGCCCCGCCCCCTCGGCTCCCCTCTGATGTGGGCTCCGAAGGATGTGGTGTCAATAAAAGTGTGATGCCGGCGAGGTGTGAAGGGAGCTGAGGCGCTTGGTTTCCTGTTAGCACCAGCGCACCAAGCCCGGCTCTTCCCAGCGCCCGGAGCCGGCCCGCTCCCAGCCCGCTCCCCGCACCGCCAGCTCCATTTACAGCTATTTGCTAAAACAACACAGAGTGTGTGAACTCCCTCTAGGCCAAAAATAACTGCCGCCCCATTAACTCCGACTGTTTGTTTGTTTTCAGCTGTTTTCCGCCCTTATCGCGGGAGGGACCCTGCCTGCCGGGGGCACGCAGGGCAGTGGGGTGGCACCCGCCGTGCTCGGGCTGAGCCCCCTCGCTCCCTGCTCCGGGGAGATCTTGGTGCTCTCCATTAAAAGCTGGAGCACCCGCTTGTGCCTCCAGGCTGGCTGGGTTTTTGCTCTGTGCTGTGTGATGGGGGCTCCCGGAGGTCCCCCCGCAGGGACAGGGCAGCCAGGTCACAGGGAGATGTCTCCCAGCCCTATCCTCTTGCCCCCTTGCCTCCACCAGATTTTGGGGACCTGATGGGATGGCAGGGCCATAGCAAAGGGTTGTGGCTGCCTGTGGCTGCAGGCGTCACGGAATGGGACAGCAAATGTCCCGGTAGGTGCTAAGCAGGGTCAGCAGAAGGAGGGGGCTTAGCGGACTTCCTTAGGGGCTTAGGAAGTGGGGCTGAGGTGGGAGCAAGAGCTCCTGGGGAGCTGGGAGTGCCCAGCCCCTTCACAGTCCCTCCTAACCCCACCTGCAGGATGGATTTTGCTTGGTTTTCCTGGGGAATATTCACAAATAGGCATTTCAATTCTTACTCTTTCAGTCAGATATTGGTGCTAAGAATGATGGTTTTTACTCCCAGAATCCTGGGAAACCTGTCTTGATCTTCAACCAGCTCTAAAGCAAAGTGAAAATCTTCCAAACCGAAAGAAAAATGCCCCCAATGCCTAGAGGGAGAAGAACTGCTTTAAAGAAGGCAATTCACATTTCCCACCGTGCCTGTGACAATATTTATGCCCACACTGGGCAGTCAGAGCCCTTCCCCACAGGTGTCCCTGGTGCTCTTTGCTCCTCTGCACCTGCCAGCCCTCCCTTCTCAGGCTCTTCAGGAGCCCCAAACAGGTAGAAGGGTTTGACAACATCCCTCCCTACAGGGACAGAGGAGGACAATGTGTCCCTGTACTGGGCACTGGTCAGGCCACACCTCAAATCCTGGGTTCAGTTTTGGGATTCTTATGACAGAAAGACTTTGAGGGGCTGGAGTGTGTCCAGAGAAGGGAACAGAGCTGGGGAAGGGGCTGGAGCACCAGGAGCGGCTGAGGGGGCTCAGCCTGGAGGAAAGGAGGCTCAGGGGGGACTCTTCTGCCTCTGACAATCGTGTCTATGGAGCAGGTTTTGCTGGCACTTAAGAGCACATGCAGGTTGTGCCCTGTGTCCATCTCATGTAACTGCTGTGGTGGAGAGGGATCTAGCAAAGTTCTCAGCACCACACTGAGGGCGGAATTGGGACATCCAGGAGTGCTGCTGAAACCCCTCACACTGCTGGTGCCCACAGCTGTCCCCAGGAGGGGTCACCTCCCATCCCTTTAGGAGGTGCAAAATGCAGCAGGACTGTGGGACTGAGCACCTGACAGAGCACAAGACCCGGGGCAGATAATCCAGGGAGCATGCAGGGCAGTCAAACCCCGTTTGTCACTCCCCAGCCATTGCCAGAAAGTCCCTTAAATGGCCTTTTCTACAATGAAAATAAGAAGTTGTGTCTGTCTTGAAGGAGAAGGGAATATTTCGTAGGCTGGGTGAAATCAGAGCAAGTCACTCCCACGCAGGTCACTGTCTCAGCCACTTCTGCATTGCACCCATCAGCTCTCACCTCTGCAGCTGCTTTGCAGAGCTTTGCCTGATTAAAATTATCTTCATAGGGAGCCAGACCAGGGACTCCATTAAAAAAGACTGTTTGAAAGGTCCATCCAAGGGTCTCCAATTGCGGTGGACTTTGTGGGGAAGGGTTGGGTTCTCCACCCTGGGGAAACACTTCTCATGGGTGAGCTGGGGGAGATGTCTGTATTTAGCAAAATTTCTGCTGTTGTGAGGAAGATCTGGCCCTGTATGGAAAAAGGACAGCCTTACGTGAGCACTGGAGGCTCCCTCTGACTTCCAACATTGAAACCAAAACACACAACCACAGGTGCACAAAAGTCTGTGATGTCCCCACAGAGACAAAGTGGAAAAGTCAATGAGGAAATGATGAGCTGAAAGAAACATTATCCAGGAGGTTGTGGGCTGCTGCAAGTCACAAAATGTGGAGCAAAACTCTTTCTTTGGCAATAGCAGTAGCTGTTCAGGTTGATTCATTTGGGCAGAAGCTGCCCTGGACTGTGCTGGTCATGCAGGACCTTTTATTAGCTTACCATGGACAAGACCAATAATGGGACTGTGGGGAACACAGCAACAGAGATTTTCTTCCTGCTCGGGAAGATTTTGCTGTTTGGAGTTCAGGCTGTGCAGAATGAGCCACCAGCTTGGGTGTTTTGTTTGTTGACCCTACTGGAATGCTTATGATTGTCATCAATGTGATTTTTAATTTCAGGAGGTTCTTTCCAATTTTTTCTCTCCCTTACTGACAAACGTTATTCCCACCCAAAAAGTTTTCCCTTATGTGACAGATGAGGACAGTTCCTCATGGCATGGGAGAATTTCTCACCTTGTTTTGCAAACAGTCTCCTCGGGTTCAGACTTGGCTGGTGTCCCTCTCTTCATCAGCCTGTTTGTAATGGGATGGTCATCCCATCTTTGTCCAATGAAAAGCCTCTTCCAGCCTTGATGTTTCACTAAATCTTTTGGCATCTCACATCTACATTTCCCTGGGAAAGGAAAGGCTTCAGGGGGATCCGACCCCAGCCCACCCCTGTGAGGGGGCTCCAAGGCAGGGGAAGTGCAGGCTGTGGGTAATGCTTCATTAGCACGTGGATGCTCAGGTAGGAATTACATTTAAGCCTGCCAAGCCACAGGATTCTCATCCAACAGCTTTCCATGACTCATGTCCTCAGGAGACCCCAGGCCTGGCTTTCAGAGCTGGGTGTCACAGCTTCCCAGGACGGCAGGTTTGGCCTGGGGCCTGGCTTTTTGTACTGGGGTGCACGTGATGTCCCTAGGGGCTCAAGTGATGGCATTTTCCTTTCAGACTTTGCAGAGTAGCAGGAGACATTTATGGGGCTGTCTGACACAGGAGGTTCCTCATTTCTCATTTCTTCTCTGGGAAAATGTTCAGAGAACGAAAAATAATCAATTTTAAAAGACACAGTAGTCTCTTTTTCTAGTTTTGAGAAGTTGGTTCTCTGTTTGGTACAGATAGTAGGGGAATAGATGTTCCCTGTGTGGAAGAAACCATGTCTGGTGTGGTCCCAAGTCCATCATCTCCAAGGCCTCCAACGACTTGCATAGAGTGAGAGAGACTCTAGAAATAAGGCTGAGAAATGGGCTCAGCACAAATCTTGAGCCTGTTGAGCCCCTGAATGCTGGTCTGGCTCTCATGCTGTGGTGGACACATGTCATGGGCCATTTCCTTTGGGCCGCAGGGAGCTCTGGGCTGTCCCTGCCTCTGCTGGAGCCTAAACTTCCACTTCCCTGTCTGATCAAGCATCCCAGCTCCAGCCTGGTTGCAGAGTGCTTATGGCTGGAAAAACAGCCAAAATTAATTTGATTTGAATAGAGGGGCTAAAGACACAGGAGAGCAGGAAATGCATATGCTGGGCTTGTGTGTTGGGGCTTGGGGCACTCCAGAGCAGCCTCTGTACCCTGGAAGGACCTGCAGTGGTGGCTGGCAAATGCCAGAACTGTGTCAGCTCTGTGTGGCACAGAGCTCCCACCATGGACCTTGCTCCCAGGAACCAGCCCCAGACAGATCTGTAATTCATGAGGGTTCACTCACCTTCCTGGACACTTGGAAGAGTCTGGTGCTTCAGTCTGGGCTACTCACCCACAGCAGTAGCTTGGAGAGAAATTTGTCTGATCCCTGATGTCCCTAACTGCTGATGGGAATCATTGTCCTCAGCTGGTGTCTTTCCCACAGACAAGGACGGAGTCCCGAGGGCAGGATGCAGCTGAACACCAAACTCAGGGCAGTTCTGAGTCCTGTGCCTGGGGTCTGTGCTGTGCGTGGTGCAGTTGGGAAGTCGGGGAAATGGAGCAGAGAGCTGAGCTGGTGTGTCTGAATGCAGTCCCTGCTCCCCTCACACTGCCAGGCTGCTCCTGTGAGTGCAGTACGGGCAAAGGGGCAAATCGGGTATTTCTGACAGCATAAAGGCAGCCCCTCACCAGCCCACTCACTGGAGGAACAGTGGGGCACCACCAGGCCCTGGCCCCCACTCCCCCCACGTCCTCAGCAAACCTCTCTGCAGAGCTGGGGGCACCTTGTACCTTTGGCTTTTGCTCGTGGCAGGGTTTCAGTGTCGCAGCCGTGGTGGGAATTCACACACGTTCCCATGGCTTCATCCCCACCAGGATGGGCAGCACTGTGGCTCTCTCCAGTGCCGGTGCTGGTGCCAGCCCTCGGTGTGGGGCCTGGCATGGTAGGGACACCTGGTCTGATGGAGCCAACCCCATTTGGGAGTCTGAGCTCCTGCCATGCAGCAGACTCGCTGCTCCCCTTTCCTTCTGTCCTTTTGCTGGTTCTGCTGTGATCCTGTGGCTGCTGTGTCTCTCACAGTGCCTGGGCAGTGGGACACAGAAAGGTGACAAATCCCCACACACCAGGACTGTTATTTATTTACTGCCACAGCCTCGTGGAGCCCCAGTCGAGGCTCTGAGCTCTGCAGTCACTTTGCCTTTTTGTTTTCATCTTCTCACATTTTTCTAGACGCTGTGTTTTCACATCTCCTGTTTGTTTTGAATGCTGGGAGGGACAGTCACACCACAGCGAATTCCCAGCCTGGACCACGCCGGGTGACACAGGGCCGGGAGTGTGAAGGCGCCTGCTGGGAGCATGGTCACGTCGCAGCAGTGAAAGCAGCTGCCTGCAGCCACCCCACTGCTCGTGTGGTCACTGTGGCTGCGGCCCCCGGGGAGGGACACGGAGCCCCGCGTGGGCCGGCCTGGCGGGAGAAGACTGCGAGGCTCACGGTCTGGGCTGGGGGAGGGAGGTGGGAGCAGCCCAGAGAGCTCATCCCAGCCAGGACCGTGGGATCCATCCTGCTCCTGGCATGATTCTGTTTGAAGATTCCTCCCAGTGGCTCTGGGAGTGCCCAGTCCCTGCCGTTCACTGCCAGCAGACCCAGCCAGATGGGGGTCGAGGCTGAGCAGTGCAGGGGACCCTGGTCCCCAGTAAGCCTCAGTTCACAGGGTGGCTTTGGGCTGGGCTGGGCTGGACTGGGCAGAGTAGGAGCCCTGCAGGGGCAGGTGTGGGCAGTGCTGACTGTGCTGGAAGCAGCCACTTGAGCAGGGATTCGTCTGTCCTAACTTCCCACAGGATTTGTCAGGCTCCAGTTCTGGGTGATGCTCAGACAGGCTGATAGTGCTCCAGGACCCACCAGGACACCCGACCAGCACCCTCTTCTAAGCCTTTATTTTGAAATAAGGAATTTCATGCCAACCTTAGCAGGTCCAGCACTTGGTTATCCTGCATCTTGGCAGCAGTGCAGAGAGTCCTCTGGGGTTCAGACCTAAAATTTGACGCCTTTTTGAGTACTTTGGGTGGTTATCTGGCTTTGTCCTCTGCCTCCAAGGTCACTAAACCTGGGCTGGGTGTGCTGCAGGAAGGGATCTCCTCACATCCCACTGGTTTCAGAGTCACGCTGGTCCCACCTCTCACAGCTGGCCTCTCCTCGACCACACTCAGGACCTCCTCCCTTTCCTTCCCATGTCCTCTGCTGCCATTCGGGAGCAGATCTTGTTTGTGGTGGACCCCTGAGGGCGATTCCTTCTGTCTGGCTGCCAGTTTGTCAGATCCAGACGGTGTCATTTGGGGTTTTTGACCAATTCTTCATACTTTTGTGGGTTTTTTTCTGCTGTTACTTTGTCTCAGGTGCCCTCCAGAGCAGCCCAGGGATTCACCAGGATAAAGGCAGGCTGAGGATGTACTCACACATGCAGGAAGAGCCAGGAGGGGCAGGAAGTGCAGGGAGCTGGGAACAGTCATTGCCCTAGAGCACAGCATGGTGCCCAGAGCAGAGCCTTTGCCCCTGGGCTGGCAGAGACAGCTCTGCCAGCTCTGCCTGGTGAGGAGCACAGGGACAGCAGGATGGGGACACGCCACCCTCCGTCTCTACCAGAGCATCCCAACACATACCAGCAGCCTCCCTGCCCACAGGGACCTTGGCTTTCCTCTCCTTCCCACGGAAAGCTTGAGGAAAGGTGAGGCTTGGCTCTTTGGAGATGCCACCCCGGCATCCTCCTCAAAAGGGCCGAGCACTGGAGTAGCCATAGGGTGGCTCTTGGGAGGATCTTCCATGGGGAATGCTGAGATGCTGTGGCCCTGGGGAGCAATGGAGTCTTTGGCAGTGTGTCCCTTTTGGGGTGCCTTGGCCTTGTGCTGGCTCTGAATAACCACGAGTGAGGCTTGGGGGCTTCATCCTGTGAGACCACCAGACCAGCTCAGCTGGGAGCATTTGTGCCCCTTCACTTTCCCCCTGCTCTTGTGACACAAAGAGCAAACCTGCCAGTTTGCCTGGAATGACCTCTGTGCCCTCCAAGCCTAACCCCTTTCTTGGAAAGACAAAAATCCCATTGCCTTGCACCTCCATCTGTTTAGCGAACAGTTTAACCTAACAAGATTAGCATTTGAGGTCGGCTCTTCTGCTTTTACGTTTTCCCCCCGCCGTTTGCAAAGAAAACAGCATTGGATTTGGGACAAAAGCTCGAAACCCCTCATTTGTAAGTAGCACAGCCTTTGGAAACTGTTTTGTTCTAAAGTTATCTGAGGAAGGGCTTGTGAATCCTTTCCTAAAGCAAACAGGAGCTGGCCAAGGGGCTCAGCCCCAGGGAGGATGGAGCCCAGCATGGGGCATCACACCCAGAGCTGACGATATTCCAGCAGGTTATTCCCCCTAACGAAGTTTATGAGCAGAGAAGGATGTGGTAGCAGGGAGGGGCTGCAGTGAGGTGGCTGAACAAGAGTGAATCAGAACATTCCCTGTTCCCCCACAGACACCCTCCAGTGATGTTCCAGTGCACACCTCCATCCTATTCAGAACACGTGGGGAGTGCAGACGCATCCCTGATGGATGAAGCCACGGAAGGAGAGGATCACAGAGTCATAGAATCACAGAATCATGGAACTGTTAAGGTTGGAAAAGACCTTTAAGACCATCAAGCCCGACCATGATCACCACCATGTTTACCACTAAACCATGGTCTCACGTGCCAGGGATGCTGACTCCACCACTGCCCTGCGCAGCCTGTTTCAGATCTTGACAACCCTTTCTGTGAAAAAAAATTTCCTGATATCTAATCGTGTGAGAACAGTGGGTGGCAAAGCCAAAGTAACTTGTGAGGGTACACAAGTGGATCTTTCAATGTGTGTGTTTACTTGTTCCTTAACCATCAGCACATCCCACCAGGAGCCCCTTCCATCGGGCTGGGCCCACGCCCCACCGTAGCCTGGCACTGCCCAGGGAGGTGACAGCCTAAACAATCCTTAGGGATTCGTCATCAGGGTTGGGGGGAAAAGGTAAAGGGTTTGATTTTCATTCTCTGGGACCATTTTCCCCTCCCTCGTCTCCCGCCCACCCCCTCCCTTTTCGCCACATTGTGCTGAGCTTGAATCGGGCCTTCACAAAGGGGATTAGGGGCTGGTTGCTGATAAATAGGAAAGCAGGTTGGAAGCGTGGGAACCAGCCATGGCGCAGCACGGAGGGACATTCCTGCTCCGGAGGGCCGGGAGGGAGCAAAAGTCCGGGCTAACCCCGGGTCACCCGGGGGAACCCAGCGCCTGAGAAGATTTGTTCGGACACTGGCTTTTGTTGTGCACAGTTCCGTGTCAGCCCAGCGTGGCTCTCGCCGCTATTGATGGGAAGGAAAGCGCTATTGTCCAGCGCCCGAGGGCCCCCCTTTCACTCTTTTGGGGTGACGTCAAGGCAGGACGTGGGAATCCGAGCAGTCAGCCCAGAGTGGTCCCAGCCCCATTCCGTGTCTGCCGAGGCAAGCAGGGATGCTCAGGGGGTCCCCGGGAGCTAAGCTCTGCTCTCTCTGTGCAAACCATCCTGGCCAGGTAGGATGGATCCTCCAGCAGACAACTGGGTGGGAATGTGGAGGGTGCTTTTCTTTATCTCAGCCCCAGTGTTATCAGAGAAATTTCCCAGAGGAAAGGGGTGATCCTGTCAAAAAATTCCTGCTGGGAAATGTCTGCTGGATTGAGAGCGTGACCACCCAGCCCTCCGAGTCCCAGGGGTGTCTGCTTTTAATCTCCACCTGGAGACCCCAAGAGAGGTGGGAGAAGGGCCTGGGACTGGTCTGACCCTTGGTCCAGCTCCTGCTCTGACCTCTTTTCAGGAAGAGGCCAGGCAGGGAATTTCCCCATGAGCACTGTGGGCTGGTGCAGTGCAGCTGCCTGGAGCAGCCAAACGAAGATCAGCTGCTTTGTATCTGGTGCTGAGGCTGGAGCAGCAACACGGAGCATCTGGGGACAGGCAGCAGGCCAGGGAGGGAGCTCCTTTTTCCCAGGGAGGGAAAAATCCCTCCTTTTCCCCCTGTGACCTGACAGCAAGAAGCTGAAGGTGACCTTGAACCCTGCGACTGGTCCTGGCTGAGCTCTGCATGGTTCATCCACCAGCCCAGGCTCAAAAAAGGAGCTGAGCACCAAGGCTGGGACTCGCTCCCAGCCCTCGCTCCTCCTCTGAAGCCAAATTTTGCTGTCAAAGGCTCCAGCACAGCTCTGGGATCCTCACAGGGTCAAAAAAGCTCAAAGGAGCTGAACCAAATGGTCTAAACAGCCAAATCCACGAGTACATGGATGTGGACCAACAGGCTTTGTGTCCAGCAGGGAGGCAAAGGGGGAGAGTGACAAATATTTGCTGCTGGCGGGTCCTGTGTCTGCGCTCCACCACATCAGAAGGGAAAGCAGAAGCCTCCCCTATGAGCTGTGATTACCCCGGAGAAATGGGGCAGCTCCAGGCACAGTGGGATTGTGGCTGCTTCACTGCTGAGGATGCACACTGCCCTTCCTGAAGAATCTGTGTGGGCAGCTGTGGAAATACTCATGGAGGTCACTTGGGAGCCTAGGAGCTGCAGGGGCAGCATGGCTCTGCTAGGCCTGGGCTTCAGCCAGCGTTTTTCTGAAAGACCTCTGAAAAAAGTGGGAATGGCTTCCAAGAAGCTGGATTTTCAACTGGTCGAGGTCCTTCCTGGTGGGTGGAAGAAGTAAGTCACCACCTGGCTGCATTTTTGGGTCCTTGCCCAAAGTGGCTCTCTGGCCCTGCATGTCTGAGTGCAGGGACCCACCATGCTCCTGAGCACCTGACCCACGGCTGAGCCAGCACATGGCAAGCCAGAGTGTCCCTGGTGATCCTGGGAGAGTGCACAGATGGGGACAAGGATGAGGATGAGGACAGAAATGAGGATAGGGATGAGGGTGAGGTTGTGAATTGGAATGGGAATGGGGGCAAGGATGAGTCTTTTTGGCAGGGCCTGTTGAAACAGGACAAAGGGTGATGGTTTTCAACCGACAGAGGAAGGATTTAGATTAGATATAAGGAAGTTTTTTACAATGAGGCTGGGGAGGCCCTGGCACAGGTTGCCAAGAGCAGCTGCGGCTGCCCCATCCCTGGCAGTGTCCAAAGCCAGGCTGGACAGGGCTTGGAGCAGCTGGGGATAGTGGAAGGTGTCCCTGCCCATGGCAGGGGGTGGGACTGGATGGGCTTTAAGGTCCCTTCAACCCAAGCCAGTCTGGGATTCTGTGATTCTATGATTTGAAAGCAGGCTGTAGCTCGGGGGCTCTCTGGGATGCCTCACTGGGACTCGTGGAGATCCATGGGGCAAAATCCCGGCACCTCCAACCATCCATGTATGGAACACGTCAGCCAGGACAGACAGCACAGGTGGGTCCTGCTCAGGCATGGACACCTCCCTCCTGGAGGGCTGGGTCAGCCCATGAGGACAGTCAAGGTGGGGCTCCCCTTGTCCCAGCATCCCAACCCCACCACGGGTTTGAGCTGGTGGCACTCACTGGTGGCAGCTCCATGTGCCAGGAGCTGTGGTGACTCTGCCCTCAGCCCTCCCTCAGTCCTGAGCCCCGCCTGGCCTGTGAGTGGCTCCGTTCCCGTGCCTCATCCCTTTGGCTCTCCACAGAAGAGCCATTTGCTGGTGTGAAATTTGGTGTCAGTTCCTGGCTGTTTGGGTGCAGTTCTGTGCTGCAGTGGTTCTGACATGTCCTGATGCCCCGTGTCCCTGTCCCAGGGCTGCACTCACTGACAGCCCCATCACTGTTACCCCAGAGCTGGGACATGCAGTGACACTGCATGTGGCCCAGCCCAGGCCATGGCCCTTCTCTTTCTTGTTCTCCTTCTCTCCCAGCTATTCCTATTACCAAGCTGTGCTCCCTTTGCAGTTCATCCCCACCAGGCAGGCACCTTGTTTCGTGCTGCTTGTAAGGATTCACTGCTTTTTGGCAGAGGTGCCCCTGTGCCCCGACACCCAGAGCTGTGTGGTGACAGTGCAGCCTTGCCACCCCTATACCAGAATCCAGAGATAAACCGTGGCTGGCCCATGGGTTGCAGGATATTTGCCAGGATGGTGATGAGCTTCCCTCCCTCCGGGGCTGGGGCCTGGGATGGTTCCTTTGGGAACCACTTTGCCACCTGCAGTCAGGAGCACCAAGACACAGGGACACGCGCCCTCTCCCTTCCCCCCTGCCCCCGCCCATGACCGCAGCCCGGCAGGCTGGGTGTTTGTGGGCACAAATTCACAGAGATGAGCTGAGTCTGAGCCGACGGGAGCGAGAGCGATGAGAGCCTGGCATCATCTGCTTTGCAGGTAGAACCAGCAGAAATCTGGTGCTTCCATTTCTCTCCAGGCACCTGAGAGCAGCCAAATTTTGGGGGTGCTGAGCACTTCGGCAGTGACTGCAGAGGTGACCGGTGCCCAGCGTCACCCCCCTCCCGGGGCAGGACGGGCCAGCGGCCATTTGGCCGCGGCAGCGCCAGGCCGAAGGCGGTGCCGGGGCGGAGGCGGCCGGAGGGGCCCGATCGCACCTCGGCCGGAGATGAAAGAGTCGCGGGCCGGGAGATGAAAGAGCCGGCGGGGCCGCGGCGGGCGAGCACGGAGGCGAGGGGAAGCCCCGGGAGTTGTTTTTCGTCTCATCTCTGCCGCGCAGCAGGACAGCGGCAACCAGCGCCAGGCGTTCCCAGGGTCCCCTCCCGGCTCCGGGCTGAGCATCCATCAGGGTGCTGCATGGAGGAGGGGAGGCTCTGGGGTGTCTGCTGAAGGAGAGGGGCTGCAGGGGGTATAATAATCTCTCCTTTAATATTTTTTATCATGGGGGGATAATAGTATCTTCTTGGCCTGACACAGAAGCTGCGGGAATCCTGGGGACAGTCAGAGTCACCATGAGCCGAGCAGGTGTCCCCTGGGCTGCTGAGGATGCTCTACTCCAGAGGCCACTTTAACCTCCTGCACTGGAGCCGTGTGTCCCCAGAGGCTCCTGCAGGGCAGTGAGAGCAGAGGGCGGCACTGACAGACGGGCACCCTCGCCTTCCCCAGGAAGCCTCGGACTTGGAGGTTTGGACTTTGATGTTCCTTGGGCTTTGAAGCTGAGTCTCCAAGACCAAATGGCAACCTGCTGCTCCCAAAATATTCTCCCCAGGGACTTGGTGAAGGTCCATTTTTCATTTCTTTGTATCACTTTTGGATGCAAGAGCTTGTGCAAGGGCCTAGGCTCTTGCTTTGAGGTCCTCAACCGTGCAGGTACCCATGAAATGGGGCCGAGCAGGAGCAGTTCCCACCCAGCTGCTACCTCCAGGGCAAACCCCAAGTCTGCTCACGCCAGCAGCTCAGGCAGAGCTCAGAGGGGTTTATCCTCCAGCCCTGGCCCCATGTGTCCCAGAGTTCTGCCAGGCTGCAGGATTTGTGGTGGCTAGGGGCCCTGACTGGCTATGGCCACAAGCAAAGGCAGTGAGGAACAGGGCACTGATCCCTGACATGGAAGGTAGGGACCAGGCTTCGGGGACCTACAGAGAGTTCAGAGAGTTGGGTGAGGATGCTGATGGAGCCAGACAGGTCTCCAGCTTGGCTTCTGCATGACCTGGACTGCAGTGTGCTCATCCCTGCATGGACTTGAAAAATTGAAAAATTGAGGGACTCTCTTGTTGCAGCTTAAACTGTTGTGTTTGCAATTTCATTGCCTCAGAGTGGTTTGGTTGGTCCTGGGCCTCCTTGATTGGGTTCAGGCAGACCTCAGGTGGGGAAGCAGAAAATCCAGAGCTGCCCTCTAAACCAGCCCTCTGTTTGTGTCTCCTCTCCTGTTTATCGCTGCTCTCCCGGCAGGTCCAGGGCTGTCACCTGCCCTGGGGACCACTCTGTGCATGGCCCACGCTAGACCCACTGGATACCTGGAGCTGGGGAGCAAGTCTGGGGAGCTGGGCTGGGATGAAGACGCCGGACAAAGCCTCCCAGCTCCTCTCTCACAGCGGCAGCAAGTCTGACAGTGCTCTGCCTGCTCCTCCCTGGAAAACACCAGCCCTTTCAGGACTCACGGGGTTCAGTTGGCACTGGGAAGCCTGGGGACAGTTGCCTGAGGGACAAGGGTCCCAACTCCGCTCTGCGCCTCCCCTCTGCACCAACTCTTCCTCCTCTTGCCTCGTCCGCCCCGGACGCTGGGTAAGGATCTCTTCTCACCTTGCCCTCAGCCTTGCAGCTGTGGTCCTGGCTCAGTTCCTGGCTCAAAGGTGCTTCTGAACCAGGGACAGGCGGCAACAGCTCACCCACGTGTTCGTCTCCATCATATGGACACATGTCAGGGTAGGGCAGGCTTCACCCTCACTTCTCAAGCACCAAGGCACCTGTGTCAAGTGAGGAACTAAACCTGCCCTGGGTTTCCCAGGACACTAAGAGTGAACTGAGAGCTTTTGAAACCAGCCCAGAATCACACTGAGACAGAGCCTGCATTATTGTGCCTTTGCTTCCTCGTGAATTCCAGTCCTCTGACATGTTTAGATCAAACCTCATGACCCAAATCTGACTGCAGCAACTGAGAGGAGAAATGACCCTCCAAAAAGAGCAGCCCAAAGAGCCCCTGTGTGTGCTCTGGGCCACCCCAGGCTGCTGCACCCATGCACAGAGGAGCAGCCAGGCAGCACCAAAATGATTCACTGGCTTTAATTCAATTACTTTGCACAGCAGTGTGAGGCCAACGGCACCTCTGCAAGATCCACAGCAGCAGAACGGCTCTGCAGGCTCTGGAAGCTGTCACTGACTGCCCGTGTGAAACACCTCAGTGGGCTGGGGCCAATAAACGTGTGAGCAAATCAGAACCCACCTGCCCGTCTGCAACGAGACCCACCGAGGCAGCTGGGGGAGCAGAGGCGCACCCCATTGCTGGGAGTGAGCCAGCAGCTCACTGGGGGACCCGGGAAAGCCTCGCAGCCCTTTGGGGCAGGAAGGTTGTGGGGTGAGGGAGGAAGCTGCCTCCAGAGCTGACTGGAGGTGGACGTAAGCATGGAAGGAAACAATAGAGAAAGAGAAAAGGACTCATCCCTCCTTCCTCCTGCTTCCCTCATTAGAAGCATGGACCTAGTTGAGGTTCCAAGGCAACATGTGAATCTGGAATTTGTAGGGTTTTTCAGGGATGTGTCCCCAGGTGTGGGGCTCCTCAGGCACTCAGAATCTGCTGTGGCCTTGGGCACCTCTCAAGCCCACTGCCCCAAGTTGTCAAGGGTATCCAGCCAAAAATGAGCAGGTATTGTTAATGTCAAAAAACAGAAGAACCCTTTCCACTTCAAGAGCTCTCCTCTGGCCCTTTCTTTATCTCAGCATTGAGCAGCTTCGATGCTCTAGACAGGTCTCGTTTAATTAAAAACTTGAGTGAAGAGGTCTTCTTCTCAGAAGACGTCTGCCAACGTCTGGGGCAGAGAGTCCCGGTCCCAGGTGATGCCTGTCCCATCCCTGCTGCTGCCATGTTCCCAGGGAGGCCAGAGCTGCTGTGCTCAGTGCTCATCTGGCCAATCTGGATGCTGAGCTGGGGCTCAGCTGTTGTGCAGATGGGTTTTTCCATGGCCCGGTGATGCTTTCCCAGTCTTGCTTCCCGCATTTCAGGGTAGCCTGAAAGCAAGTGGGAGTTTCAGACGTTGCAAAGCCTGACCTGCTTTGGTCAGTGGTGGGAGAAGAACCAGCTTGAGCCCTGCAAACTGCTCAGGGGGAGCCTGGGGGAGCTGATGAGGGTCTGCCAGCCTGGGGACCCCCGTCCAGGAGACAGCTTGGGCAGTGTGCCCTGGTGGGGAAGGGCTCCCTGCAGTGCAAACCCCAGGGCACGGAGTCCCCCTTGCACCCCCACCTTCAGCCCCATCCCTCTGCAAGAGGGGGACAGGCCAGGGGGACCCCAGGCACCCCGGGGCCTGGAAGAAGGATCCCTCGCCCTGGGGAGGATCCTCCTGCTCCACCCCAGCGGCCTGCACCCAGCTGACCCCCACCCACAGAGCCCCTTCCACCCCCTTGCACCCACCGGGCTGGCGGGTCTGGGGGCCGGCAGGGGGGGCTGGCCTCGGAGCCCCGGTCAGTGCCGTGGGGTTGGGTTTTTCCCACTCCTGGGAACCAAGCGTCGGCTTTTGTTGGCAAACAGAGCGTAGCTTTCATGTGAAAAGGTTAGTACAGTATGTTAGTTCCTAGGGAGGGGATAATAGAGTCTGATTCTCACACCCTCGGGACTGCGAGGTGACAGCAGCATGGGAGAGGGGTATTTAACACCTTCGCCTTGGGAACCTTTTCCCTTCCCAGGGTCCCCCCGCCTTGCCAAGCGCAGGGAGGAGGAGGAGGGCTGTGCAACGCCTTTGTCCCCGCTTCCCTCACACCCTGATCCCATCCCACTGGCACTTGCATCCTTGCAGCCGGCAAAAGAGCCTGGGAAACAGTCAGACAATAGTTCAGGATCTGGCTCCCTGTCACCGGCTCATGGTGTCACAGTCTCCCCAGCTGTGGGCACACAGGGAGGCTGTGGGTTGTGGTTCCCGGTGGGGATGGGGTCTCTGGGGGGCCATAGGGATGAGCCTTCTTGGCGTGTGCACTGCCCAGGGGGTGGGTGCCCTCAGTCTGTGTCCCCACAGACTGCCCCTCCGTCTGTGTCACCTCCCTTGCCGCCTGGCAGCCATGTCTGTGCTGGGACTGGGGCTCACGGTGCCACCTGGGGCACCCTCAGTGGATCAGGATTCAGGGGTAGATGCGTCCCACGAAGCCTGGACAGTGCAGCACAGCCCAGCTGCTACACAGGGATGATGTAAAGACCCTGCTGCCTGCCTTGCTTTTCCTAGAAAAGTCAAGATTTCTCCCTCCCCATTCCGCTGCAGTGAAGGAGAAGGACAAATCCTGTGAGCGTGTGGCACCTGGGGACAGGCCTGCATGTGGCTGTGACCCCCTCCAGGGCTGTCAGCCATCCACAGTCACATGCCATCAGGGAGACCAGATATAGGTTGGTGTTGCCATTTTCTTAAGGGGGAGCATCCAGCGAGGGCAGGCACAACACGAGGGTGAGGGTTCCCGGGGTGATTGCCAGCACAGTGACAGGAACCTCAGCCCTGGGGCCTCAGTGGGCCAGGACGAAGCTCCCCCAGGAGCTGCTGCTGCTGCTGCTGCTGCTTGTCTAACTGGGGGGGACAGAGTGGGATTAAACCCATGGTTGCTATATGTATTGAGAGAGTTCAATTCAGACTGCCCATGCAGGAGCTGGAATGTCCTCAGAGCAGGAGGGACCAGTTCTGCCAAATTCCACCCCGTGGGATGCCAAATTACAAGTGTCATTGCTTGGGCTGTCACTCCACTCTGAATCTCAGGGCAGACACCTTCCCACCACTTACTGATCTCAGAAATGGCACATTTTTGGAGTAATCCTTTCTTGGGTGACCTGGTTCTGATGCTGAGGTTGCCCATGGGAAACCAGCAGCTCCCCAGTCCCCAGCACTGCCTGTCCTTGGCGTGCTGCTCCCACTGGGCTGTTCTCAGGTGGGACAAGGGATGCTGCAGAGAAATAGTTCAGTGCCACCACGTCCCCTCCATGAGGCTGGGTCAGACACCAGAGCATCAGGTGTGGGGTATTTTGGCATCTGCTCTGTGCCTGCTAGAAACAAGGTGGTGAGGAATTGATGCAATTAATGGCCAAAGTCAGTGTTTAATAACGTGGAGAGCTGTGCCAGCTCACTGTCATGAGACCCATCCTGGGCATCCAGGTGATCTTAGGGGGGTCTCCAAGTTGCTGTGCCCCAGACTGTTGCCTTACGGGGCTCCTCACTCCTGGAACCACCTGGCTTCACTGCTCAGCTCTTTTGTGCTATTTTCTTTTTCTTTCATTCTTTAAAATAGCAAGATGACAATTCTAGCCTCACTAGATTTTCCGACAGCATCTCTTGAAGGAGATGCTGTCTCCTGCCCCTGCAGGCTGTGCACCCTGGGCTGCTGCCCCAGCAGGTGCAGGGACCCCAGCTCCCACGGTGGGCAGTGCACAAGTGCCAGGGGTGGCACTGCCTGTGATGGACCTGTCTGCATGTCCCCTTCTCCAGCTGTTCCAGCCTGGATACCTCCTCTAGAGTGGGAGGCAGCAGTGGACCCATGCTGGCATGGAGGGGTTGGAGAGGAGTAGGCTGTCCCCTCTGGTGTGTGGGTTCACATCATCCCTACGCCCAAGGAGCATCTTTCTCGGTCAACCTGCACCAGCCCACTCACATCAGAGGGGATGATTTCCAGCTAAGATGGCCAGGGCCAGAGAAGCAGACATTCCCTCGCTCGAGTGTGCTGAAATGTTTAATTAGAGTTTAACAGCAGACTGGGAAAGAGATGTCCTGTCGTATTTCTGGGCTGCACTTTGCTGTGGGGCCGCGGGCTCCGTACGCAGAGCTGGGGGAGACCTGCAGCACAAAGAGCCCTTTATGAGCCTCTCCCTGCGCTCGCCCCGACCCTGAACTTTCCCATCAGCTGCTGGCACAGTGCCCTCGCAGTGCCCGGGAGGGAGCCGGGGACGGGAGGACGGCTCTTCCTCTGTGCTTCAGGGAGGTGTCTGCAGGAGAGGACATTCTTCTGTACTCGGATGTTGGGATGAGCCCGAGATGCCCTGCTCTGGTGTGGCCACAGGCAGGCAATGTGCTGGCCATGCAATGTGGCAGGACGCCGGGGTTCAGCAGGATGGGACCTGCGGACACAGCGGTGTCTGTGAGGGTCTCTCGCCCAGGTGTTTCTGAAGGTGCTGCCCTCATTGATCACAGATTTCATTTCACAGACCCCAGCAGGACTCAGACCTCAGTCCCATTCCTCTGCCCCCCACAATGGGAAAGGAGGGGAAGATGCTCAGCCCTGCCCAGCTGGTGGAGGCAGCAAGGTGGCAGGACAGGATCCTCAACCCTCTCATCACCCGCTGGGCACTGGGAGGGCCCTGGGGAGCACAGCCACCATCCCAAGGAAGCTGGAGAGGAATGCGAGGAATGAAGCATACACCTTTCTTCCCCAACTTCACCCCCACAAATTGCCCATCAGCATTTTCCACTTGCAGGTATTTTTTTCTGCGGGGTGAAATTACAGTTCTGCCACCTGCCCACGTCCTGTCCGTCAGGGAAACGGCAAACCCATGTGTGGCAGGGTCAGATCACTCCTGTCACCTGCCCCAGCTTTGCCTCCTCCACTTGGCCACTGAAACAATAGAGAGCAACTCCCTTGGGCTCAGCAAGAGCCCAAAAAAATGCCACATTTGTACATTATTGCCCCTTTTTACCTTTTTCATGTGTGTGACACAAGCCTGTGATGCTGTAGATCACTCCCTGCACCCCCCACTGCTGTGGTGAGGAGCTGAGGAGGGATTGGGCCCCCAGTCACACCACGGTGACCCCATGTGTCACCAACATGCTGGGGTCACATTAACACATCTGGGACGTGTCAGGCTGGGAATGTGGGGAATAAGTGCCCGAGGTTTCCTGGGGTTTGTTCGTACTCTGGCAGGAGCAGGTCTTCCCCTGCTCCCAGGGTTTTCCTCTCACTGGTCCCAGCTAGCAGCCAGTGTGGCTTCTTGCTGAGACTGCTCTGGGGGAGCCTTTTGGAGAAGTTGTGTGTGAAGAGCTAGTGTATTCCCTCAGGATGAGATGCAGATGGTTGATCTCAAAGGAGGTGGTGGTCCCTGTGAGCCCCTCTGTGCTGGGAATGCTGCCTGAGCCCAGCTGTGCAGTGTCATTCTCTGCTCACTGTGGGAAGAGCTGCACCCTCAGGGTACATTGAGCCCTTGCCTCGCAGAGGGACAACCTTCCAAAAGTGCTTGGCACCAGCCTGCTACTCACCAAAATGCTGCTTTGTCCATCCTTGCCCTACCAAAGGTTTCTCAGTAAATTTTGAGCAGCACATGGCCCACAGACCTTCACTCATCACACAGCCACACCCAGCCAGCTTTCAATCCCAGAGGTGACCAGCGTGAGTTCCACCCCACAAGGGGTTGTCTAGGGAGAAGGATGCTGGCACACCTGCCAGTGAGACACTGGGCAAAGAAACTCACCACAGCACAGGGCTCCTCCTCTTCCTCCTCACCTGCCCGTGGGCTGCTCACAGCCCAGGACCCCAGGGTCCTGGGAGTCCTTGGCTCAGGGATGTCCGCATCAGTGTGGCACACTCCATGACACCTCCCGAGCCCCAGCTTGTTCCCAGAGTCCTCCTTGGCCAAGCATAGGGTACTGCAGCCCTTTTGGACCCTGTCAGGGTGGGATCTGCCTGTTCTCTCTGGCTCCCTCCCTACACTCTTTGTGCCCAGGTGGTGACAGTTTTTGAAGCAGGCCCACACTCACAGAGACCATCCCCAAAGTGAGAATTGGTGCCAGGCCAGGATAAATCAGTGGCCTATGTTCTGGGGACACCACCTGTCCTCAGCCTCAGCAGTGAGGGCTGAGCTGGGGGGCCAAACACCTCCTCCAATGCCAGTGGCACAGCCAGACTTGCTCATGGTGTTAATTGTGATGGTGGTTTTGATTTTAGGAGTTTAAGATTCTGCTTCAAAATGAAACTATCCAGCCTTCCCAGCTGTGGGGAGCACAACCCCCTGGCACATCCCAACTGTTGCCACACAGCCAAGGGGATGGAACTAGCACCGGTGCTCATGGCCAGGGCAGGGACCAGCCTCTGGACCGTGCTGGAGCTGGTTTATCCACCTGGATGGCTTTCCCCATCCCATAGCCGATGGTTTGCCTGCCAGAGTGTGCTGACCAGAGGGACAATGAGCGTCCCACAGTGGGATCTGGGGAGGTGAGGAGGTGGCCAAGCTGGCAGCAGTGCCACTTCCCCGAAGGGCACCTGTCCAGGACCCATGTCCCACCAGCCTGGGGGAGCCCAGGTGGCAGCTCTGTGCATTCTGCAGCCCTTTGGGGTGAGCCCAGCCTGGGGCTGAGCCCTCTCTGGGGATGAGCTCAGCCTGGGGATGAGCCCTGTCGAGGGTGAGCTCACCCTGGGGATCATCCCAGCCTGAGGCTGAGCTCAGTTTGAGGATCAGCCCATGCCGGGGGTGAGCTTAGTTTGGAGATGAGCCCATCCTGGAGTGCCTGGAAGTGAGCCCAGCCTGGGGGCTAATCTCAAAATGTGGGTTAATCCCGGGCAAAACGGTTTTAATCCCATTTTCAGGTCTAATTTCAGACCAGTGGCTGATCCTAGCCTGGATGCTGAGCCCAGCTAAGTTAAAACTGGGGAGCTGAGCCCAGTCTGGTCGCTGAACTCCGCCAGCCCGAGCTGCTGTTCCTGGCTGTCCAGCCCTCGGGGAAGGGGGGGCGGGGGGAATGCCAGCCCAGCACACGAGGATTAGGAACCCCCACGCCGGGAAGGGGCACCGTGCCCCGGGCAGCGCAGCCGCATAATGCCCGGCTTGTTTGTGCTGGGAGCCTCCCGCCCCTCCTCCAGCGTTCCCAGCCTATCCTACCTTAGGTGTAGGAACTGGTTTTTCTTCCTGGGCCATTGTTTCCGCTGGATTGGGTAGATTGCTCCAGGCCTCGCTCAGATTTCCTTTCTCACGGTTTTTTGTTGTTGTTGTTGTTGTTGGGGGTTTTTTTGGGTTGTTTTGTTGGTGTTTTTATTTTTTTTAATATTCCCGTTTTCTGCCGCAGCTCCTCCTCTCCCCCCCGATTAAAGCAGCAGGCGCTGCCCACCGGGATGGGGGGCTCACCTCGTCCCAGCTGTGCCCCCTTGCTCGGTGTGATTGCCCAGGACCAGAGGCTGGGCTCCACCACCGTGTTCCCACGCCGGGAGCCAGCTCTCTGGTCGGTATGCACAATCTCTGCCCTGGCCAACCTACAGCTACACACGAGCTGCTCGGGCTGGGGTGGCTCAAGTTCCCATTTTCCTGCAGCTCTGTCTGCTAAATCAAGTTTATTTGCTTTAACAAATGGAAAGCAGTGGGGCTGGTGCAGCCCCACAGCCTCAGCACAGGCTCCCGCAGAGCACCTGGTGGGTTGGGGGCTGCAGGCGTGACCCCAGGCCCTGAGCATCCCGCTCCCCTGGCACAGAACTAAAGTCCAGCTTGAGAAGGGACACCAACACTTGGCTGCTGACCTGGGTGATGGCCTGGTGAGAGTGTGGCAGGGCTGCTCTGCAGCTCCGGGGGTTACCTGTAATGAAGTATTCCCGACCTCAGAGCTGCAGGCAAGGGGACCTGGCCTGCAGTGCTGCTCCCCAGCGCCTTCCCTCCTGCCACACACACCAGGAGCCAGGCAGGATGTCCCAGTGCCTCGGGTGATGCTGTCCTCTACCCGAAGGTCTGGCACGGTGACAGGGAAGGGCAGGTAGTGCTCCGATGGTATCTGGCTCCAGCTGGGGAAGGCAGTGTGTCCCCCGGGGGCCTCTGCATAGCAGACTTGGGTTCCCAGATAAAAATAGAAGCTGAAACATGAGCCCAACTTCCCCGGTTCTTTCTCTGCCCGCACACCCTCGCCCCGCTCAGCTGCACTGCTGGCCTGGGGAACTAGCCTGGGGCAGCCGCAGGCCTCCCCAGGGAAGGCAGAAGAGAGGGCAGCGGGATGCTCAGGGGCCAGATGGCCATGGAGGAGCAGAGCTGGGCTGCCACCTGGCCCAGGGTGGCCCTGGCCACTTGTACAGGGCTGAAAACTGCTCTGGGGAAAAGCAGAGAGCTGAGGGCACAGCTTCCAGCCAGGCATAGCTCCGAGGGCTCAGCACAGGGCAGGAGGACAAGCCCCTGACACACATTACACAGCTGGTCCCAGGACCTCAACCAGAGGGAGGACAGCTGCCAGGGAAAGCCAGAAGGAGCCGGAATAAGGGTGGCTGTTGCTTAATACACAATAAAGATAATTTCCTAAAGCTTGTCCAGCCCTGGGAGCAGAGGACAGAGCCCCCAGCGTGCCTATGTGTCCAGGGGAAGGTGCAGCAGGGAAGAGGCTTCATGGGCTGCCCTGGGGATTCCTGGGGCCTGGCTCACGCAGGAACCCAGCTCACAGCATGGCCAGCGAGCCCTCTGGGGAGGAAGAGCAGTGCCAGTGCCTGTGCCTGACTGTCAGTGACCTGAGCATGGGGATCCTCTAGAGAGAGAAAAGCTTTGTCCCTTTGCAGTTTCCAGCGCTCTGACTCTCAAGGGCAGAAAATGTATGGAATGACCTCTTCCATTTCTGGTGCCAAAACATGATGCACCTGAAGGTCTGGGGTTGCTTGGTAGGCAGATTTCCACCTGCATTTTAGTTTTGGGATGAAAGCCTTTGGAATATGAGCTGGCAGGATGTGGACCCTCGCTCTTGTTTCCAATGCTGGGCGATTCCAGAGCTTGACTTGGGGTTTTTTTTCCAGCCCTGAGGTTCATCGGCCTCTGGCATCCTCTGACCAAGAGCTGAGCTCTCACCTCCAGCTGGATAAAACTCAGTAGCTTGATAAAGAGGAGCAGCAATGAGCTGCATTGCAGGGAGCTGGGAAAATTAACCCTTCTCCCCCTGTGGCACAGGCTCTGGAGCAGACTGGAGCAGGAGGTGGGTGTCCTGGAGCTGCATGGCATAGGTTTGCAGCCCCAGGAGGGGCTAACCCTCACCCCAGGGTTGGATATAAAGCACATTTACAAGGCAGGAAGGTGCTGGCGTAGGGCTGGAGGAGCAGAGGCACCACAATCAGGAGAGTGGGAAGGGACAGCTCACACCCTGGCCCCAGCAGCTCCTGGCACAGAGCTCACCCTAAAGCCAAGTCTTCAGGGACGCTGCGTAACCTCGTCAGGAGGCAGTTATTACTGGTTTGCTTTGTTATTAAACTTGCTGTGAGCCTGTCCCAGAGCAGCACCTGTGTGCTGGGTGCTGTATAAACAGGGCTCATGGCTACGGTGAAGGTTGGGTCAAGGGTGCTGTGGCAGTTTCAGCTTTTTGGGGTGCTCAGCTCAGCTGGGAGGGAAGATGAGCAAATGAGACTTGAGGTGGCTGAGAGGCAGCTGGAGGGATCTGAAGGGGGATGTGTGCTGTGGGAGGCGGGTTGAGCATAACTTTTTTTCCTCTGGGAAATTCAGCTTTGCATGTGGGTTTAGGTGTAGTGTCGGGTGAGATTCTCATCACTGCAAAGGCCTTGAGGTACTGAAAAGGGCTTTCGTTGTCACGGACTACCCCCGGCAGTGACGGCAGCGGGATGGGGTTTGTGGTTGGGGACTGGCAGCGTCTGCGCTCGAGGGAGCGCGAGTGCAGCAGGGGGAGAGAAAAGCAGAGGTCACACGGCCTGCTCCCATCTCTGCTGCACACCGAGCCCGCTCCACAGCCTCCACGCCTTATCCAGGGATGTGCCTGTGCTTCCTCTCCTCTCTTCCCATCCCTGCCCTTCTCCTCTCTTCCCGTCCCTGTCCTTCACCCCAGCCCACAAGTCACCTCTTTGCTCAGAGCAGCTGCAAACTGGGAGGTGGAAATGGAGAAGAAGGTGCCTGACAAGAAGCCAGTGGGAGCTGGGGGGACCTGAAAGGGAGGTGGCAGCAGCTGGGGTGCACAGACAAGGAGGTAGTGGGAGCAGGGGTGCCCCAAGGAGGAGCCAGCAGGAGCTGGGGTACCCATGGAGCCTCCAGGGCTCTGTCACCCTGAGTCCCACGATCTCCCCAGTCAGAGGAGCTCCGCTAAGCTGCCCGTTTTAGCCATGGCTGATGCTCCCAGACAAGCAAGGCCCTTGTAGCTGTCAGGTGAGCCTTTCCCAGAGCTTATGCAAATGATACTAATTAAAGGCATTCTTATCTGCTCGATTTCCCACACCTTTTGCCTCGAGGGGGATAGAAAACTTCATGTTTTAACTCCGTATTTCGTGGCAGTCGGAAGGACTGCCTAGGGAAAGTGTTGGGAAATGCAGCAGGTCACTCCTGATGAGAAGAATTGGCTTATGCAATGTTGAAACACTTTAGTATGCATGAGAAACCTTCCAGAAACAGATGACTAATAGCAAAGTGGGAGCAGAGAAAGCAGTGGGAACGCAGTACCAGGCTGGCATGGGATCCATGTCATCTTACCAGCTTAGCAGGGTTGGGCTAGGTCAGCACTTGCCTAAGAGACCTCTCAGAGTACCTGGCTGGCAGTGAGGGAAGTGATGTTAATGATTCAATAAACAGAGCCCTTCCCTCTTTGTGAACCAAACGGCCCCTGATGCCAGGATCCCACTGACAGCCCTGTGTGTCCACTGGCAGCATGTTACTGAGCTCGGAGGGCCATAAAATCCCTGCTGCTGGATATGCAGGCAGGTTTGGTGGAGGATGCCCAGGCTGCGTTTCGGTGTGGGAGCATCACAGCCCAACTCCCAGCCCTGGCAGGCAGGGCTGCCCTGGTGCTGTGGCCCCTCAGGGCTGGTGTGTGCACCGAGAGCCTTTGCTGTCTGGAAGGACCAGGCTGGCACACCCGGCATCTCCTCTGCTGCTGGGGGGGTTTGCTGGTACCCAAGGACAGACACTGGACCATTGCAACAGAGCAGGAGCAGCAATGTGCACCTTTATGATTCCCAGGCACTGGTGATCAGAAAATCAGTGAGGAAAGCTCTTGGCATAAGGGGAAGGGAAATGGCCCAGCCAGCTGCTCTCTGAAAATCCCCTTGGAGAGAGGGCTGTCCCCAGCACTGCAGCCAGAGGTGGCCTTTGCACCCACGGGGTGTGGGGATCCAGTGGGCTGAATTGCTGAGTTTCTGCTCTTTGTGCAAGGACCTTGAAGGTGCTACAGGGCAGAGCATTGCTGGAGGAAGAGGAGAGTGTCTGAAGGTCAAAGCTGTGAGTGCAGCAAGGGCAGCTGAAGTCACTTGCGAAAAATGTGAGGAAATAGACACGTGGGCAGATGAGCATGGTCACCTCCTGACCTCTGCTTTACATCTGCTGGGTTGTTACCTTGTTTTCTTTCACTGCCCTTCCCACCATGTCCCAGCTTCCTGGGCACTCTGCTTTGAGTTATAGGCAGGAGGTGTGCGAAGGCAGATCCTCCTGGGCTTGGAGGCAATACAGGGCAGCCTGTGCTGAGCCCGGGCATCCTGCAATCTGGGGAGGTTTCAAGTCTCAATAAGTCCCAGAAAGAAACTCCTGGATGCTCAAATGCTGTGCTTTCACAACCAAAGTGAGAGTTGCAACCTCCATCCGGAGGAGTGGCCCTTTCACCAGGTGATATGCATCTTGGAGAGAAGGAGAAAGAGGAGAGGGTAGGCGGTGAGTAGGAAAAGAGATATCGCTGCAGGTGGCTGTTGAGTAGTCCTGTGATACAGCGAGCAGAAGACGCCCAAGGAATTGTCCTGACATGAGCTGCCCTGAATTGCCCCAAAGAGTTCACACTGGGCACTATTGTCCTTTACAGCAGGTTTGACACACTGAGGATTTCCCAAGCCAGGAGCTCTCCAGGCAGAGAGCTGTGTCTCACTGGCAAAACCCCTGCCAAGGACATCCCTCGGTAGCGTTGGCCTATGACGTTTGTCAGCAGAGCAGGTGGAAGGAGCCCTAAGGCCCAGAGGCTGCTCCAGGGGTGGCTCCTCTGGGCAGAGGTCAGCATCACCAAGGTGACTCAAAGCACTTTGGAGATGCAGCTTTTAGAGATATCAGAGGAAGGAGCAAAACTGATTCCAGTGCTGTCTGAACTGCTCATCTTCCACGTGTTTTGGGTACCAGCCTATGTCCACCTGAGCTCATGCTGCCAGCTTTAGCCAAGCTCACACTGGCTTCTGCAGCCCTTTTGGAGTCGCTAGAGGTTTGGCTCCTGTTATCTGCTGAACTTGAGTTTTCTTTCAGCTTCTCAGCTCCGTGGGTGGAGGTGCAGAAAGAGGATGGGATGCTGAGATGGCCCTGGAGCTCCAGGCTCAAGCATCCAGTCCCTCGAGTCCTGGGAGGTTCATGCGTCATTGCTGCTGAAATCCCCAGCCAGGAGGGCTGGGAGAGGCAGGAATCATCCTAAATAAAAACAAGGTGCCAGCTGGGCTGCCAGCATTGCAAAAGGACGTTTCACCTGCCTCGTCCTCCTTGGGGGCACAGGCAGGGAAAGCCTCAGTGCAGGGGGGCTCAGGCTGCTGGGGCTGGGGACAAGCACCTCGCTGGGCTCAGGGACCACAGATCCGAGCCGGTGACATCACCGCAGTCTCAGTCCAATGACATCACTCCTTCTAATCCCCATGTCACGCCCTTGGTGGTGACAGCACAGAGCTGGCTGGGCTGCAGTGTCCCTGTGGATGCTGGCCTGAGCTCCTGGGGCAGGAGCACACGGGTGTAGGGGTGACGGTGCCCCACAGCGAGGTGCAGCATCTTGGCCAGGATGCGCAGATAGGCACAGGGAGAGGGGACAACAGTGAGGGACTGCAGTGGGGACCACAGCTTCATCTGAGATGAGCTGCACCTGCTCCTCGTCCTTGCCATGGATGTGGCAGCAAAGCCTGGGGAGGCAGGGGAGGTGTCGCGGTCGTGTCCCCCAGCCCAGGGAGCCTGAATTCCACGGCAGCTCCATCGACCCTGCTGCCGAGGCGATCGGAGCAGGGACACGCTGGTCTGCTGCGCTCACGTGCGCTGAGCAGGGGCAGCCGGCGCTGCCCGGGCCGGGCTGATTCACACGGGGAGCCGGGGGCCGGGCTGCCGTGGGAAAGCGCGCCCGCCATGGCTCCCGAGCGCCGGGATTGCTTCAGCGGGGGTGCAGCCAAGATCCATTTCACAGAGGGCAGAGCAGATCTCGGCTGGGATTTACCAGTGACTAAGCATGTGCTGGCACGGGCTGCCCCAGCGTGAGAAAGGCAGGGCTGCTCCTCCTCCGAGGTGTGCCCGCTGCTGCCCTGCGACCCACTGCCTCGGGGACATCGGGCACCTCACTGCCTCGGGGCACCGGGCACCCCACTGTGTCACAGTGGCATCCGACACCCCACCGCCTTGGCGACATCAGGCACCCTGCTGTGCCACAGGATCACCAGTGTCAGCAGACTGGGTGGCACTCAGAAGCCTGTGGGGGTTGCAACCCCCCAGTCCCCTCCTCCCAAGCTGGACTCTGCCCTTTCCTCACCCCTGTGGCCAGGCAGGATGGCGTGAGCAGAGCCCCTGCATTCAGCCCACTCAGCATATCATCCCCAGGGCAGGACTGGGGTGTGGGCAGAAGCTGCCACCCCCAGCCCGAGCCTGGCACAAGGGGCTGGGGGGACCCCAAGATGTTGCAGAGAGGCCAAACCTTCCTCTGTCAGGTCATGGCCGCTGCTCACAGCAGTTGCACCCCAGGCAGTGTTCCAAGGTGCCAGCATCTCCTGCTGATTTGCCTCATGAAGATTTTTGGGGCCACAACTAATCCTGCCATGAGGGATCTGTAGAAACCAAACCTTCCTGAGAAGGAACAACCATCCCTTCTTCAGCAGAGAGGCTCCCCACTTCCCTACCTTATAAACAAAAGATCCACACAAAAAACTGCTCCACATCCCCAGGTAGTGACAAGGAGACACAGAAAGCTGTGGGGAGCCATGTCCCTGGGCAGGAGCCAAGCATCAAGCCTGAGGCCACCACTAGTCCCTTCAAAGCAGCAGTGCAGCCCAGCCTGTGGAGGTGGGAGCCTTCCCCACTCACTTCATCTCTTTTGGCTCATTTTGGCAAGGCATTAAAAAAAAATTAATTGCAATTTTTTATTACAGCTAATTGGCGCTGCTGCTAAGTGGCTTATCTGACTCCTGAGCTCGGCCTCTGTTTATGGGAAGCTGAAGGTGGTGAAGGCCCAGAGGCTGGGGGGTGGCGTGGGGCACAGAGCCTCTTGGCAGCACCCAGCAGGCCCGGAGAGTGGGGAATGCCAGGATACCCCTATGCTGCCAGGGATCCCTGGCCCAGGGAGTGAACTGCCCCTAGTTCACAGCAGTCATGAATTTTAGAGAAGCAGAGAGATTCGTGCAAGGTCACTCTGTGCACCCAAGTGGGAACAAGGAGACCGTGCCCAGTGTGCTGGCACTGCTGGTCAAGAACCTGGTGGGCTACAAGCTGCCAGGGCTGGGCATCCTGGGGGATTTGGTGTGTGACAGAGGGCAGAGGAGCCTCTGCATGTCCGTGCCACTGGGGGGGGCAGGGGAGGAGGGTGCCCTTGGGCCCTGCTGCACCCTCCTGGGTGGCAGTTCAATGGACAGCTGGTTTGGGAGCTTCCTGGAAACCTCTGACTCTCCAGTGCTACCACCATGCCCAAGAGATGCCATCCCCCACCCCTCCAGGCTGAACATCCCTCTCCAGCATGCCATTGTCACCATCATGGGGAGCGGGACCAGCACATGTCCCCAGCAGCTGCCTATCCCCTCTGCCCACCTGCTGCAATCCCACAGATCCCTGTGAGGGTGTGGGTGCCTGTCCGGGGGTGCCATCATGGCTCTAGATCCAGCCTGTGCGAGCTGGGATGTCCTCAGGCCTCAAAGGGACCATCCAACATCTGGTCAGGCTCTGCAGAAATTCAGGTTCCCACAAATCACATCATCATTCTGCTTCCCTGGGCTATCACTCAGATGCATTTCCTGGGTCCCTGGGTTTGAGGGTGAGACCGGGGAGGGCTTTGTCCTGCTCAGGGCAGGGGGACATGCTCAGCCCCCCGTGGTATCAGTGCTCACATCTTGCCCCCAGCATGAGCAAGGAGCAGCGCAGGGCTCTGTCCCCAGTTGCTCGAGGGGTTGTTCCCTGATGCTGCTACGCAAGTCAGAGGATTGCTGCAAAATTCCCTTTTAAAAGTGATGCAGTGGCTTCCATGTCATTTGGGTGCTTCCAAGATCACCCCTTGTCCATCTCTGTCTGTCTGTCCATGCTGCTGCTCTGCAGGGCTGGAGCAGCAGGGCCTCAGAGACCTGAACCCAGGTGTCCTTTCTGGCCAAAAGGATGGGGACTGTGTGCTGGTTTTGTGGAGGCTGCCAGTGGGAATCACCTGCTGCTGCAAGGCAGAGCCAGGACATGGTGGCAAGCTCATTTCCAGGCAAATCACCCCGCCCTGTTCCTCCTGCAGGCAGCTGTGTGGGAGCAAGGCCATCGCTGCCCCGTGCCATGAACCCGGCACTGCTCCAGCCCCAAACCAGCAGGGCGGCTGCCAGCCCGCACCAGAGCCTGGAAAAACCTTTCTGGTTTCAACAGGCTCTGGAGCAAAGCCCCTGGCAGGGAACTGACTTGTTCTGGTTGGTAAAGTTGCTCACCTCTCTCCCGCCTTGCCTTGGGTGCAGCGTGCTGGGAACGCTCTGCCAGCAGAAAACAGCCCCTAAAAGCAAACAGCTGACAAAAGGTGTTGCGGCACATCCCAGCAACCAGCTCCCGGCCCAGGAGGGAGGGGAGAGGAGAGGGAAGGTGTCAGGGAGCTGGCTGCAATGCTCCCGGGGAGCTTTAGTGCTGCTCACTCTGGAAGAGTGCATTTGGCTGCCAGCTGCACCCTGTGCTTAGCCCCAGACACCATCCCTGGGTGCTCCTCAGCAGTGGGATTTGGGGAGCTCCTTGGGGTCCAGCACTTGGAACATGCGGGCACTCAGAGACCTGTCTGGGTACATTTTGGCAAACAAAAGGTGGGGTAGAAACTGTGACTCAGTGTTCACAGTGCTGCAGCAGAGCCAAGCCATGCGGAGCTACAGAAGAGCCCAGAGTGTTTTGGGGTCCACAGCCATCCCCCCCAGCCTCTGTCAGACAAGGGAGAACATATCTTGAAGCCGCAGCCCAGACTTTGGGTGTCTGCTTGATGCTTTAAGGCAGCTTTGTTGCTGGTGTTTTCTGGCTGGGGAGTCAGGGTGGGCAGCAGTGCCGGCAGCCTGGCATGGGGACATGGCTGAGCACATGCAGAGGGAGCACCTCTGGAGGGGTTCTTGTGGCTGGTGCCTGTCCCTGCTCAGTGGGACAGGCCTTGCCCTGGTTTCCCCTGCTGTGGTGCATGTGATGGGGACTGCCCAACCTGTGCCAGGGGTGCCCAGCATGGGTTTGTGTTCTGGGTAGACAGGAGGTGCCCAGGGAGCATGATGGCAAACTCACTGACCTCCCCCTCTCTGTTCTGTCAGGTATGCAATTGCAACAAGTACCTGAAGGTCTCACGGGAGAGGATGAGGCAGCTGGTGGAGGGCAGCAGACAAGCATCGGGGGAGCACAGTGCAGGTGAGCGGATGGGTGCCCACGGTTGGGCGAGATCCCCTCTCCTGTGCCCTTCCCTGGGACTCACTGCCCTGGACAGAGCGGGACCATCCCCCTGGGCGTGGGGGTTTCTCAGAGGGGGATCGGGGTGCCCTGCCACCAACCTGCCACGGAGTGCAGACCCACAGAGGTCTTTCAAGTCCGGTTTATGACTCTGCCCTGGCTGCCCTGTCCTGCCCCACAAGGCACAGGGTCGTGCATGGGATTGCCCAGCCCAGGGGGTTGGTGACATGCCAACAGTAGCTCAAGTGACAGCCTGAGGCCATCATCACCTGAACGTGAAAAACTCAGCTTGGGTGGTGAAATGCCTCCTGGCTGAGGCTGCTCACAGTGCCTTCCTCACCTGCCCAGTGCCTCTTGAATTAGGTCAGGCTGCAGGGAGGTGAGCCAGTGCCGCCTGCCCAGCCAGGCTCCAGCGGGCTCTGGGGAGGGAAGGCTCCTCCGTGCCATGCTCCGAGCTGCATTGACCCACACACACTCCTTCCCGCAGGGAGACACGTTTCGGTGGCAAACGACACCCATCGCAGGCACACTGCGGGGAACGTGCCCCTGTTGCTGCTCCAACCCAGCCCGGACTCTGCCCCCAGCCCTTTTGTGCATCACTTCCCCGTCTGCTGACAGCAGGGAGCAGAGGGAAGTGGCGGCTGCCGGGCTCTCCTGGCCGGCTGTGGCTTTGCTGGGAGCTGCACGTGTGGCTCTGGGGATGAGGAACGTGGTGGGGCGGCTTTTCCCATGGTGCCGGCAGCCTGGGGGTGCTGTGCTTCCCCACAGGCCAGGACATCCTCCCCAGCGGTTTCTCTGGTGAGGGCACTCTCTGCGTGTGTACCCAGCGACCAGCCGGGCCAGTTCAGCCAGTTTCAGAGTATGGGAAATAGAAATGCTGCGGTTTGTGTTCAGAGTGAGCCGTTTCCCCTTCCCCCTTCGGGATGAGGTTGATGGAGCTGGGAGGGTCTCACACAGCACCATGGCTCCTCCACACAGACTCTTCAGGGACCATCTTGCTCTACCCTTTACACCCCGTCTGCAACACCCCATGTCCCCATCGGGCCATGCAGTCTCTTGCTGGGTCCCCCGTGTCCCTGGGGAGGGGGGAGGGGGAGGTTGGTTCATGTGGAAGGAGCAGGTGTGGCCCCTGTGCTGGCCATGTCACTCATGACTTTGTCAGGGAGCAACCTGCAGTGGGGAACATTCCCTGCCCCGGAGCAGGCAGGGACCAAAGGTGCCACAGCATCCCCAGAGAGTTGGTGGAGACATGAATAGAAGCTGTAATTCCTGGACAGGTGGGCACAGCAGGGCACTGGCACTCACCCTTTTCACTCAAAGTGAAAACCCCTGGGGACTTGTCAGCAGGGTCCCCTGTGACCCGGGGCTCTGACCATCCTAGGGTTTCCATTTCTATTTGGATTTTGCTAGGAGCTGCAGGGATTGTAAGCATTAGTGTGAGCTTGACTAGGTTGCCCCAAAATTTCCCACTTTGGGTCAGGTTTTGGGGAAGACAAACAGGAAGGGTGTGCTGACAGTGTCCTGCCATCACTTGGTGGGGACAGTGGTGGCACTGAGGCAGGCTGGGCCACCACAGAAGTGGGTCCATAAGGAAAATCTCACCTGTTCCCTGATTTCCTTTACATTTTCCTGCTGAAGGGGTTGGTGGCAGGACCTGCTCTGCCCTTGTCATGGCCCAACACACGGCATGGGGTGTTCAGCACCCATAGCCCCACACCAGGACTGTCCCGTGACTCCAGCCCAGGCCACGGCCAGGTGCTGCTGCTTGCCATGAAAATGCCTTTTCCCTGCTCCTGCTTCCATGCAAGGAGAGAGCCTCCTTTCACAGGGGCTTCACCTCTCCAGGGAGGAGCTGGTGGGTGCTGAGGCAGATGGGTGATGGGGACAGATCCTTCAGGACCACCCCTCAATACAAGTCTGCATCTGGCTCAGGTGCTCCGAAGTCCTGGGGTCCAGCTGCAGCTAGCCACGGGCCACTGCTGCTCCATTTGGCTCCTGGATTTTTGCAGCAGGGCTTCCGAGTGATGAAAGGCCAATTATTCATCCTGTAATAGCTCACTCTTACTTGGACCCAGGACTTTCACAGGTTTTAGGGAACATATTGTTTAACACAGCCACATTTTCCCTGCATGAGGGCTTTGACAGAAGCGCTGCAAATAGTTTCAAGCCCAGACAGCTTTGCCCTGTGATGCCTTTTTCCCAGTGGGATGCTCTGAGCAGCTCGGGTGCCTGGAGCAGGCTGGGGCTGGGGTAGAGAGAGGAGCAGGGCTGTGGGTCACCCTGCAAGGCACAGGCAAGTCCTTGCTGCAGGCAGTGACAGATTGGGGTTCCCAAGTGACCCAGGGAAATGGGCTGTGTCACAGGCTCTCCTCTGGCCAGGGGAACTCTTGCTTAGTCAGTGCAGTAAAACCAGCTGGCACAAGGCCCCAGAGCTTGGTGGGTGCTCTGCCAGATGAAATCTGGTCTCTGGGAAAGGCGAGGAGGTAGCACATTCCATCAGGTTGGGAGTTGCCAAACAGAGGAGGCGAATTTAATTGTAAAATCCCCCCTCACCGTCTAAAATGTGCTGCAAAAGATGAAAACAATGGATCCTTCTACCCTTGTGTCTGTGGTGCTGACCAGGCACGGTGGAGCCTCCACTCCCATGCTGGGTGGGCACCCTCCCTGACCAGCTGCCAGCGCTGGGTCTCTGGACACAAGTGCAGGATAAGTCCTGGATGGCCCCAGGGGTGGCTGGAGGAGCAGCTGGGGTGTCCCTGCACTGGGTGGCAGGATGGCATCACGTAGCTTGGGCACCCACCTTGCCCCTGCCAGCCTGAGCAGCGACTGGGGGTTTCTTTCCATTCTCAGCCCTCGGCTGCACCCCAAGCCTGGGGAAAAGCCGGCAGAGGCAGCTCAAGGCAGGCAGGAGGAAGAGCTGCAGACCACGGTGTGGGGAAGGCTGGGCAGTGGCTCCAAGCTGGGGTGGCAGCAGGACAGTCCCTCCTCTACAGCCACCACGCTGGGGCAGCTGAGGGCGTGGGCTGGTGGGACCTGCTCCCCTTAGCCAGGAGCGCTGATGAACAGCGGGAAGAGCCCCCTGAATGCCCAAAGCCCTATGGCTGGAGGCTTCCCTGATCTACAGTATTTGGCTTTGCTGTGAGCATCGCACTTGTCTTGTTGCCATGTAGGAAACATGTGAGATACATCCCTGTGCTGTCCCAGGAGTGTTCTTGCACCCGTGGATCCTCACTGTCTTGTACCAGACTCAGTTTGTGGGGCCAAGGCACCCCCAACGTCTTAGGCTGCTCTGAACGCTTCTGCATGGAAGGGGTTAGGTTCCGGAGGGGTGGCACCCCTGGATCCAGGTGATCCCCTGCCCCCTTCAGCAACCCCATGCATTTGGGCTCTCTCTTCTCCAGGGTGCAACGGAATAGCGGGAGCATGCTCACATCCACAAGCGGGGCAGGGATGGGACCAAGGGCTGCAGTGGTGAGACCAGCCAGAAACACCCCCTGGGCTCAGCTGGATCGTGCTCTGCCAGCTTTCCCTCTTCAGCAGAATTTCACTTGCTCATATGGAAAAGCACGGCAGGGCTGGGAGCCGGTGACATTGTTGTGTCTGCCAGTTTGCAGAGCTCTGCTGTGCCTGCTGACAGGGGCGCTGTGCCCAGCGTGCCCAGGGAGGGAGCTGGGGGCCATTCAGAGCTGGGGACCATTGTGTGCTGCTGCCCAGCACTGGGTACAGGGGCTGGCAGGGTTCTCTTCACAGCGGCACGGGGAGATGAGAGCAACTGCAGCTGCCTCTTGCTTGAGCTCATCCTCCCTCCTCCACCCTGGGAACGTCTTAAGATCATGGCCAGGCTGCTGCAGACCAGGTTGCACAATCCCGGGTCCTTTGTCCTTTGCTTATCTGCCTTATCGAGGAGGAAAAGATAACCAGGCATCTTCAGTGCCCTGCAATCAGCACATTTCTCAGGCTCGTAACTCCTCTTATCAGGCTGATCTCTCACCGAGGCCGAGGTTTCCCATGCACCTTTGTACTCCAAGAATGCTCCCAGGTCTGTGTTCAGCCTTGTGCAAAACCTAGACAAAGCTGTGAGCTTTCTCCCAAACGCCGCAGCCCTGGCTGCAGCCGAGCCCCGCAAGCCGTTGCGATGGCTCTGGCTGTGGAGGGTGCAGGGCTCAGGGCTGGCACAGGGCTCGGGGCTGGCACAGGGCTCAGGGCTGGCACAGGGCTGCCAGACCCACAGCCTCTCCAGAGGCAGCAGGAGCTGCCTGGTCCTTGCCTGAGCCAGCCGGGACAGGCACCCGGCTCCTTGCCTCAAGGCCTTGGTTCAGGCTGGGGTGACACGGAGGGACCTGGGCTAGAACCAGGGCCCATGGGGCAGGATTTTGAACAGAAGTACCTGGCTCCCCTGGGAAGTTGTTGCCTACCACCCTGACACCGAAACCCTGGGGGTGCCCAGGGATCACACAGTGGGGACAGGTTGTTCCCAGCCAAATCAGGGCTGTGTGGGCTGGGAAAGGGGAATGGGCACAGGTTCAAAGGAGGTTTGCCCCGATCCTTCTCTGTCCCAGCTTCCCAAGCCCTGCTGTGCCCTCCTGTCCTGCTGTGGAAGTCCCAGTGCTGTCTCAGTAATGCTGACCCAGCAGTCCAGCATTGTAGCTGACAGAATAGGCTGGAGGGACTACAGGTCACCAGTGTCACCATTACGGTGGCCTTTCAATGTGACCCCCACTAAGAGCCCCTCTGTGTGGGGGAATGTGAGTCCCCCTGCCCACAGCAGGCAGCCCATGTCCTGTCCCATGTCCATCCCACTGGGCTCAGCCCCACGTCCATGAGCAGGACCTTGCAGTGGGGCACAGGGAGCTGCAGCTCCTATCTCATCCCTATCTTGGGACAAGTCACTTTGCCCCCACAGCCTCCCTGTGGCAATAGTTCAGGGTTTTCATGGGACTACCAGAGTGATCCCTTTGGCTGTCGGTCCCATATGCTGCTGTGTCCCCCCAGGTGAAGGGGCTGTTGGTCCCTTGGACTGCCCAGAGCCTGTGCAGTGCCCAGGGTGTGGGATGGGCCTCTGGCGTGGGTCTTCCCCACTGTCTTGGTGCTGGTGACTGGGGGCTAAAGGAAGGGGATCCAGTTCAGGCTGGGGAGCTCCTGCTGCACCCACCTCGTGGAGCATGGGGCTCTGGAGCACACAGCAAGGGCTTGAGCACAAAGCAGTGCTGCTGCAGAAGTGACAAGTGCATGCAGAGGTAGGATCCCACCACTGAGAGTGTCCCTGCTCAGCTCAGGAAAGAACCTGATGCAGAAATAAGCAGAATGGGGGTCCTGCAGCATCCCCTCTCCCGTGGACATGGCAGCATTTGCTGGCGGTGAGATGTCATGGTGGGAACAGCAGCAGTTTTTGCTGTTCTCATGGGATTAATTCCCACAGGCGAGCAGGGGTGGGCAGGAGCTGGCGATGTGAGTGGGCAGCACGTGCGAGGCCAGGAGGAGATGGCTGTTGTGCTGAGCGCTGCGCAGTTGGGGACAGTACCGGGGGATGACTGTTGCTGTCTGTGGAGCTCTGCAGAACTCACCTGGGGGTGCTCCGCCCCAGGGGGCTGGGGGCTGCAGGGCTCAGCCCCTTACCCAGGCTCTGTCATCCCCAGGGTGACCCAGCCAATAGGGGGAGAGGTGAGCGAGAGGCGAAGGGATTTTTATTTTCAAGATGTTTTATAATGGGATTATTAGTTCCCAAGAAGTGTTTCGAATCGATTCGGTAAGGAATCGCTTTCCTTTCTCCTCCGCAGGGATGCGGTGGGAATCCAGCCTTTGGTGTGAACCTCTCAGAGCTCTGGAAGCCACAGATCTGACAAGGTCCCGGCACGCTGGAAGGGCACGCTGGGCTCCCTGCAGCCCCATGCACCCTACACATGCCTTTTGCTCCATCTCTGGTGTAACTCTGGGGTGTGCAGCGTCCAGGCAAGCTGGGCTGCAGTCCCAAGGGAGCCGTGGCTCCACTGGGAAGGCCTCCACCTGTCTGAAAGTGGAAAAAAAAACCTCCTTCAAAACCCCCCTCTTTCCCCAGGAAACCCCTGTTTTTCTGGGGGATCCAGCCTTTCCCAGCTCAGTTTTCCTATGTGCCCGGCTGGCATCCTGTGCCTGGCGCCTGGTGGCCCTTTCACCGTGTCGGTGAGGGGAGCGCAGGCATCTTCAAAAGCCCTGGGAAGAATTTGGTGGGAGGGGGAGAAGGGGTTTTACAAGCTCCCATTCAGAAATGGTCACTTTGAAGTGATGTAGCATTTTCAACCCTTTGAAGAGCCACAATTAGGAGGGGCCTAGTGCAAGCAAAGGCAAAACTATGGGGTGACCATCACGGCCTTTCTCTCCCCAGGCTTTTTAGGGATGAACTTTCCCTCCCTGCCTGCCTTTTTCCCACGAGCCCGGGGGGTGAGATTGGGGTGTTTGGGGGAGCGGGGGATTTCCCACACCCCCGTGCAGGGAAGGAGGGGTCTGCCATTGGTTTTGCCCACCAGCAGCAGGACAGCGGAGGGAGCGTGTTGGAAGAGAGAGCAAATTACTCAGGATCTCTGCAGGCACACAGAATGTCAGTGTCCTGTCAGTGTCCTGGTGCCATGTTCTGGCCAGGGAATTTTTAGTCTCCATGATGGGGAAAGCTGTTGGTCATGGGTGCTGGGTGCTGGCAGCGTCATTTCCATTGCATTGGATTTAAAAGCCCCACCCAAGGTCGATGTCTCTCCCTTCAGGGTCTGGTGCTCGAGAGCGGGGAGGGTGGGAGAAAAAAGGGTGCCCAGCCTGAGGCCACCCAATACCACCAAACACAGGAGTGGCACAGGGCAGAGGAGGTGGGAACAGGGTGAGGACAGAGCCCCTGTTCCTGCCGTGGGGATCTGCCACCCGCTGGCAGGCTTTATCCTGGAGGAACCCCTAGGAAATAGACTCCTCCTCACATCCCTGCTCTGGGTGGCTCAGCAATCTCCCGAGAGCAGCCTGGGTGTTTCATCACTTGCCAGAAATTGGAGAAAATGGGAAACTGAGGTCACTGTTTTCCCTTTAAGGATGGATGCCAGTGTCCAAAGCAGATGCAGGAGATGAAGGAAAGGGCTGTCCGTGAGTGGGGCCGTGGGGTCCTTCCCAGGGCACAGCCCTGGTGAACCCAACTCTTGTCCAGTGTCTCAGACAGGGCTTGGGGCTGCTTCCCCTTGAGCTGTGGCAGCAAACCCCAAACTAGTGCTGCTGCTGGGCAGTGTGGTGGTGAAGGGCTGGCTTGCAAATCCCCCCTGAGAACATCTCCAGTGACAGCCATGACTCTGAGCGTGGCTGTTTGTGTGCTGGGAACTGGGGGTGACCATGCCCCACCAGCTCGGGCTGGTCATATTCCCAGAGGAGGTGTGGAAGGTCTGGGGAACCCCCCTGAACCAGGGGCTGGTGTGAGCTGAGCCTTCCACACCTCCCCCAGGCTGTGGCTCTTTCTGCTCATGTGATGGGCAGGGCCAGACTCCGCTGCACAGTTGGGGGGTGACTCTGCGAGGACAGGGCAGCTCTGCCAGGATGGGGTGGCCATTTCAGGGCTGTCCCCAGCCGTGCGTTCCCCCACGAGAATCCCCAGCATGTCCCAGCTCCTGACGGCTCTGGGATGCAGGGAAGGGCCAGCTGGGAATGCTGGTGTCCCTCTTGATCCCAGCTGGCTCCTGACAGGGTCCTTGTGATCCTGAAAAGGGTCGGACAGACACCCCAGAAGTGCCTCTGGAGCGATGCAGGATGCCTTTTATTGTCTTAATTGGTGCCTGGGCAGGACAGACCCCCCTGCCAAAACTGAGTCATCCCGCAGCAATAACTGCAGCCTGTTCCCGGCCGCCAGGCTCCCTGATGGATGGGAGGCAGCTCAGCCCTCGGCTTCCGCTGCCCGGATCCGGAGACCTGCCATGGCCCCGCCGCGGGCGGGAGAGCCCTCACCGGCTGCCGAAACTGCCGGGTCGGGGCACTCGGTGTGCGATGGCAGCGATCCCCCGCCCCGGGGGACAGGGCTGGGGGCGTGCGGGTACAGCTCAGGGGACACGGCCCCGCGTCAGTGTGCCCCTTGCTCGGGGTATGTGGTGGGAGGTAGGGGGAGGGGTCACACACTGGAGATGGGGTCACGCACAACCCAAAGCCCCGTGTCCGCGGGTGGGTCGGGAGAGTCGTGGGTGCCATTAGCAGCTGATCACGGTGGTGGTTTAATTAAAGCAGCAGTAAGGGCTTCCCGGCTGTTTGTTTGCCCCATAACGCAGCCGGGGGTGGGGGCACAGCCCAGCTCTGAGAGCAGCCTGGCCTGACCTGTGACAGGGAGGCAAAACCACTGCACCCAGAACAGCAGCAGCACTGGTGCCGTTACCCAGACTGGAACAGAACCCAAGACACAGCAGAGGAACTGCAGGAGGTGCCAGGCGGCTGCAGGGGAGCAGGTGGCTGCACGAGTGCCACGCTTAGGGCAGGCAGCTGCTGGATGCTGGTGACCAGCCACCTTCTCCCAAATTCACGGGATGCTCCTCCCTGGGATGCAGGGCAGAGCCTGGACCCCTGCAGGGATGACAGGCCCCTCACAAGGGTCGCTCACGTGGTTGAGCACAGATCCCGCTCATCACACCAGTGACTGAGGTTTATCTGCTGTCTCCTCTCTCCACAGGCTGCCCGGGGAGCCAGAGCTGCGATGTCACCGTGCCAGCCTGTGACACAGCCCAGCCTGGCTGCGCCCCACACGGCGAACAGACGGAGGGGGTGGAGCAGTGCGGGGCAGCCGCGGTGTTGGCAGGGGACACCGTCCTGCAGGTCGCTGCCATCCCTCCCGGGCTGCTGAACAGAGCCGAGCTCACCGACTTCTACTGCTGCACCCGCTGTGGGAAAGTGTTTTGGGAAGGGTCCCATTTTGGACGTGTCGTCTCCCAGTTTCAGGATGTTCTTGTGGCCTCTGGGGACACACGGAGCGTCTATGAGCTAAGCTGAGCTGAGCTGAGCTGAGGGGAAGCACGGGGGCTCCACAGGGAAACAGGGACTGCCTGGGGAACCTCAGCAGATTCTGGGCCTTGGGCTTCGAGAGAGGCTGGAAGTGGGGAGCGGGGAGCTCTCATTTTGGGATCCACCACAGAGAGCACTGTCACAGGTGCACCAGTGGTTTGCAACAGCCCAAAAATACGTGGCCTCCATGAGATCATTGAAACAGAGGTGGCTGAAGAATGGACCCTTTGCATTATTTCTGCCCATCTCCAAGCTACGCATGGCGAGACAGTGGCAGAGCTCTGCTAACCAAAACACCACCCCAGCAGTGCCAACCCTGCCACACCCACTCACCTCAGTGCCCCTCTGCCCAGTCACTCATGGGGAGCAGGAGCTGCATCCCCAACAGCACAGGGCAGAGAGCATCCTGAGCATCCCCCAGTCTGTGGGACATGTGCCACACCTCAACTCATTCCCAGCATCCTGCTTACACTGACCCTGTGCTCCCAGAACTCTTTGGAGGCAACTGGTCGGGGCAGGCGTGAGGGTATGGGGGGGCTGAGCATTGCTGGGCTCAGGGAAATCTCTGGGTGCACCACGACTCCCACTGGCACCCGCACCCCCTGTGCTGGGGCCTGGGATGCCCCAGCAGGGCCAGGCTAGTCCTGGGGGGGTCCCACTGGTGCCGAAGCTGCCAGCCTCCTCCTCCCCTGGGGAGGTGCCTCAGGACAGCCCCATGCCCAGGCTCTGTGCAGGGTGCACGGGAGAGGAAATGACGTGTGTGGGCCCACCAATACCAGGAACTGGCATCACTGGCGGGACTGGCCAGCATCTAGAGGAGGCTGCACATGCCATGGGGATCCCAGGCCAAGTCCTGCGGCGCCAGGGGGCTGCTGTCCAGTGCCTCCCGATCCAAGGCCAGGCTCACACCATTCCATCCTGAACTGAGGAGCGTCTGCAGAATTCCTCTTCTAATCTGGTTTCACTGCCAGGCCCTGCTGTTATTGTTGAGAGGGCCTGAGGAGCTCTTGGCTGAGGTGTGATATTTATGGGCCAGCAGAGCACCTGCCCAGGCAGCCCATGCTGCAGTACAAGACTCATTTTCCCTCTTCCAAAGGTCCTGACCACACAGTGCCAGGGGCTCCTTCCTCCCAGGGACATCTCACCATCTGGCTCAATGCTTTAATAAAAGAAAAAAACATTTTTCCACTTTAAATATCGCTCTTTTCCATAGGATCCATAATATTAATGCCTGAGCATTAATTGATACAAGTGACTCTAAAAGGCAACCATCCCTACACTGCCAGTACCAGGCACTGGGCAGCCCAAGCCCCCCAGGCTCCATGTGGACTCATCCATGTGTCTGCATCCTGCTTCTTCAGGGTTTGTTCTGGGAGGGCAGAAACTGGGGATGAGGCAAAGCAGGAATGATGCAAAGCTCCAACTGCCGGCCCCCACAACGTGCACTGCTTCGTCATGCCATGAAATAAATCTCTCCAAAATGGGATGAACCTTTCCAGGCCCTATTTAGGGGAAGCTGCTGAGCCACGTGCACATTTGACTACTCATGGGCACTTCTCGCCTTTGCTTGCTGGGTTTTCCAGAGCTGTGGTTTCACATTTGTCTGCCACTGCTTCCACTGTGAAGGGGAGCTCATGGGAGATGGGAACACACGGCCCTGTCCCTTACCTGGGGACAGCTGCCGAGAAGGTGCCTTTGCCTCTGATCCCTGGGGACAGTAGGGTCACCTCGTGGCCAAGTCCAGGACTTTATCTGCTTGAGAGCTCCCCGAGTTTAGGGGTGAGCTCTTGTGCTTACAGTCAGGGCTGTGCTAGGGCAGGGTCCCATGGCTGGGATTTGTTCTAGGACACCAACCCAGGGCAGAATCCAGCAAGTGGTGCGTACCAGTGGACATGGCACAAAACAGCTCCCAGAGGATTCCATCCAGCTCCTGGGGACAGGGGCAGTGGCTGGGACCCAGCACAGCAACTCTTCCTTCCTGCTGCCCGCAGGAGGTGGTGCCGTGGTGGGAAGTGTGCAGCAAGGTCACCTCCAGTCACAGACATGGTCAACAGCAAATTCCACATCAGATCAGCCTTGAGGAGCATCCAGGAGGTAATAAATTGTCTAGTTTTGAATGGTGGATACATATCAAAGGGAATTAAAGCAGCTTTCTAATCAGCCTACAATATTGTTTCCTTATCTGACTGTTTAAAAAATATAATTACAAAATCCCATTGTCTGTGTCATACTAATGTTTAACATTTATTGGGGCAGTAATGAGCCCTCCTTGGTTTTATGGAGCCGTTTGATCCTGCGTGGGAAGGGCAGTCCCAGCAGTGTTCTGGCAGGGATGAGCACTCTGGGTGGGCTGTCCACTCCAGAGCCCATGGATCCCCCGGTTGCTTCACCTGTGCTTAGCTCCTGCCTTTGCGTGACAGGATGTGATCATGGGGGGACCCTGGGATAAAACAGCGCTGAGGAAGGGTTTTATTGCTCTTTATCATGAATGAGATCTGGCTGAGCAGCATCCATCCCTCAGCCCTGGGAAACCACATGCTGCATCGGATGTCGGACGGTTCCTCTCCTCTCCTTGTGTACTCCCGCACATCCTTCAGAGTTTGATGGGGCCAAGGTGTTTGACGCTCAGGCCAGCTTTAGTTTACAAATGAATATATCAACATTGTTCCTCATCAGGCAGGAATGCACTTCCCTCCCTTCTCCCCCACCTTATCCCCATCCCCTTCCGAGCAAACTTCCTTCCTCCTGTAATCTGGAGCGGAAACCTCGCCACATACTTGACCGGCTCACAGAAATCAGCTCAGTGTTCCCTGGCGTGACTTTGTGCCTTGAACTAGGGATGGTTAGTCCCTGAGGCAGCCAGCAAGGCACGGGACGAGGAGGAGGATGGGGGCTGTACCACTGCCCATCCTCATCCTGGAGTCAGTCTTTCAGCCAGATGCTCCAGTTGAGCTCCCAGTTGCTTGGCTGCCATTTTCAAACAAACCAACATGTTTTTGGACACGGATCCAGCCCAAGCTGGCTGTGAGCTCCAGCCATTGTGCTGCGCCACACCGCAGGAATGCTGCTCCCATAGGCCAGGGTCACTGCTCACAGTGAAGAGAGAGGAGAGAGGTGTCTTCGAGGAGGGACATTCGCATCAGTCAGGGGATGTTTGCTCCCTGGGGAATGGCCTGGGACCAGACCCTTCCCATCAGCCTGCCAATATGTGGGCATGACTCTTAGGCAAATGAGCTTCTGTCACTCACCAGGTGTGTGTCGCATGGGGGCTATGGCCGTGTCACCCCCAAGCCTGCTTAGATCACAGGGTTGTCCCCATGGAGCAGTCAGCAGGTACAAAGGCCACTCCTGGTGGGCTGTAATGAGTCTTCTGGGGGAGCCATGCAGTGGGAGCAATGGGGTGACATTTCCCCATCCCACAGCCACCACAAAGGAGTGGCCATGCAGTGCAACCAAACAGGGTGCCCAGAGCAGCTGTGGCTGCCCCATCACTGGAAGTGTCCAAAGCCAGGTTGGACGTGGCTTGGAGTAAGCTGGGATAGTGGAGAGTGCCCATGGCAGGGGGCATGACAAGATGAGTTTTAAAGATCGCTTCCAACCCGAACCAGTCTGTGATTCTGTGGTAAGTGGCCCCAAAACCGTGTGTCTCAGGAGATGGCAATTTCCTGGCACCAAAACCCTGCACTGACACTGGATTCAGTCCTGGAGCTCATTCAGATGATCCAGGACAAGGTAATTATGGCCCAGAGGTGGGGAGGTTGGCCCAGGTCACATAAAACCAAGGTCTATGTCTCCAACAAACTATCAGCACCTGCACAGTGAAGATATGGTCCCTCCATGTGCCAGCTTTCCAGGACCAGAAGCCTCACAAGCAGCTGCCAGCACACCAGGTCAGGGACACGTGATGGTGTCAGTTTAGCAGAACACGGGCTGGAGCCATGGCAGTTTGGAGAACGTGCACTCAGTGGCCACAGGGACATCAGTCAAGGGGATGCCTCAGTGTGGCCTGGCAGACCTGAGACATTGGTGCAGCCGGACATCCCTGCCTGTGGCACTGGGCAGGAATTCTCCAGCTCCAAGTGTGTTCCAGCCGGTGGCCTTTTGCTCCAGGAGCACTTTTGTGCTGTCAGATACTGAGACCATAGGCTACCTCAGAAGAGCTGCAGCATTTCCAGCAGGATAAGGACTGACAAGATGGGACACTGGAGTGGTTAAAGGCCAAGCTGCAGTGAGATAACCCAAACTGTACAGCCCAGCACCACATCTTCCAGCCCAGGGACATCCCTGCCTATGTGCCCCACAGAGGACAACGACTACATGTAGTGTTACGACCCTGCTTGAGCCTCACTCAGGTTTTTTATCCTGTTTGTCACAGGCTGGGAGGGAGTGACTATGCAGAGCAGCATCTATGGGGACATCTGTGGGAAGTGGCAGTCCCCAGACCACATTCCTGCAGTGGCCCCTGTGGTGTGGGAGTCCCAGGAGAATGCCCTTGTCCACAGAGCTTCCCAAACCACTTGTGAGAGCTTTGCTTGTGGTGCTGTGCTCCCTGCAGAGGACACAGGGCACCCACACACACGTCCTCACCACAAGAGCATGAGGTTTCCCTTGCAAACCCCCAGCTCTGCCCTCAAGAGCTCTGCCTGCGGGGCTGGCAGGGCCCCAGCCCACCCGGGGAACAGTCTGGGTGCCACCGAAGGCTCCTGGTGTGTGATGTGTCCGTGGGGAGAGCATGAGGCCAATCCCACGGCCACGCCCCTGCTTGTGCAGTTCTCAGTCCGCACGGAGGACGGGTGTCCCCTGAGACCCCCCTCGACCTTTTCCCCACCAGGGACAGGGATCCCCTTTCTTGTCCCCAGAGGTGAATCCGCACAAGGGAGACTGTTCCCACGCAGCAGCCACAGCCCCGGGTGGGCTCCCTGCATCCTCAGACCCCACATCTCCGCGGTGGGGCAGGCGGCATTGGCCGAGCCCCGCGTTTCCCCACCGCGGCTCCGGCAGCCGCTTTGCCAAAAAGCCGGGAGGCAAAGCGCCGGCGTGGCCAGCGGCGGAGGAAACCTCCGCGCTTCCTCTGGCTCCGAGGAGCCGAGCGGGCAGGGCGCTCTCCCTCGCACGCCTTTCGCTGGGGCTCTGCGCTGGGAAGAAAAGCTCCCGTCTTTCCCACGCTCTCCGACACATTTTAATGAATTAAGTGGGGGCACGCCCCCTCGCCGCCTGCCCCGGGTCCGTCCCCCTGGCTCTCCTGCTCCCTGCAGGAGAGGCCTCAGGGGGTGGCTGGACTCTCGCTGCCTTGTCCGCCTGGCCGGGAGGACGAGCATGACCCGCTGGGATTTTTTGGAAGAGAGCTGCGACGTGCCCTGCCCAGTGCGCCCAGCCCCGGGGCGGCTCTGAGCCCCGCCGGCGATGCCGGTGGCAGCCGGCCCTTCTCCCTCCCGCAGGCTCTCACAGGCACGGGGAAATTTGGCCGTCATGTCTCCTGAGGAGGGGAAATTTGTTCCGCGCCTCTCGGCGTGACCGTTCGCTTAAGGCATCGCAGCTCCGGGGCCCTTCCCCGCCTCCCGCCACGTCTTCCCCTAGTCTCAGAAGAGAGCGGGTAAATCACTGGGTGAGACTACTGGTTTTGCAGGGCCCCATAAAGAGAGAGCAGGGGCCTCCCAGCGCCGGCTGCGGCCCCTGACAGCGCCTTCGCGGCTGGCGGGCAGCGGAGCCGTGCAAGGAGCCTGGCCCGGCCATCGCTCCGCTCCCGGCTCCTCTCCGGTTACAGACCTGGGTACAAACTGGAGCTGAAATGCAGCTTTTCAAATTTGTCTTTTTATTTTCCTTTCTTCCCCCCCTGCTTTTTAGCTCTTTCCCTTCCCTCTCTGGCCCCGTTCCCAGGCCGAGTCCTGCCCCCACCTGCCAGTCCCGAACATTTGCATGGCTGGGTCCCTGCCCGGGCTCTTTTTCCCACCAGTGACACTGGCAAATGCAGATTTGCTTGCGAGGATGTAACTCTGGCCAAGCCCCAGACCGGGGAGGTGTGAGCAATTCCCAGTCTCCCACGGCTCGCTCGCAGGGCTCCACACTTCGCAGGATACGGCCAGTAAAGGCACAAAATCAGCTGTCCCGGGATATTTAGGAGTCAAAAGGAGAGGGCGAGCCAGGAAGAGTGGAGCCCCGACCCCCAGGCCATCGCACCCAGATCCAGCAGAGCTGCCTTCCCTTTCCCAGCTTTGCCGTGATGGGTTTGCTGGGATTAGTGCCAGAGGACGGTCACGGGCTGCGGTGGCTCCGGCGCTCCCCGCACGCTGTTTGCACTGCGGGGCTGTGCCGGCCCTCGGGCATAAGCGGAGCTCCCGTGAGTCACCGTGAGTCACGGCACGTCCCGCCGCTCACGGCGGCGAGCCGACACAGGAGACAGGACAAGGATTGCCGCTGGTGATTCCCGCTGACACCATGGCTGGGGTAATGGGGACAGAGCCACCGCCTGCTGCCTGGCACGGGGCTCTCAAGGGATGGGACACAGGCAGGGGTGGCTCCTCTTCACTGTCGTCGGGCAAACCTGGCCCCTGCACGGACCCCCAGAGACCCAAGCCCTGAGCCCATCTCAGTGCCCCGTGCCAGCGCTGCAGAGGCCCCACGTCCCAGCGGCACAGGGACATCCTGGGAGAAGCTGCACAGGCACAGGAGAGCAGAGTAACCCCAGCGGCAGTAATGTTCCAAACCCTCCTATTCCATGAGAAGGATGGACTGCAACACACTCGCACTAGAGAGGTGTGACGGGGAGAGCTGTGGCCTGGGGAAGCCAAACAGTCAGACAGAGACCAGACAGACGGAACTGGGATAGAGATTGGGATGAGATGGGCATTGGATAGGCACGGGTGAGGAGATGAGGATAGGGACTGGATGGGGATGGACATAGGGATGTGCATGGGCATAGGATGAGGGTGGAGACAAGGACGGGATGGAGATGGGGAGATGGGGATGGATGTGAAGATGGGAATGGGATAGGAATGGGGATAGGGATGAGAACAACTAGCTGCAGAAATTGACTTAGAAAAGCAGACCCTTATGGGAGGACAATGAGGAGCTGCTTCAACAACTCCTTACAGTCTAAATCCATGTGGGATGAGAAGAAGGACCCGGATGGGGCAGGAGTGGTCCCAGGCTACTCCAGCTGCTGGGGAAAGCCACGGGAACAGGCCATGGGGCAAGACACACTCGGAGCTCAAGGCCACTGTCCTCCAGCCATGCGACAGACACTCCATGGTGGCACATTTTATCGGCTGGGGCTGAATTTAGTAGTTGGCCGATTTCTCCCTTTCCTTCCCCAAAAGGACACACCAGCAGTGCCAGGTGACAGCAGCTTTGCCGCCCAGCTGCCCCGGCGTGGCTGCTGTCACCTCGGTTTATGACACGCTCCTTCCTCTCTCCTTGCACCTCACGCCTGCTCCTGCTGACCAAATGCCCGGGAGGCGCTGGGAGCTGGCCCGAGAGCGCTGTTTCCCACCTGGACCCACCGTTTGCTCCCCAGGGACCAAACGGGAACGGAAGGGGGTTTGGGTGGGAGGGAGGAGAAAGAGAGCCCCGCCGGAGGGTGCCCCCAGTACCATTTCTGGTCGATGCACTGTTTTCGGTATTTTTTTTGCCCATTTTCCCGCCTCCCTGCGGTGTCCACAGCTCCCAGCACTCCCACACCAGGAACGTGGTCATCGGCTGGGCAGCGGGTCCGACCCCGGATAAAGACCCGGGCAGCCGAACTGAGCCACTCCAGGGCTGGCAGGACATGGTGGGGACTGCATCTTTCCCCACTTAAATCAATCTCTCTCGTTGGTCCCTGAAACCGGGTGCAGCCCCCCCTGGGAGCCCGCAGAGGGCCTGGACCCCGCGAGCCAACCGCCCCGTTCTGCTCCGTGACTTGTCCCTGTTGGCTCACGGGGACGCAAGCCCACAGCAGCACGGTGTCACCCCAGATCGGGGGTAACCGCAGCCCTTTGGTGACCGTCATTCTTGCGGGTACCGGCTAGGGGGCCC
>VZTF01009723.1:309456-321297 GCA_013397755.1 Cnemophilus loriae | reverse complement strand
CCGGGGCCGAGCGGGGCCGAGCCGAGGCGGACGGAGCCGACCGGAGCTGCGAGCGCAGCGCCGAGCGCGGCCGAGCGAAGCCGAGGCGGGAGCGCCCCCCATCGCCCCCTCCCTCCCAGCGCGCGGCGCCCGCGCCCGTCCCGCTCATCCCGCAGAGGGGGCGTGTCCTCCCCGCTCTGCCACGCCCCTCGCCCGTTCGGACCAGTAGGCGCGCGGAGCTCGGCCCCGCCTCCGCGGCGCGTCACGGCCGTGCCATTGTTATGCAAATAAAAGGGCGGGTAAAAGGCGCGCGCGGGCCGGGGCGCNGCGGGCGCCGCCGTCGCCGTCCATGCGGGGCGGCGGGGCCGAGGCGGCGGCATGAGCCAGAGCGAGGTGTCGCCGTGCGCGGCGCCGCCGCCGCCCCCCAGCCAGCGGGTGTTCCAGGAGGCGGTGCGGCGCGGCAACACCAAGGAGCTGCAGTCGCTGCTGCAGAACATGACGAACTGCGAGTTCAACGTCAATTCCTTCGGGCCCGAGGGGCAGACGGCGCTGCACCAGTCCGTCATCGACGGCAACCTCGAGCTCGTCAAGCTCCTGGTCAAGTTCGGCGCCGACATCCGCCTAGCCAACCGCGACGGCTGGAGCGCCCTGCACATCGCCGCCTTCGGGGGCCACCAGGACATCGTCCTCTACCTGATCACCAAGGCCAAATACTCCGCCGGTGCACGGTGATGCCGGGGCTACACCCCCGCTCCGCTTGCCCGGTGATGCCGGGACCGCTCGCCTGGTGATGCCGGGTCTCCCCCACCCCGCGCTCCCCCGGCGATGCCGGCTCCCGCTCCCCCGGTGATGCCGGGGACCCTCCCAGCTCCCCCGGCCGCCAGAGCTGCTCCCGCCCCCGCCTGGGGGGGGGTTTGGCGAAGATATGGGGCCCCACGCAGAACACGCCACCGCTTTTACCTTTTTAAGTTTTTTGGTTGTTTGGTTGTTTTTTTTTTTTAATCTTCCAAGGGTTGTTTCCTACTGTAACGTGGTTTTTTTTCCTCCATCTACCTCGGCTGCACTCACAGTATTCACGGTTTCAGTTTGACATCTGGGCAGATGCTTTAACACCCCCCCGTTCCCTTCCCGCTAATATTTAATCCCTCTTCCCGCTCCCTTCGCTCCCGACCCTCCCATTTAAAGTGTTCTGGCTCAGAAACGAATTCATTTCAACGCCCCCTAAAAGCCACCCCGCAGACCCCCACTGATGCTGGGGTCCCCTCTCCGGTGCCGGCCCCGGGCGCGATGCCCCGTCCATGGGCTGGGGCTCCTGGCCGGCCGCGGCCTTCCTGGCGAGGAAGAGCGGGAAAGTCTTCCTCCTCTCCAAGGTTCTCCCAGTGTTTTCCCACCGCTGACTTTTTTTTTTTTTGTCGAGGCAAGTCCGTTGGAATATGACAGACGTGGTTTTCTCACCCCGATTGCTCCTGGGTTTGGTTGATTTTGCGTTGGTTTTTCTGCTTTGGTTCTTCCTCGGGTGTCCGAAGAAAGTCTGCATCCTCACCTGCTCCACGAATCTGTTTAGCACACGTGAGATCCCAGGAAAAGACATTGAGTCCTTGTGGTTTTGTGTGTAAAGGGGGATTAGCAAATCCTGGACTGTTTTTTCTTTTTTTAAAAAAAGTGAAAGAAACTCTAGAGGCAGAGGATTTGCTTTTGCACAGAAAAGGGGCGCGAGCGCTCTCTGCTGCCTACAGAGATGCTGGAAAACTACTGAAAAGAGTTTGGGAACTTTTATTTTTTTCTTTTGGTGAAACTTGGATAACACTTCTCAATGCAGAACGATTCACTTGACGTATGTACACTCAACCGCCTTTTATAGGAGATGTATATCCTGACGTATATATCTTTATAAAGGAAAGGGAGGAAGCAGAGCAAGCCACCCGAAGGCGCATTTTGAAGTGACTGCACGTATAATCGCAAATGCTGCTTTTTTATTGCTATGGCACAAGAACATCCATTTGGAAAATGCGGAAAAGTTCAGAAGTCTCCTTTCTCCCACTGGTCTTTCAGCCCTCTTCTCCTCGTCTGCACTAAAGCCATCCGTATCACTGCCACCTCCCCACTCTTTCCTCTCTTGCTCCCTACATCCAAACCATTCCGATTAAAAAAGAGAAAAGAAAATAGTTACCTGCTGGTCTATTGGGGTTGTGTCTTACCTATTTATCATGTCTGTATATATTTGTGGGTGAAGACTGTGAGCTTGGTTTTGTTTGAAGCTGGTGGTGAGTGTTTCAAAAATATGGTTTGGGATATATGCTCTTTTTGTTGTTCTTTTTTTCTTTTCCTAGTCTTAAAACTAAAAAAAAAAAAACCTAGAGTCTGCCCTGATTATTTCCCATTGCACTGACTATTCTGCTTTGTCTCTGGTTTCACCTGCAGTTTGGGTTTTGTTGGGTTTTTGTTTGTTTTTGTTCTTTGTCCACTTCAACAATTTGAGATGATTTCAAAAGCTCCAGATTCAAAAAAGAGAAAAAAAAGCCCTGTCAAAAGTGTCTACTGTTAATGCTGTAATTTGCAAGGAACTGCTTGGCCGAAGTCTTTCTGTGAGCATGGAAGGGGGTGTCCAGCACTTCCACTGGTGCTTCTGTGCGATAGTTACGGGGTGGGAACAAGACCTTTCCTAGTGAGGTTTTATCGTTGTTACCAGATGGTTGCACATTTTTTTTTTTTTTTACATAAATGGATTTGCCACAATGAAATGTCATAACATTTATGACATGATATTAAAAAGTGTATTGTAAAGCCAAGTTCTAGATGGATTTTTAAAAAGAAATCTTGGTTATAAACCCAGTCTAAAGGGAGCTCTGTCCAGTGTTGTAAAGACAACATGATGTAACCCATATTTATATTTTTATAAAATACCTATTAAGACTGTGAATCTCCTGTGTGAATTGCTGGGTGAGTTGTTTAAGAAAAGTATTGTTCCTTTCCAGCCTCCTGGAGCTTTAGACACGCTGAGATTTTTGGGAAACTGTATGTCGGGGAAGGGGGTTTGCTCTGAAATTGTGAGTTGATGTATTTTTACATCCCTTTGTATTTTACTGAAAAGCTGCTGCCCTTCCTAGTCCCTAGAGTTTCAATTTTCTATGCAACCCCCACACCCCCCCGTCTCTCTTGATCCTGAGAAGTAAAAGGGATGCAGATTGATTCAAATTGAAATGAGGGTCCCCCCCACCCCCCTTGTTGGCTCATCATGCTGCTGACTCTTCACGCCAAAACGGGGAGTACAAAAGAAAAAAAAAGAGGCAAGTGGGGGAGGCTCGTTCGTGCATGACTGGTTGCCTTCCAGCAGTCATCTTTTTAATTATTATTATTATTTTTGTAAGAAGAATATATTGATAATGTCAGTGAAATAAGCAGACATTGAAGCTGATGCACAGATTGCTCCAGAAAGGAGTTTTTCTGTAGATTTTTCTTTAGATGCAAATACCTTTTTTAATTATGTTAATTAATGTTAAGAATTTTTAGGCTTATATTGAAGCTGTATGTGGGTCACTATATGATCATTTCTAACTGGATAAAGTCTGTACAGTACAGCATATTCCTGAGTGTATGATATAGACATGTAGCCCCAGAGTGCGAAATTTATGAATAAATTTTTCATTGATCTTTTTATAAAAAAAACCTCAAGGCTTTTTTGTTTGTTCTTTTCCACGTGGTTATTGGCAATGCTGGGTGTCTCCTGTGGTGGGAGGTGGCTGGCTGGGACCCAGGTGTCTCTTCTGGTGTCAAACCTGCTGCTGTTCTGGGTTTGGATGCATCCCTTGGGGGGGATGGCCGGGGTGGATGTGGGGGGAAGTGTGGCTCCTTCCCACAGGCTGGAGGAAGTTCCCTGGGCTATAGGGGTGTCCTGGTTTGCACCATTCCTGCATTCAGAGGCTGGTGGAGGGGTGACAACTCAGACCAAACCTCGGCGCTAGGGGGGCATGTGCTGTTTGAGACATTCCTAAAGAAGGTACTTGTCCCCAGGGAGTGAGGGGAGAGCTCAGCAGCCAGTTCTGGGATGGGGAATTTGGGATGCATTTTTGGGGCTGCAGCCCCAGCCTCTCTGGCTGATCACCCTGCAGCTCGCTGTGAACATTCCCAGCTTTTTGATTCCAGCCTGGGCCCCAGCAAGGGTTTGAGGCCCCTCAGGCTGTGGGGATGGGGTCAGTGGTGTCTTCAGCTGCCACAAGGAAGGGGCACAGGGTGAGGGTCAGCATGGCCTCTCCATCCCCAAAGGCATCTCTGTCCTCTGGTGTGGCTCAGAGTGGAGCAGTGCCCAGCGCAGGCTGAGCCCTTCTCCTCTGGCGGCTTTCCTGGCAGGACCTGGCTGCTCCGGGAAGGGGAAAGAGCAGAGGCAGCTTTGTGCCTGTGCTGTGGGCCCTGCCCGAGGCCAGGGCTTTGAAGGCAGGATGCAGGCAAGCCTCCCTAGCTGGCAGTATTGGGCAGTCGGATGAGGCTTTTTCTCTACCAATAATTCTGCCAGCTCTGCAAATGCCTAAATCCCAGGCAATTTTGTGCCGTGCTCAGTTTGGCTCTGGGTGTAGGTTCCCAGGGATGCAAGGAGTGCCATCCTGCAAACACAGTGGGGAGGAAACCTGGAGAAAAGGCTCAGTGTGACTTTTCCACATTGGCGAAACTCCACTCCAATGTGCCAAGCTCCATGCCATCTGCTGCCAGCACAGGCCAGTGCCTGGCAAAGACACAGCTGGTGTCCTGAGGTGTCCTGGGGACCCGCAGCCACCCAGGCAGCAGCCCAGTGTGGACAATACAGGCGCCAAGTGACCCGGATGGATTTGAGCAGGAGAAAAAAGATGATGCCAAAACCATCAGCCACAACCACTGGTGGTCCTGGGGGTCCTTCACCCGGGGTCCTGTGGCAGCTGCTGACTCCAAATCTGTTGGGGTGTGTGGGGCTAGCACCACTCCCCTCTCCAGGCATGGCGCTGCGTGACACTGACCACCAGCCTGTGCCACTAAACCTTGCAGTGGCTGTGCTCCCCAGGGCACATGAGGTTACACTTGCGGGTGGAGATCATCCCAGCCTCATCCCTTTGCATTTGGAATGCTGCAAAACCTCATCCTGGTGCCTGCGCTGGGATATCACAGAGCTGGGCTCACCCGGCTCAGCTCAGCCCTGCAGCTTCTCACCCTTCACCTTGTTCCAGGGCCCCAGAGAGCTGGGCTGGGCCAGCCACCACCTCAAGGAGAGGTTTTTCTGGGGAAATGCAGCATTCCTGTTCATGGCTCCTCTCCCCACAGTGGATGGGGTGGGCTGGGGTCTCCAGAAGCCCCTTATTTGGACACCCACCCTGGAGCCAAGCCCAGCAAAGCCCCTCTGTGTTCCCCACATGTGATGGCCCTGGCAGTGGGATGGGCTGAGGACACAGCTGAACCCCAACCGCAGGGCTAAGCACCCTGGGGAGCAGCTGCCCTGGTGCCAGGCTCCTCCCAAGGCCCGTGGCCACCCCTCTTTGCAGCTTTCCTCTACAGAAACCCTGTCCAAGAAATCTAGGAACTTCAAAGACTTGATTTTTTCCCCCTTTTTTTCTTTCCCTTTTCTATTTTTGTTCCAATAACACAAAAATATTGGATGGTTTGGTGGCATAAGCATGTTCTTCTGGCATTTTTGTCTGTCCCTGGCTGTGTGTTATTGTCCATCAACTGCATTACGTAGGTGCTGTTGTTCCAAGAGAAACCAAAGCAAGAATTTGAACTTTCAAGTGCTTCCTGCCATTGTCTTTTGCTTTTGTTTGTGCTGCTGACTCCAAACCAGATGGATCGGGCTCCCCTCCGGCTGGGGGGCGATGGGAAGTCAACACAGCCCGGCGAGGTTTGACAGCTTTGTCTTCTCTTCTATTGCCCTTCATCCGTCAAGCCCGGCCATCGGCGCTGAATCGGCCATCGCATATGGATGCGGGGGAGGAGGTGGGATTTTATTTGAATTTCAGGGAGCTTAACACAGTAAGTAATGAATGAGAAAGAAAGACAGTGAGCGGGCGAGCAAGAGGGGACAGGCTGTAATCAAAATTCAGGACATTTTAAATAGTTGCTTTGTTGGGCGTTTGTATGACTATGATAATGCCATAGCCCGACAGTCCAAAGAGGAGTTACCTTTTTCAACAAAAAAAATCACAATCAACTTCTGTTCGGTGCCGGCAAGGAGCTGGTGGCTCAGGCTGCCCAGCCAGGCCGGCCTCATTTCCAGACTTCAGAATTTGTTGCCCCTTCTCAAGGCTTTCTGGGCTCCATCCGTGTGGGTGGATGGATGGATGGATGGATGGGTGGATGGATGGATAGTCAGCACATCGTGCAGGACAGGACAGCTCATGGTTTCAGCTTGTTTTTGCTGCTGACCCAAAGCTGCTGCAGTATTTGGTACTGGGACTGGGTGCAGAGGTCCTGTCCCCTATATCCATGCCAGGTCACCCCATTCCTGTGGCATGGAGTCATTTTTTGCTCTTCTTGGGGTATACGTGAGCTTCACGCACTGCCATGAGGTGAGCATTGGATTTTCAGTGCCATCTCCCATGCCCTGAATTCACTGTCACTCTACAGACCCCCATTCTTGGAGGACTGTGTCCTCTCCAGGATGCTCCCAGGCCTGGGATGTATCAGCACAGTGTAAGCAGCTCCCATTTCTCCTCGGTGCAGCAAGTGCCTCTGGGGATGACGCTGCTCCGTTATGCAGGACGAAGAAACCCCTTCCCAAAAACTCTGCAGCTGCCATGTTCCCCTGCCACCACGAGCACCCATCTTAGGGTGCCCAGGGAGAAATGGCCTCTGGGTCTCACCCTGGGTAGGACACAGACCTGTAGGTTTAGTGGAATTTTGGGGTTTTTTTGTTAACAGGTTTCTCTTCCTGAGAAGAAATGGTCAAGCGGGGCAACATCGTGGTTTGGCTGGTTATGGGGAGGACAGTGGATGGGGTTTGGATCTGGAAGGGTGGAAGGTGCTTGGCTGGAGGGATTGAGGGATTGAAGTGGGGCTGGGGGGGATCACCGGGGACATGGAGGGCTGGAAGAATGCAGGGAGAGGGGCTGGCTGGGAGGGATGGAGAATAGAGGCCTGATGGGATGAATGGGTAAGGGACAGGTAGAAGAATGGAGAGAGGCAAAGCTGGACAGCTGGAGGGATGAAGGGGTTGGGGATGGTTGGGACAACTGTTTTAACTTGAAATTCCTCATTCAGCCTGACTCCAAGAGTGTTCTGTAGCTGGGAGCAGACCCTGAGGGCAAGCCAAGGAGAGCAGCACCTCCAGCAGCACTGTCAAGTGATGGCAGATCTCGGCCCAGCTGAGCTGGTGGTGTCCTCCTGGCTCTTTTTAGGAAGAGGCTCCCTAGAAGGAGAAAATTCCCCAACCAGCTGTATGTTTACCCCAGTAGGATGGCTATAGCTCTGCTGACCCCTCCTCAGTGGAGCATGGAGGACCCGGACATGAGCACAGAGCAGTGGCAGAGTGGGCCCAGTGAGCAGAGCCCTGCACAGCACTGGCTGGAGGGGACATGGACAGAGGGGACATTGGCTGGCCAACACTCAGTGGCTCTGCTGTGATGCATTTGGGGGGAGCTGAGGCTGAGCCTTCACAGGGAGCCTGAGCAGCATCCTGGGACTGATGGTTTGTGCTCTGAAACATGACAGCACAATGAACAGATCCTGGCTTTGAATGAATCACGCAACCAAGGAGAGCCTCTGCTTGGAAGCAGTGACTCTGCAGCCTTCTCTCACCCCAAGACTGCAATCTCTGTTCTTGTTTTCTCCAGGTGAAAAATCCCTTCTCACTCACGTGCAGTCCCCAGTAATGTTCTCACACATGAATGAAGTTGCACAAACAGGCTCTGAATGAGTTCAGCCCTCAGGATTTCCTGCCCTGGACTGGACTCTGATGTCTCAGTGCAGTCACTCCACCAGCTGGGGAAGGAGCTGGGTGGCAGCTCCCTGAACTCCTGATTTCCTTTAATTATGCCTAAACCACTCAGTCACCCAGTGGCTGGAGGGCTTTCCCTGGAGCGGGTGGAAGAGCTGGAGGCACTGGTTGCAGTGTGCCCTGAGGGTTTCCCTGGGTGCCCCATCCTGTGCCCAGTCTGCCCCTTGGAGAGGAGTTGGGTTTCCAGCAGCCCAGCACCCTTGGGGAACTCGCAGGTGCTGTGACATTTACTGGGTCTCTCGCTGGAGGCTTCAGTTTGGAGGTCACAGATGGGGGACCCCAACCCAGCCTAAGGGGCCTGGGGCACCTGGGGGCCCGAGGGAGCTGGGCTGGGGGTACAGGAAGGTGCTGGCTCAGTACCCACTGCCCACCTGTGCCCAGGAGCTGGGGGGCACAGGGCAGCCCTGGCCTCATGCCACAGTGCCAGGATCAGGCCTCGACCCCCGGCACAGTGCCCAGACAGGGAGCCTATCCCCAGTGGGTCCCCACATTTCTCCCTGCTCATATTCACTGCTACGGTGACAACTCTGAGCCGCCTCCGTCACATTTTCCACTCACCGCTCCCCCTCATTCAAAGCCTCTGTCCTTTTAAGCTATTTTTTTCCCTCCTATTCATTTCCCGGACGCCTCGATCCTTTTCTCCTGCCTAGCCCCTCTCCTGAGCAGCTGCTATGCTAATAAGCGTGAGGCAGAAAAGGGAGCGAGCCTTTGCAGGGCTGGGGAGGAGAGAAAGACCCCAGAGCCCTCCAAATGCTAAATAAATCCAAGGCTGGAGCAGCATCCCTGAACAAAGAGGCCTGGCCTCCCCCCTCTCTTTCCCTCTTCCCAATTCCACCACCTTTTCACATTCAAATCCATTAAACAGCGAGCAGAAAGACCCCGAGTATTCATAGCATTGCATTAAAGAGAAAGCCCCGTGGTCTCTCTTCATCAGGGCCGGGCAGAGGGAAGGGCTCTCCATCCCCACTGGGCTGGGAATCACCCGGCTCTGGCCCCTGGGCTCGGTGGAGGGAGGACAAAAGCCTCTGGCACCGCACAGGGAGACTAGTTGCCTTTCCCCTGAGATCCAGGGTTTTTCCCCACATGGGACTCTTGGGCTTCTCCAGTGGGATGGAGCCCCTGGTTCCTACAGGCAGCTGCTGGGGGCTGCGCTGGAGCTTGGGGGTGCAGCAGGATGGGGGCTCCCCCGTCTCCTGCCCACTGACAGTGCTGGGGAGTGGTACAGCGATGACAAGGCAATAGGGACACCCAGATTTGAGGGTGGTGAAGATCTCCCCTAGGGCAAGGGCAGGTCTCTTGGTCCCAGTGATGGGTGAGGGTGGAGAGTGCTCCTGCAGGGCCAGGCACAGCCAAGGGCGCTGTGATGGTGCCCACCAGCCCCTGAGCAATGACCAGCCACCGCTGTCTCACCACGGCTGGAGCCTTCCCAGCGCAGAGAGTGTGTTGGGCTGATAACAGAGATCCCTTATGCCAAAATTAATTATTTCATATCCACTGTGCCTATTTTGCACTAAAGTCAGAGCAGCTTTCTGGTGCAAAGACCACGGATCTCATTCCCTGAGCAGGAGGAGGCAAGGACAGAGGTGGATGTGCAGTGGGCTCCCTATCAGCTGCTGAGGCTGGTGGTGGGATGGGACTCTTCTCTGGAGGAAAAATAGGAGGGCATTTTCTTCTTCTGCCTTCTGGCATGGAAATGGACACTCACCTCCAGGAAGGATTTCATGCTCTTCTCGGGGACTAAGTTTCTGCTGGAATCACAGAACTCCAGGAGATGGGGCTTTTAAGTACGAGATACTGAAAAATCTTTTGAATTCATGGATTTAACATGTTAGGATTGAAGCTGTCTGAGTGATGCTAGCTGGACTACGGAGACCTGCGGTGCTCAGGAGGCAGCAGTACCTGGAAACCTCCTGCACAGCTTGGTCAGTGGAGTGGGATTCAGCTCTGACCATGGGGGTCCATCTGAGGTGGCATCTGGGTTCTACTGTGGAAGAAGGGGAAGGATGGCAGCACAAAGAGCTTTCCTGAGCTCGTTTTACTGCTTGCGATGTCCTGGCATGTCCTTCCTGGCCTCTGCCCCAGGTTCTGGAGCCATCCCAAGTGTCCTGGGCACCTTGAAGCATCTCAGCTGGCACAGAGCGCTGTCTTTTGGTGCCTGAATCCTGCTCTGCACCAGTACAATGAGGAGTCTGGAAGGTGATCAAGGCTGCCCCAACAGGCCACCTCCATGGGCTCAGCCATATCCCACCCTGGGCTCCTACATTCATGCTTACCTGGTCATCAGGGCTCCATCCTGACCACTGCAGGTGCTGCACAGATTTGGGGTGCATGAAGGACCAGACCAGCAAGAGATCTAGATCAGAAAATGGGGACAGGTGGGACAACCCTCAGGAAACCGAAAAGTACGTTAACCACTACATGGGGCGTGGGACGCAGGAGCTCAGACCCCTGTCCCTGCAGTGCAGGACCCCAAAGCTGTGTGAGCTGTGTGAGATCCCTGGCTTCCCAAGTTGCTCCTCAGTGTGGGGTCCCCGAGGTGCCTTTACAGACAAGGCCTCAGGGCTGTAGGACTTGGCTGACCCACCCCATCCCTGCTTCCCACTGCAGACCACCCATCTCCTCAGGCCAGGGAGAATCTTGTTCACTCTGGGACCTTTCTGGGCTCCATGAGGGATGTGTTCCCCCAGAAATCAGCTCTCTGGAGTGAATGTCAGCAGGGACCCCAAGAGGTTTCTGTGAACAACCTCCCCCTATCCCATGACAGAAACCAGCTCTAGCCAGGATTCAGACTCTTGGTTCATGGAGAGTTCATGGAGAAAGTCCCAGTTCACGGAGAAGGTCCCTCCCATGGGGAACTCGCGTGCAAACTACAGATTGAGCCAGCTCATCAGAAACATGGAGGTGCTGTGCTGCTCCAGCTTCCATGGAGTGTTCTTGAGCAGAGACAGTGGGCACTCATCCCACACTGCCTTGACTGGGGCACTCACTTCTACCTGTGCCTCACCTGAGGCAGGACATGAAGGGTTGATCTGGCATGGAGAGACATGGAAAGCCCCAGATTCTCCCAATGGCACAATCCTTGCTCCTGGGTGACTCTTCATGTGTCTCTCCATGGGTCAGTGACAGGCGGCCATGGTCCACCATTGCCCTCAGGGACCCCTCATTCCCAGTGTGACCCTGAGCCCACCCACCATCTCGCTCTGCTCCAGCCCTTCCTGAGGACCAGCCCTAGCAGGGAATGCGCCTGCCCCAGACCTGGCCCCAGAGCAGCCCCATTTGCACCCTGACCTGCATGGCCCTGGGATTTGAGAGGTGCTGAGAAGGGCAGGGAACACTCTGGGGTTTTGGGGGGTCTTCTAAGAAACAACATGGTTAACAAGCAGTGGGGCACCACCATCTCTTCTGCCACAGTGGGGCACCACATCTCTGCAGCCCAGACTGCTCCAAGGGCTGCCCCAGCTGCCTCCTCATCCTCGTGAGGCTGGCTGGGGACACTGTGTCCTGAGCTGGACAGGCTGACCCAGGGGACCTGCAAGCACTGCAGCACTGCTGTCCTCCATCGTGGCTGCCCCTCGAGGGGTGTGGCGGGACCATCCTGGGCAGGTCTACCTGCGGCAGCAGGTGGGACAGGGGTCCGGGGCGTCCCTCCGAGGGGTTGGCCGGGGAGAAAGGTCTCTGCTTAGCAATGCAGGAATGCAGGTCGGGCTGAATGCGGCGGAGGCGGGTCTGATCTGGTGCCCCACTAAGCCTCCATTCTTTCCCAGCCGGTGCATCTTGTATTCAGGCTGCCTGCTCCTAAGCAGAGCGTCTTTAATCCTTCCCTTGTCTCCTCCATTCCCTTTCAGGCCTTTGGCCAATGGGAAGGGGATGAGCAGCTCTCTGCAGGAAGGAAATTAAAAGCGAGGAGGAGG
>VZTF01009723.1:236783-309362 GCA_013397755.1 Cnemophilus loriae | reverse complement strand
AGGCTGCGACCCGGGGCGGCGGAGGAGCATCTGCACGGCCAGGCAGCCGAGCGGCGGCTCGGGCACGGGGAGAGTGCCGGGACCGGGACAGGGCGGCATTGCCCCCCGGGCATGCATGGGAAGGGTTCCCGGGGTTTTGAGGTGGAGGGGACAGGCAGGAAAGAGCCGTGCAGACAGACACGTGTGGGCAGATATGTCCCCACATCCCCGGGCATGGAGATGCCTGGTTGATGCTTCTGGCTGGAGACACAGAGACCAGGCAGCTTGGAGCACACGTGGGACACCCAGTAGCACACTGACACCCAACCCGAGGGTGCTGACACAGCTCCCAGATGGACATAGGGCTGTGCCACTCCACTTTGAGATGCTGCTCCAAGTGCCACCCCAGCCAGGTGGAGATTCCACCTCTGCACCAACCAGCCCCAGGGATGGTTGAGAACAGCTCTGGGGAACCAGCTACCCCAGCTGCCCTCTGACTCTACCATCCATCCTTCTTGCTGTCCCATGTGCCCAGATGTGGCTGAGCACCAGTCTTGACACACAGGCCATCACGGGCTGCTGCCACCCAGCAGCAGCCCAGCAGCGCCACACCGGCAGCTTGGCAGCTGCCCTCCAGCTCTGATGGGTGGTGACTGCCAAGGGACACACTGGGAGAGGACATGAGTGCCTAGGCCAAAGATGGAGCCAGTCCCATCCTGCCTCCATCAAGGACATCTCTGTGCACCCTCCCTCAGGCCTCCTGTGAGCTGGGGGTGATTTGGGCTTGTTGCAGCCTTCAGATTTGGGTTGCACTTCCCTCCCTGGTCCAGCCTTGTCTCCTTTTGCTCTGCCTTTTGCTGAACACTCAAGTTTCCTGTGTGAGGAACATCAGAAAGATGCTCCCAAGCACTCCGTGGTCCATGGGACACAAGGCAGTGTCTTCTGAAGTTTCCCTGATAACCATGTCCTCTTGTAAGTCACAGAATTCCAGACTGGTTCGGGTTGGAAGGGACCTCAAAGCTCATCCAGTTCCACCCCCTGCCATGGGCAGAACCACCTTCCACTGTCCCAGGCTGTTCCAGGCCCTGTCCAACATGGCCGTGGACACTTCCAGAGATGGGGCAGCTACAGCTTCTCTGGGCAACCTGTGCCAGGGTCTCCCCACCCTCACAGGAAACAATTTCTTCCTAATAGCTAATATAAATATATCCTCTTNCCATTCCCCCTGCCCAGCCACACAGAAAATCAGGGTCACCAGGATCCATGCCCTGCCTGGAGACAACTGTTGCTTTATTCTTTTTAATTGCTGGAAAACGCAGAAAAGTTCACTTGTGTGTGTGGCTGGCTCCGGTGGGGGCTGCGCCGGGGGACGCGNAGCCGTGCAGACAGACACGTGTGGGCAGATATGTCCCCACATCCCCGGGCATGGAGATGCCTGGTTGATGCTTCTGGCTGGAGACACAGAGACCAGGCAGCTTGGAGCACACGTGGGACACCCAGTAGCACACTGACACCCAACCCGAGGGTGCTGACACAGCTCCCAGATGGACATAGGGCTGTGCCACTCCACTTTGAGATGCTGCTCCAAGTGCCACCCCAGCCAGGTGGAGATTCCACCTCTGCACCAACCAGCCCCAGGGATGGTTGAGAACAGCTCTGGGGAACCAGCTACCCCAGCTGCCCTCTGACTCTACCATCCATCCTTCTTGCTGTCCCATGTGCCCAGATGTGGCTGAGCACCAGTCTTGACACACAGGCCATCACGGGCTGCTGCCACCCAGCAGCAGCCCAGCAGCGCCACACCGGCAGCTTGGCAGCTGCCCTCCAGCTCTGATGGGTGGTGACTGCCAAGGGACACACTGGGAGAGGACATGAGTGCCTAGGCCAAAGATGGAGCCAGTCCCATCCTGCCTCCATCAAGGACATCTCTGTGCACCCTCCCTCAGGCCTCCTGTGAGCTGGGGGTGATTTGGGCTTGTTGCAGCCTTCAGATTTGGGTTGCACTTCCCTCCCTGGTCCAGCCTTGTCTCCTTTTGCTCTGCCTTTTGCTGAACACTCAAGTTTCCTGTGTGAGGAACATCAGAAAGATGCTCCCAAGCACTCCGTGGTCCATGGGACACAAGGCAGTGTCTTCTGAAGTTTCCCTGATAACCATGTCCTCTTGTAAGTCACAGAATTCCAGACTGGTTCGGGTTGGAAGGGACCTCAAAGCTCATCCAGTTCCACCCCCTGCCATGGGCAGGGACACCTTCCACTGTCCCAGGCTGTTCCAGGCCCTGTCCAACATGGCCGTGGACACTTCCAGAGATGGGGCAGCTACAGCTTCTCTGGGCAACCTGTGCCAGGGTCTCCCCACCCTCACAGGAAACAATTTCTTCCTAATAGCTAATATAAATATATCCTCTTTTAGTTTAAAAGAGTTGCCCCTTGTCCTATCACTATCTGCCCGTGTAAGAAGTCACTCTCCCTCTCTTTTACAAGCCTCCTCTAAGTACAGCCTTCCCCGGTGCCCATTGCTGCCTGGACCGCAGGAAGGGGGTCTCAGGGGGACCCTCCACCGCCCGTGACTGCCGCGGGGCTGGAGCGGGGCTGTCATTCCTTACCGCCGGCTGCCATCTAGTGATGAGGGGACCGGGGCAGAGGGGACCCCGCGTGAGGATCCTGGGGAGGGACTCGCGGCTTGAAGGCTGGAGCCCAGGGCTTTGCTGCGCAGGGGATGGTCCTCCGGAGAGAGCAGGCAGGGCGAGGAGCGGGGGGGCGGGGGCTACCGACGGCGTCTGTGTCGCACGTCCGCGTCTGCACCGCGCTCCTGGCACACCGGGATGTGTCAAGGAAGATCTGTTTGTGGAGATGTCCAGGCTGTCTCAGCCAGGACCACCGCTACCTCACAGCCCCCGTGCCCGGGCAGCAGCACCCGGTGGTCCTTGTCCAAGGGTCCATCAGTGATCGCGGGGGAGTGGAGGGTGAAAGTCCGGCTGGCTTCTGCCAGTGTGCCGCCACCTCTGGCCCTTCTCCACAAATATTGGGCCGTGGCCACCTGGAGAGGGGCGCCTGCCCTTTGCTCTGTTTGCAGTTTCCCTCGAGCTGTTTGGTTTCTGTTAATCATTCCATGAAGGCAAACACTGCTGGGAAGGATTGAGGATGGCCCAGCACTTCCCGCTCCTCCCGGCCCAGGGACCCTCGGCTGTGGGATGGGTCATACCCAGCCGGATCCTGGATGCTGGCCGTCAGCTAGGGACTGCCTGGAAGGGGTCCAAAAGGGGAGCAGGAAACTCAGGCTCTGTTCGCTATGGACACTGATTAGGTAGCCTGGGGTGAGCGCTGGGCATCCCTCAGTCCTCTCCTTACCACAGGGTCAGGCTGGTCCATCAGGGCTGGGGCTCTTTGTAGGGTGACAGAGCAGGAATATGAACCCCAACGTAGAATAAAGGAGAAGGACAGCTCCTGGCCCCATGGTGTAGGAACAGGCAAGGGTGAGTAGCTCAGCCTGGTGTGGCTGGGAGGGTGCTCATCTCCACTCCTGCAAATCCCCACACAGCTCCCTGCAAATCCCCACCACCACCAAGGGCAGTGGTGCTCCCCGGACCGTACACCCCACCTCCCCCAGCAGCCCCCCCGCAGGCTGGCTGGCCCCACCGGCCCTGGTCTGAAGGTCACAGTGCTGCACAGCGGGAAGAGCGCAGAGTCCGGGATCCCACTGGAGTGCTGAGGCTCAGCAGCACTCTGAAGCCACCAGCCATGATTATTTGGGGTCTCCTTTCCCTCCTCCTCTTCACTGTGGCTAGTGGAACCCCCATCGGAGACCAGGATGAAGATATCCAACTGCAGGAGAATTTTGAGGCTGAGCGGGTAATGGCAGCTTGTGGTCCCTTAATTCTGGGGGCAAAAGGGATGGGGTAAGCTTTCTTTCATTTTCCTCCAGCAATATGGGCAATGATGCCCACGCCAGACTGTGCAGGACAGGCATCGACAGTGTGGCACTCCCTGGGTACCACTCAGGAGGTGCCAGCCTTTGGGGTGGCCTCATCCTGGCAAACCCCACGTAGGGTGGCTGCAGTTCGAGCACCAGGGCATGGGTGCTATGGGTCCCATGGGATGTCTGTGGTTCAGGATGCAGGATTTCGGTGGGATGCAGGCTGCCTGGGAGATGCCCCACAACACGCCCTGTCCCCTTCCAGGCTTCATACAGCCCTGCATGTGCGCCCAGGTCTGGGTCCCACCAGTATACATGGAGAGATGCCAGCCTGATGCCTCCAGCCCTGCCTCGTAGTCAGGGAACCAAGGAAAATTCTGCTCAGTGCTGACACACTTCCCGAATCCTGCAGCAGCTCTGGCCTCTGCACCCTGCATCATCACCTCCCAGTTTCTACCTGGGTCAGGAATATTTCAGCTCCGCAGAAAACCAGGAGATATCCCACCTTGGTGAGGAGGGTTCATGGTGGAGATGTCTCTCTCTTCTCCCTGCAGATGTACGGGAAGTGGTTCGACATCGCCATCGGCACTACCTGCAAATGGATGAAGAACTACAAAGAGAAGTTCAGCATGGGCACGCTGGTGCTGGGCCCTGGCCCCAGCGCCAACCAGATCAGCACTTCCAGCATCAGGCTGCGGTATGGGGCCCTGCTGGGGGCACTGCTGGAGGTGCTGGAGCCTCCTCCAAAGCCACCCCATCCAGGGGTGCTCCCTCTCCCAGAGGCTGGGACAGGGTTGCCTGAGAGATGTAACACAGGGGTTACTTGCTCTGCCTGGCATCTGAGCCCTGAGGAGGGGATGGATTGGGCTCAAATACCCAATGCCTTGGGCAGGGTAATTTCAGGGATCCTGTGCCATGGCCTTGGTGCCCCAGACATGATTTTTGTGCCATAACCAGGGAAAACAATTCCTCCAAGTAGCTGATTGTTTTCTTCCTCCCTCCAGGCAAGGTGACTGCACACAAGTCTCAGGGGAGTACCAGCAAACCAGCACTCCTGGCAAATACACCTACTACAACCCCAGTGAGTTGGGCTGAGGCATGGTTGGGAGATGGGGACCAGCTCTGGGGACAGCTGGTGGAGGGGGAAGGGGTACAGGAGAGCAGGGACTCCACAGTTTGGGTCATTTCCAGCCAGAGTATAGAGTAAAGCTGCGGGGAAAGGGCTGTTTGAGCACTCTCCCTGCATATCCACGGGATGATGAGATGTTGCAGCAGGTCACTCCTGTCCACAGGTTCCTACCAGCCACACTTTAGGAGTGTTGGTGGTATCTCAGCTGTCCGCAGCTCTTGGTTTCCAATCCTCTCAGCTAAGAAGCTGGTGAGCTTAAAGGGAGTCATGGTTGTATCTGAGTCTGCTTCCCAAAAATCATGGTTTTTTATTAGATGCCTAATTTCAGCCTCCAGCTTTGGGGCTGTCCTACACTGCTCCATCTCACCATGAGGGGCAGGAATGACATCCCTGTGTCTCTGTCTCACCCAGAATGGGATGTGTCTATCCAGTCCTATGTGCTCCGTACCAACTATGAAGAATATGCTGTCATTCTGATGAAGAAGAAAAGCAGTTTTGGTCCAAGCACCACCCTGAAGCTCTATGGTATGTCTGGCCATGGCACTTGAAGGCAAGCAGGCTCTGGAGTGGACCAGCACAGCTCAGAAACACCATGCAAGGATCTCTCATCTCCCTCGGCCTTGAGGGACCTGACCATGGGCTTTGGAAATGGCGGCTTAGACCAGCTCATCTTTGGCATGGCAGAGGGGGAGGGAGTCTCACGGCTCCATGAGAGCCATATCAGGCAAGGAACATCCAAACCAGCGTGGTGTCTGGGATGAAGGTGGTGATATCTGCTTAGAGGAAACCCAGCCCTGAAGTGGCGGGAGATGCTGCCTTCCATGATTAAGAAACATTAAACCCATTTTGTCCAAGCCCTTGATCAAGGCTAGTCAAGAACAACAGGCTGCCCAGGGAAGTGGTGACATTGCTGTGCCTGGAAGGGTTCAAAAAACATGTAGATGTGGAGCTTAGGGACATGGTTTAGGGTGGACATAGCAGTGCTAGGTCAATGGTTGTGCTCGATCTTCGCTTCCCTGATTCTATGTTGGGAAGGACCAGGAGGCTGGTATTGCACCTGCCTGCAGCCACCTGAGCTCGGTGGGTGCTTGGGGGCTGCACTCCCACACCAACCCTGCTCACAGCCCATTCTCTTTCCCAGGGAGGAGTCCGGAGCTGCGGGAGGACCTCATTGAGTCTTTCCATCAGCTGGCTCTGGAGATGGGCATCCCCGAAGACTCCATCTTCATCCTGGCCAACAGAGGTAACCTCCCATGGGGCATGTGCTTCTCCTGCTGCCAGAGCACTCCATCTGCTCCTTCTTGGCCTGCCAAGCTGGGGAGATGGGGGGTGGTCAGGAGGGAGGGAGGAGAGACAAATGCTTTGGTAGCATGGGATGAAAACAAAATAAGGCCATGTATCAGTCAGGATTCCACCAGAGGAATCAGCTTCCAGTCAGAGGGGTCCGTGCTGGGTTGTCAGGTCAATGCAACCACACCCCTGTGCTGGGATGAGGGCATAGGACACTCATGACTGGTCCTCAGGCTGAGTGCTGCCAGCACCTGGGAGGCTCCTTGCTCAGTCTGGGGTTCAGAAGGGGCTAGCGTGATGGAGGGGGTGTGTGTGTGCGTGTCTGTGCGTGTCTGTGTGTCTGTGTGTGTGTGTGTCTGTGTGTCTGTGTGTCTGTGTGTCTGTGTGTCTGTGTGTGTGTGTGTAGGATTTTGAGGGGATGCAGGGGAGATATGGAGATTTTAGGGGGATCTAGGGGAGTGTGGGGATTTTAGGGAGGTGGAAGAAGGTATGAGGATTTTAGGATGGTGCTTCTGTGAGTGGGAGGTGGAAAGCAGAAAGAGGGGAAGAACGCTGGGTGGAACTGGGAGGGTGTCCCCTTGCCCAGGGTCCTGCGTGTGCTCAGTGCTGGACTCACTGAGGTGAGTTTGTCAGGACACCTCTCCTCTCACACTGCTCATCTTCTCTCCTGCTCCTGGGCCAGGTGAATGTGTTCCTCAGGAGACTGAAAATGCTCCCCAGGTGAGTGGGCCAGCTGGGACCTTCTGAAGTGGATCAAGGCCAGACATCCCTTCCAAGCCAAATTCACTGGAGATTGGGTGTTCAGGGAGAAGGCTCCATGAGCAGGATGTGTTGTTTGGGCAGTGGCTCCACTGACCATCCTGGGAGTTGCTCTTCCACCTCTGCCGATGGGCCTGCAAGGATGGGGGCAAGGCAGGTGCAGGCTGCAGGGTGAGGGTCCTGGTGGCCCGGTGGGCCCAAGAGCTTATTTCCAAGTGGAAGCCTTTTCCTAGTGTGATTTTTTTCACAGTGTGAAGGTTGTTGGTGTTTCCTTGCTCCTTACCTGTCTGTGTGTGTCCCAGCCAGGATGTAGGCCCCTTCTCCAGGGATGGGGAAGCTTAGCACCCACTGGTCCTTCAACTTCCATTACTCAGCACCTCCCAGCCTCTCAGGGCTGAGTAATGGAAGATTTTCCAGGGGGAATGGGACTTTCAAAGGAGAAACGACCCAATTGACTCAAGAGCATGTAACACACCATTGAGCCACATCCCCAGCACGAGGCATGACTGGGGCACTTTGGGTGTCTTCATACACAACCTAGGATTGTGGACCCCACCCTGGAAGAGCATAGGGCTGGGAAGATCATGAGGTGTGGAGGGATCACAGCCTGCAGACCCAAGATCAGTGACTGGAGATGTGCTGGGAGCACAGAGGAGGGTTGGAGCCTGAGGTGCCCCTGACACAGCCCACCCTGGGGGCAATGGGGTGGGCAGCAGGTCCCACAGGCAGGGACTGATGGCAGCTCTGTGCTTCCTTACTGGTGCAGAGGGCACGGAGAGCAGTCCTGCCCCTGGAGGAGGGCTCAGCCGCAGGACCCCTGCCCACTTACATTGGCAATAAGGAAGGTAGGTCCCAGGGGAGGGGGCTGCATCGAGACCCCCCTGCCCTGCACCCCCGTTTGCCTGTTACCAGTGGTGTGCTGGTCCACAGACTCATGCCGGCTGAGCCGGGACCCCGGGCCCTGCAGTGGGATGCTCTCCCGCTTCTTCTACAACTCCTCCTCCATGGCCTGTGAAACTTTCCTCTACGGAGGCTGTCTGGGCAACGGCAACAACTTCTACTCGGAAAAGGAGTGCCTGCAGGCATGCCGGACCGAGGGTGAGAATCCCAGCTGGGCTGGGGCACTGGAGATGCCTTTGCTGAGGTGCCTTTGGCTGAAGCATCACAAAGGATCTGAGCATTGCCTTGAATGCCACGTCTGGCATCCATGTGGGAGGTGGGGGGGTCCCTGGACCCCCTGCCTCACGCAGCTCCTGTCCCTGCAGCTGCCTGCAGGCTGCCCATTGTCCCGGGTCCCTGCCAGGCACTGATGACACGCTGGGCCTTCGATGCAGCCCAGGGCAAGTGCATCACCTTCAGCTATGGGGGCTGCAAGGGCAACGGGAACCAGTTCTACTCGGAGAAGGAGTGCAAGGAGTACTGTGGGGCTCCTCAGCTGGCAGGTACTCCCCTTGGCCCCCCACCCCAGGGCAGCAGCCTTCACCACCTCCTGTCCTGCACTGGGTCTGCCTGGGGTGTGGACAGGGCTGTCCTGGTTCTGGATGTGTCTGTCCTGACTCTGGATGGGTCCAGGATAGGTCCATTGTGGGCCTGGGATGGGTTTGTCATGGGCTCAGGATCAGTCTGTCTCTGGAATGGGTCTGGATTGGTTTTGTGCTCTGCCTGGGATGGGTCAGTCTGGGTCAGGATGGATCCAGGATGGGTGTGTCCTTGGGCTGGGATGGGTTTGTCATGGGTCCATGATGGGTGTGGGATGGTTTTGTGCTGTGCCTAGGAGGGATCTATCCTCAGTAGGGAATATGGCCATTAACCCACAGACAGTACGGCACAGCAGGGCTGGGCAGGCTGCAGACATGCTGAGGCCATGACTGAACTTCAGCATGGTCTTGATGAAAGGGGGAACGTCTGCAGGTTGGGGTGCAGTGGGGAGCAATGGAGGTGACAGCCCCTGGGCTGAAAGATTTTGGGGTGCAGGAACCCTGACACCAACTAAGGACCAATACAGGGTCCCTGTCAGGGGTGTGACACCTTCCAGGCCCCCCAGCTCCAGCCAGTGCAGGGATTTCCATACTGAACCTCTCAGGCACCACTCAGCCCTCAGGGGAAGTGATGACCAGGTTGTCAGCAGTGTGGCAGAGGAAACCTTCCTGCACAGAGGAGCGACAGATGTCTTCCACCATATCCAGCCCTGAGTGAGCCCGCTCCCAGGAGGGCAGGAGCTGGAGACTTGGCCTGACCCCACAGATGGGAGATGGAGCCTGTCTTAGGGCAGAACCCATCTTTTATAATCCCTGCCGCCAATATAAAGTACATTAATGCCAGCGTGGCGGGTGGTGGGACACGAGGTGCAGGACAACATGGGTGCGCACAGATGGTCTAGGCTGCTGCCGTCATCCATCACTGCAGCCAGGGACAAAGTTGGAAGCATCATCCATCATCTGTGACTGCAGGGTGATGAGGGGTCTGGGGGTCTGTCCATCACCTGCTGTGTCTCTCCACTTGCAGAGGATGAGGAGTTTCTGCATCTCTCAAACTGATGCAGGCAGAGGATGAGAGGCCAGCACTCAGCACCGGGGTCCTGCAGGACAGTGCTGGCAGCTGTGGCAGCACAGGAGATACCTCCAGCAGTAAATGTCTCTAATGTGACCAAAGAGCCCAGTGTCAATCCTCAAGCTGGTGGGGAGCGGGGTGGAGGGCGCAGGAGGGGCAGGGAATGCTGTGGGGTCCTCTCTGGCCTCCCTGGTGGGGTGTCCCCACCTCTGTGGGGTCACTGGGTTCTCCCCAATGAGTCGCTGCCCCTTCCTCAGGCCGCTGCCCTCTACCCACACAGGGCCGGGGGGGCCGGGGGAGCGCCGAGAGGCTCAGGGGGTCCCGCTGGATGGGGTCCAGCCCCCATTTCCCAGGGGATGGGGGTGGGCTGCCGAGAAGGGGACGGGAAGAGAGGGAATAAGTGTCCACTGCTCCCTAAAGGTGAATGATTGCAGCTGGCTGCGGGTCACGGTGGGACAGGGGAGACTCGTGTGTGGCTGAGATGGGGGGCACGGGGCAATCACGGGGAGTTATATGAGGTTTGCAGCATGGGATTACGGGGTGTCAGAGAGGACCCTGAGGGGTCGCAGAACAGAGATACGGAGTTATGAGGGTCACGGGAAAATGGGGCTGGCACAGGAGTGGACGACACGGGTTATGGGAGTCCCAGGGGCTCTAGGGATCCCAGGAAGGGATGAGAGGTGTTTTGGGGGTGCTCCCAGGGCTGCTGCGGTGGCCTCGTGAGGAGTTATGGAGGTCACGGGTGGTGGGCTGTGAAGCTGACAGGAGGGGATCACAAGGGTCTTGGGGGGCTGTGGGGGTCCCAGGAGGGCATGGCCGGGGTTGTGGGGGTCACGCTGAGGGNCGGCCCCACCGTCCCGCGCCGGACCCCGGCCCCACCGTCCCGCGCCGGACCCCGGCACCGGCCCCACCATCCCGCGCCGGGACATGCCCCGATAGTGCCCCCTCTCCCCCGGCGCAGCTTCCTTCCGGCCGGGCCGGGCCCGCACACCTCGCATGGCCGGGCCGGCCCCGCCGCAGCCCTGAGCCTCCCCGTGCCTCCGCCGTGGCCGCTCGGCCCCTGAGCCCGCGCTCAGCCTATTCCCCGGGGTGCAGGTGTGGGACCACGAAGATGTTCTCGGCCCTGAAGAAGCTGGTGGGCTCGGACCAGGCTGCGGTCCGCGACAAAAACATCCCTGCGGGGCTGCAGTCCATGAACCAGGCACTGCAGAGGAGGTTCGCCAAGGGAGTCCAGTATAACAGTGAGTCGGAGCGCTGAGCCGGGGGGGCTCGGTCAGCCAGGGGGGAGGCGGGCGGTCCCATGTGGTGCCCCGTGGGGTGCCCGGGGACCGCAGAGGGGCTGGGAGAGCGTGTGCTTTCCTTGTGCACGGTGGTGATTTTATCCGTATTCGGTCAAACCTAAGTTTGGAGTTAAATGTTGGAGCTCGCGGGAGGAGTGAGGGATGGGAAACTTTTATCTTTCGGTGCAGGACTCGGATCCCGCGGTGCAGCAGCGTCCCTGAGCGCTGCCTGCCGGCTGTGGCACAGGAGAGAGTGTCTTGTACATCAGTTTGTGTCAGTTCAAGCATGAAGAGGGTAACTCCCCTGAGTGCGTGGGTGACCTTCCCTGCAGCCCAGGATAATGGTGTTTATAATTAAGCTCTAGTGGTTGTATGATAAGAGTCTATTAAAAAGCTCAGCCCTGCCAGGCTTTAATAAAAGGTGGACAGTGAATACCTCTGTGTGCTCTTAGTACATCATTTCATCCTGTCTTTTCTGCAACTGATACATTTGCTCTTTTCTCGGGGAACGCTCTCAGAATTCTTTTCCTCTCAGTGTTGAGGCTTAAAACTGCATTTTTCCCTTGGAGCTCAGTAAGGGTGATTTGTAATAGTGTTTCAGGAGGGCACTGCAAGTATGTGAAATATGTCCCAAAGTAACAATTGTGAGACAGGGACAGCAGTTATGTCATTCGTGCTGAAAATAGAGCTGGTTCCAGAGAGCGCTGCGAGTACCAGCTCATCCGTATGGATCCAGGCAGGCAGGGGAGACAGATTGCAGAAGGCTGAGAGATTGGCAGGTGGGAAAAAGACTGATTTGTAAACGTGGCACTGGATAATTTCTGTGAAGGCACTTGTGTTGGAGGAATAGAGCTTCTGTTGGATCTTGGTCTGAAACAGAATGTGATGGAGAAGTTACCCTTTCGGGTTTGGAGTGTTTTTTTCTTTGTTTGATATTATGGCTGTTGACTGTGCTTTGGGACTGAGGTTTCAAAGTGCTCTGGTTTACTACAGAGAGCATTTGGTGCCTTTATCCATAGCACGTCTGCAGATATGCCAGTGCTGTTTAATTTATAAAATTAGTGTCTTAGCAAGCAGTCCTGGATGTGAACAGCAGCAGTGCGATTGTTGAGACTGGATTTCCAGTGATAGATGGGGGTGAGGATGAAAGTGCTGCCTTGGAACACAGCACTGCATCCTTAAACACGTACTGGAGATCTGCTGGTCTCAAACCGTTGATTTGTGCAGAGGCTTCGTGTGGCCACAGCCCAGAAGACCTGCGTGCTGCACGGGCAGCTCAGTGCCAGAGATCAGGTAGCTAATACCAGCTTGTGAATTATGTAAGAGCCAGGAGCTGACTTCTCAGACAGAGGAGGTTTGTCTTGCGGACAGAAGATCAGCTGCATCCTGCTGGCACAGGATGGGACCAGCTCTGCTCCGTGGTGACTGCATCGTGCCAGACCTGTGGATGGGTACCTGCCTGCTGTTCATGCAAGGCCAAAAATGCAAAATGGTAGCTTGGCTGCTTTTTGTCTCATTACTGAAAGCCTCAGGAAAGGTTTCTGGTTTGTGCTCTGTCTTACCAGGATTTGTGTTCTAGTTACTGCTTTATAGCTGAAATAGAACTGCTGCTTTCTGTCACTGTCTTAAGGCAAGCTTTCCAATCTCCATAGTAACTCTTCCCAGCATCATTGTTATATAATATTTATAGGAGATACAGGCTCGCTTACGAAAGGGCTTCCAGGTACCCCCTATAGCCATGGCACGGGGGAGATGGGGAATGTTCCACCGTGGTAAGGTGGTCTAAGTTGAAGATGGGCTGTGAAGGAATGTCATTACAAGGGTCATTGTTCAGGAAGGGCAGAGCTGCAAATCCTGTGGATTGCCAATTGTCCTTTCTTGGCAAATTCCTGACATTCAGCAGAGGAGTGCAGGATGTGGTTTGGAGTCACCGTTAGCACACAAAGATCTTTACAACTCCTCTGTTTCCCTGAAACTGCCTAAACCTAAACCAAAGGGCGCTTTGATTTGTTTTACAGAAATGTTTCTTTGCTGCATTAGACCACTACAGATCCTGAATGAAGCCTGTTTCCTTCCCAGAAATATATTTAGTGTGCTGAGAATACCTCGGGTTGTTCACTGATAAAGCAGGCTGAGACACAGGCCTTGTACCTGGCTCTGGGTACCTCCCTGGGCTCAGAGCAGCCCCTGCTGTGCCAGGCCTACTGCTCTCAGGTACATTTTGTAACAGACAGCCCCGTGTTTGAGGTGATGCTGAAGGCTGTGAGGTGGTCTAATGGCACTGACAGTTACAGACCCTGGGTAGAATAGAGCACTAAGTTGAACCCAAATGATTTTTTTTGATGCTCCCTCTCCCACACAGTCAAGTTTTCAAAAGGAAGAGCATTGCAGGGTGGAAAGGTTTCAATTTCTAATGAAATGATGAGAGCAGAGACCAGTACCAGCCTTTGGCAGCAATCATGTCCTTTGTTTGGGGCATCCTACTGTAAACCAAAAGCATTTCCGTACTGCATTCCAGCACACACACACTCTGTACCATCTGCATGGAGCTGCTGTGGTTCGCATGCAGTTAACACCAGAGTTCTCTGAGCACTCAGAAAGCACAGAGCTGAAAATGATGTGGGTCTATGCCATGTATGTCATGGCAGGAATGTTTATAAGGGATTATGATTCCAAGGGTGGAGAACCAGTCTTTGTGAAAACTTGATCTTGTTTTCCTGCTTGAGATACCCTGCCTCAGGAGTGCTGCCTGGCTGTTCCGAGGGGTGTGCTGGCCCTGTGTCCGAGGGAGCATGGCAAGAGCAAGTAAGAGGAAGTGGCTCTCATGCCTTTGGCAGCAGTGCTTGTTTGAACAAATTACAAGAACAGTTGCAGAAGGTAATTTAGCACCAGGGTACTCAAACGTGACCATTTATATAAGGCAGTGATGGGCAAACAATGGTTCTGGGTGGGCGTTCCCCGATATTTGCTGGTCAGGGACAGGAACAAAAGACACGGAGGTGCCAAATATTCATCCATTCTACTCCTCAGACATGGAACCCCTGCTCTGGTCTTTACACGCTGCATCCAGTGCATCACTTGACAAACCCCACTGCTGTGTGTGCCTGGAGCACAGGCTGAACAGTCACCAGTGCTGGGATACCAAAGGCAGTAGCTCCTAGAATTCCCCCCACTCCCTCTCCTTATTGCTTTTTCTGCCTAGCATATTCCTTAAAAGACAAAACTTAACTAATACCGTGTATCTTTTTAGTAAGCATTATTACTTCTTTTGTGTTCTTTAGAGTCGTAGTTCCCAGACTAATTTTTAAGTATTTTTGTTGAGCACAACTCTCAAAAGAAAGGCTTCTCCTCTTCTTTCCACTTCCCACCTTCTCTTGTTTTGTCCTATGGCTGACACAGGTGTTTGTGCAACATGTGCCAGCCTTGCTTTGGCTGCTGCTGGCCTGTGCCTGTGGGAAGTGTGCTTGGGGGGGTCTGCAGAGCAGGTGGTGCTGCTTTTGGCAGCAGAACAAGCTCAAAGCATTTCAGTTCAAGTCCTAAAGAGCTTAATGAGGGTAGGGTTATGACCCTCTCCATGGGATTATTAGTTTGGGAATCTTTGCGGCGGAGTCCTGGAGGAATATAGGCAAAGCTGTGAATTCCTGATTGCTAGTTCTGAGTTGGTCTCAGACCTGTTCTCTGGGCCTGTATCATTACTGCTCTGCTTCCATTTCCCCATCTGGAGAATGGCAATCCCTCTGGTTTTCCTGATGCAGTGACAATATGAATAAAGAGATTTGTTTAGCTTTTTCCTTGCCTCCTTATCTATTCCCCATCCCCACTCTTCTTCCCACAGATTATTCTCCTGTCTTTTCTACAAACCTATGGCTGTTTGCAGTAAGTACTGATTTAACTTCAAATCAAAATAAGGCTACAGTTTTACTTGACAGCATTAACCTCGCTTATAATTACTGTTCCTCTTTCCACGTTCAGCCACAGCCCATGATGCACCAGCCTTGCTGCTCGGAAGCTCACTCAGCTCTTCCTGCCTTGCAGGTGCCTGTCACTGAGCACACCTGCCCCAGCCAAAGTCTCAAATACAGACTTTGCTTTGCTAAAAGCGATTTGTGTCACCTGCCTTCTTCCTGTTCTGTTTTTAAAGACTTTTTCTTTCTTCAGGAAAAGAGTCAGTGAGAACTTGTGCAGTATGTAGGAGAAGAGAGATCCTAATGGAGAGTGCTGGAGCTGGAAGGGGGCCTTGGACCTGCTCAGACTGAGCGTGTGGTGCCACAAGCACCTTGCACTGATCTAAATGTGAGCTGATCAGGGCGGGGGGGGGATTCCCTTGCACTCCAACCGTGCCTCCCATGCGCTGCTCGTGCTGCTCATTCAGCTGGACACTGAAGCTAGAGAAGAAAACTGAAAATGGATAATTTTGAGGTTATTTCTCAGCCAGTTCAGTTTCTTGATCCAGCTGCACGTTTAAGTGCATAAAAAATGGTGTTGGCATGAGGAAAGTCCTGGGGGAGGTAAAACTGTCTCTTCTGGGGAGAGCTCACAACCACGTCATCTGGTAGTGGTCCTGAAAGTGCACCTTGAGAGCAGCCTGACTGTTTAAGGAAGGGTTTATTTGTCCCTTAAAACTCACTGTTTTAGTATCTCATGCTACATTCTGGGGAGGGGGCGTATGAATTTGAACATTTTAGGGCAGGCAGTGAGAGCATTTGGAAAGGTTTGGGTTTGAAAGGGGACAAATGGAGTCTCATTCTGCCTATGCCATGAACTTGCTTCATGATTCAAAAAAATCAAAGGGATGCTCTATCGATTGTTTTACCATCTGTAAGTAGGAAACCATAACACATGGTGACAGGAAATGCAGGAACTGGTTTGTTGGGTCTGCAGAGATGCTCTGGGACCTTTAAGTGAAGTCAGCCTATAAATACTGTGTTCATTTTTGCCTTTGTTATCCTGGTGTGGTGTTAATAAGTAATTTTGAAAAAGAATAAACAGCTCTGAGAAAGAATAAACCTCTGTGTACAACAAAAGCACAGTGGAACTGCAGCACTAGACAGAACTCCTCCACAGACTTTGTGTGTGTTTTATCTTCAAGTTGACCTCTTCAGCTCCTCTCTGAAATGCCTGCAGCAGCTCCTGAACTGCAGCAGAAGGCAGCCTTCTGTCTCAGATCTCCTTGCCCAAATGGTGATGCACAACCTAATGCTGATCACCTGACTGCCATTAGATGTCTGTGAGGTGGCCCATTTTCCAGGGGATCAGAGCTCCAAATCAAAACACAAGAATAAAAATTCAGTTTAGGTCAGCTGATGTTTTCCAGTAGCCGTGTGGTTACCAGTAAAAACAAAGATGGCATTTAAAAAAAATTTTCCACAATGTAACAGAAAATTTAGAAAATAATAGGTAGTGTTTTCAGAAAGAACAAGATAACATTTGAATTGACTCTGGAAAGTTCGTTATATTAATTGCTACAATTTTTGATTTCTTGGACACTCGCTTTCCTTGGAAGAGTTTGAATGAGTTTCTGTCTGAACTGAATCAACCAGCACAAGGGCCTGGTGACAGGAGGTTGTATCCAGGTGAGGGTCAGGCTCCTCTAGCAAGTAACGAGTAACAGGAGGGGAAACAACCTCAAGCAGCGCATAAGGAGGTTTAGATTGGCTGTTAGGGAAAATTTCTTCGCAGAAAGGGCTGTACAGCCCTGGCACAGGCTGCTCAGGGCGGTGGTGGAGTCCCCATCTCTGGAGGGATTTATAAACTATCTGGTTGTGGCACTTGGGGGCATGGTTTACTGGTGGCCTTGGTAGGGCTGAGGGAATGTTGGAATAGTTGTTCTTAAAGATCCTTTCCAACCTAAATCATTCTGTGATTCTGTTTTCTCAAGGCATGAGAAGTGTTTAAGGAGAAAGGGAAATGATAGATAATGGAAGGAAAAGCCTGACAGAAAAGGCCAGCAAGGGAATAAGGTATGACAAAGTGGGAGTAAGGGCCAGGGAGAGATAGAGAAGGCAGGAGGATGGGAGGATATTGCAAATGGGTGATTTAGATCGCTTAAAGAATGAGCGGCAGCTGTACGAGCAAAAGCGGTCTAAGTACGATATTGTTTGAGTGCAACTTGACAAAGGTCGATGGCAAAGTTCACTGTTACTGACCACGTGCATGAAACACCCCAAGGAAAATCGAGTTAGAATTCAGGTGGAACGAGTGACAGAGATGCTCCTGTTGGGTTATGAGGCTCAGAGGGGACCCCCTTTCTAAACTCCTGATGGAGCTTAGGTGCATCTGGGTCCGATCTGAGACTCAGACTTGGCTTTGGACAGTTTATGTCTAATGGAATTATCTATACAGAGTTTATAATGATTAATACTGAGTATTGATTTCACTAGTATTAACTCCACATGCCATCAGTCCCTTACTGAGGATCTGTTGGGCAAGGAGGGATCTCTTATTCCCAGGTAAGGGATTTCAGACCTAGAGAGGTGTCCCAGTTGAAGGGGAGACTCACTGGCAGACAGTCCAGCCACAGTTTAGAAAGAGCTCAGATTAGACTCCTGATCTGTCAGGAGTAAAAGGTCTCTGCCTCGTGGAGAAGCTTAAGAAGTGTCCCAGCTTCAGGGGAGGTCCCTACCGTGCGGCCACACCGCCGGGCACAGCGAGCTCAGGGAAGGCTCATCCTGGCTGTCGTATTGATGGGATAACGTGGGGGTTCATAGTCTAATTGCATTTGATGGGAAGGGTGTGCAGGAGATTCCTTGTACCCACACCTTTCTTTGTTCCTTGATAAATGAGTCTTGGAAAAGCCATCTGATAGTAATCCATGTGTTAATCCATGACTGATGTGGTGTTCCAAGCTCACATGCACCAGTGCTGGCTGTGTCACTGTTCCTCTCTGTCTTTCCTAGAGGAATTCTTGGTCCAGCCGTGGCTCAGGCCTTTGCTGCCTTTAAAGCCTGAACCAAACTGCTGCTGCTTTGCTTAAAGGGGTCGAGTGTGTCCATCACAGAGCAGAGGCTCAGCTGTCTGGAGTTGTGCAGATTCTGAAGACTTAACCTTGCTGTTGTTTCTTTCTGCTGAGCTGGTGTGAGTTACTGAATAAGCACTGATTTAAATGACTGAGGCTCAGGTTTTCTAACAAACCCCCATCATGCCTGTGTAGTATGGGAGAACTAATTACATCTGAATAATGCCTGCAAAAAGTTAACATGGTTTTCACAGCATTCTTCAGCTTGTGTTTAATCACTTTATTTTTCTGCTTGCTGTTTTCTCCAGTGAAAATTGTCATCCGAGGGGACAGGAACACTGGGAAAACCACACTCTGGCACCGACTGCAGGGAAAGAAATTTATTGAGGAATATATTCCAACTCAGGAGATCCAAGTCACCAGCATCCACTGGAATTACAAAAGTAAGATGGAAGAGGGTGGAGGGAGTGACAGTCATAGGATGGTGCCTTGAGGGAGGAAATTCCACCGCAGCCTCATTTGCTTCTTTCTTCTCTGTCTGCTTGGGAGACAAAATGGTCTCTCATCACTGTTTTTAATTTATTATTCATAGTTTCTCAGTCATGTTTTTAATTTTGTCAGAAGCTGTACGTTATAAGTGCTAAAGAATATGTCTGTGGAAGCCACAATTCAAGGGAGGTATTTAATAGGTGATCTAAAGTATTGGAAATGTTTGTAATATGCTTGAGATGTTAATGAGGAGGAGTTGTATAAATCTGTCTCTGAGGCCCACTCTGCTTTGAGTGTTACTGTGTTGCCTAGAAGTGGATACGTGGTGCAAACTGGATTTCTCTGATGAAAATATAAAAAGCATCTGGTCACTGGGGAAGATTTCAAAAATTATTGTGGTACTCTAGGCCGACTTACTGAAGCACAGAAGTGCCAGTGCCTTTCTTTAAGTTCTTGCTGGAGTCTGAGTGATCAGATGTGGTTTTTAAGTTTTATTTTCCCAGTTGCAAGCACCTGTGAAAGCCCTGCATCCCACCTGGAGAAGACACTGCAGGCACTGAAGTTGCATAAGGCTGTGATTCAACAGTGCGTTAAGTCCAGCTTTCAGGTTGCTGATCAAAAATGCCACAGCCTTGTGGGATGAACTGATTCAATAGGAAAGTGCTCTGTAAGACTGAGTATGCTGTACAAAAAAGATCAGCAGTTGTTTGTCATTATCAGACGTTGTCCATCTGCCTCACTCTGATCTTCTGTTGAATCAGGTACTGCCCAACTCCTCCCAGCTGGGAGAACACCCTTTGCAGTGAGCCGAGCACCAAACTGAGTGCCGTGTCTGATTCACCACCAAATTTGTATTGCCAGGTGATACCATGATGCCCAAGTCTTGTGATAATGCTCACGAAGCCACAGGATGTGTTCACCAGCAGATCTGCTGTGGTCACACAGAGGTGTTTCTCATCTGCAGCCAAACCTCTGGCATGGTGATGTTAGCTGTGGCATCCTTCCCCTCACTCCTCTTCCTCTGTCTCAGGATGTCAGCACATCAGTTACTGAGGAATGAACACAGAGCTTACAAGTTGGATGATGGAAACTATCTCCAAAATCAAATTTGAATGCTTCAGCCTAAACAGACTTAGATCAGAGTAAGAAATAAAATTCCTCTTTACTAGATATCCAAGTGTAAAGAATGCGCTGAGAGTTAATTGTGGGTTTCTGCAGTATCGTGGGTTAAAGCATCAGAGTTGGGTTTCCTCTCTGATGGGTGCAGGTAACACAACACTTGTGCTGGATACAGCCTGAGAGTCTGGCATGTATTCTAAGAGGCTTATTAATATCTAACTGTATCCATGAACAGGTACAAAATGTGTACGTGCAAAAAGGTGTTTGGAGGAAGATCCAGTCATCTCACCTGTGTCTGCATTTCTTTTCCTGAGCTGAGGCTCAGGCACTGCTTTTTCAGCACTGATGGAGTCCTGGGGTAGAAAACACCTACACGCGAGGCTGGCTTTGCTGCGTGCTCAGACCCACAGGTGTATAGGTTATTTCTAGGGCCCACTTCTAACCTTGGTGTGCTGTGTTTCTGTAGAGCTCCCTGGCCAGAGCTGACAGCAGTGTATACAGATGCTGATGGACTTTTCTCAAGGTGAAGTGTTGCTGACCTTGTCAAACTACATGCAAGGCTGTACCTGAAACTGTGCCTTTCGTTTGTGTTTCTTTTACATTGTAAAACACTGTACTATTGTCTTAGTAATAATTTCCACTAGTATTAGAAATTTTCCATTTACTTTCTTAAGATACATTTCAAAAAGTAACCCCCATTTTAAAGACATTGTAAAATCTGTTTCCTGCTGTGAGAAGTTTCCATCTAAGACTGGTGATGTGGGCCCTCAGAGTACTTGGTTCGGGTCTAAATCCTGCCCTATTGGCCAGGTTAATCTGTAGAGGAAAAATAAAGTTTGTTTTTCCTGTGTTCATGCTCTCAAGCTACCTTGATTAAACATTATGAGGTAGTTGGTGGCAAATATTTACAGATGTTAATTAAATTGCTGTCAAATATTGAAGGTTTCTTACATTGACTGGTCTAAGAAGAATTCCATTTTAGATGTGAAATGTAGCACCTTCAGAAATTTTATACTGGAGGAATTAATAAAGGTATAAGAATCTGAGTTACTTCTTATTCAGAATGAACAAAGTTGCTTTTCTGTGCCAGTTGTAATGGGTATTTGTAATTTTTGTGTCCAAGTAAGGAATTACCATTCCTGACCCTAAGGAACACTTTTTTGGATTATACTAGTCACCAATTTTATTCTCTGTTTGGCAGCCTGAGAAAGGGAGTCTGAAATAAAAATTGACAAATAGTTGTGCTCAGATCCTTTGAATGCCTCAGGAATGGGAGTGAGGGATGGCAGAGTTGCTTTGCACTGTAGGATTTGTGATCCAGAGCATATGAAGTGAATCCTGTCATTGAATGAGGGTGAAAAATGTCTGAAGGCCTGTGAGTTACTGGTAATAAACCCACCCACGATGTGATGATTCTTATTTTTAAATGAGCTTTCTTGCAATTGGAGCCTTCTCGTGGCTTTCCATCATTTTGTGGGAAAGCAGTGTTTGGTGTGCCACTGGCCGTGGAGTATCTGGTCAAATAGCAGCTCAGGACAGATCTTTGGAGAGCTTTGATCTGTGGTTTGTGCTAATCCAAGTTAGGGAGTTGCAAGAATAAACTGGCATTCTTTTTGCTGCTACAGAGCTGCTTTGAGTGAGATGCTGCTGGGTATGAGTCACACACCAAAGCTAACGCAGCAGCACTAAAGCAATTATCCTCTTGCATGATCGGGATAATCAAGAATGACACTGGTGATGAAAGGGAAGAACTTCCTGGCTGTGAGCTAGCAGGAGCATGTGGAAATACGGTTTTCCTGGGTCTCGTGCAGTCGTTTTCTTTGAGAAATTCAGCCCTTCCCCTCAGCCAGAAGGGTATAAAGCAGGTCTGTGGGGTCGGGAGTTCAGCTCCCCAGCTGCTGGGACTGCTGCTGCTCAGCAGGGTGTCAGTTCTATGGGAATCACTCAGCAGGCCAACACATCCTAGCTGAGGGTGTGTTTGGCTCCTGGGGAGGAGTTGGAGAGCTCAGGAGCAAAGTGCAAGTGCTAGGCCACAAGTCACCCCGAGGGTGAGCCTTGTCACCCCAAGGGCTCACTTTTCTGAACTGTTAGTCCTGATGTGCTGCTACACATGGCACTTCTGGAACGAACAAGCAGCCTCCTGGGCTCTTCCTTAGCCTATGCAAAATTTGGGAAAGGCAAATATCTCCTACCCCTTTGCAGCAAACCTTGATTGTGGACAGGCATTGGGATTGCCTTGCCAGTTTGCAGGGCAGGAATTGGGGGCAGACCTCCAGTAGCTGATCTGTGTCCCAGCACCTGCAGGGGCACAGGGAGAGCTCCTGCAGTGCCAGCGCTTGGGGGGAGGAGCTGGCTCAGCTGGCTGCCAGGTGAGTGATTCATAGGTTGGACTTCAGCCTACCTGGTTTGATTATCTATAGAAATATTCAGGCACTGAGTTAATTAGTGGGGTGCAGTGGTTTGAGCAGAATTTTTTGGCTATGGGTGCTGTACTCCTGTGTGCTTTCAGTCCTGCGAGGCACTGCCTGAGCTGACCAGGGGGGAGTCTCCTGTTCATCCAGTCCTCCCTGCCCAAATAGCATATGGAAAGATAAGCAGGAATTACTGTGAGGAAAACAGGGGCTGTTTTTGTTCCCTGCATAAATGTAAAAAAAGGATCTTTCTCCAGAAGCAAAGGATCGGAGTTTTCCTTTGTTCATAATCTGTCTGTACAATGTTTTGAAACATTTAATTAAGCCAAGAGTGAGTTCTGTATAGAAAATGCATCCTGGTTTGATAATGACACTTAGATAAACTCTCATGCCATCCTGTGATACTATTTTCTTCTCTGAGGCATTGTCCTCCTATTCCAGCTTTATGTTCAGAGCTGCTCCAAGTACAAGATTTTGCTTCAAAGGCTATAACATTTCCAAAAAGCGGCTGTTTCTTGGAACAACGTCTTGAAAATCAGACTGCTTATTTGGATCCCATGGAAACATTGAACCAGAGCTGCTCATCCTTCATGCCACCCAAAAGTGAAGTGGCTACCCATGGGTACCAGCAATCAATGGAGTTAGAATTCTGCATGTCTTGCTTCAGATTTTAGCAACTCAGATAGATGTTTCTGGTTATAATTTATTGATGCTGCAGCTCCATAGGAAGCAAAATTGCTAGTGAGACCTTATTTTTCACGAAATGCACCTGGAAATGTGCAGAGAGAATGGGTTTCTGTAGCTGCAGGACTGTCTGCACTGGCTGTCAGGTTTACATGGAAATGCCATGATTGATCTTTCTTAAATGTGTGTATTCATTCTGCCAGTTGTATGCCTTGTTTATAAACCAGACTTTATCCTCAAAATTAGATTTTTATTTTTTTTGAAAGGCTTTGTAAACCTCTGTATGTTATGAAAAGAATCTACACAAAATATTTATAACATGCTTCAAACCTGACATGAACCAGCAAGGAAATCCAGCCATCACTTATGTGACTAAGACTATTTATGAAGTTCTTTAGATAGCATGGTTTTGGTGGACATCTGGGACCTTCCACAGCTCACTGCCTTCTTTTTGTGGTTGGGTTTTCTTCTTGCACAGAATTTGCTTTTCTTTTGACATTCCTATGCTTTGACATTCCTCCATGCTGGCTTTGGTTTGGGCTTTCTGAGAGATGAGTGTTTTACTGAAACCTTCTAACCCTTTGTGTTCTATTGTGCTTCCAGCCACTGATGACATTGTGAAAGTTGAAGTCTGGGATGTAGTGGACAAAGGTAAGATTTATAACTTTCTTTCTAATGGAGATTCATTGTTCTTTCTCAAGAAATCTCTTTTTTTAATTAAAAACTTACATGGAATTCAGACATTCCTGCTTACTTCTGCTTAAAAAACCCCTATGTTTATTATATCACTTCCTGAAAGAATAAGGAAAGGAGAGGTGAGTCTCCTATGCTAGAACCCATTATCTGGAATCTGAACTTCAGATCAAACCCAGTGTTCCATGTGCTCATGACAGATGAAGTGCCTGCTGCTCTGTGCATTCCGATTCTCTGAGCTTTAGAATAAATTTCACCTTCTCCCCTTTATAGTTTCCTGTATGTTTAGACAGGTTCTGAGTTTTTTGTTCTGGTTATAAAAGTTCTTGTTGAGCTGTTTTTGTGAAGGCATTCTATTGTTAAGTTGATAAAACCGTAGCGGCAGTGGGTAATGTATGCAGGGGGGAAGGATGAAAGAGAAGCCAATTACTTAAATTCACTAGGACAGAAAATGCAATATGTGCATTCCAAAACTTCTTCTAAATGCTTAGCCAAGGAAAATTTTATGATATATAGACACATTTTTCATTAGCTTTCAATTTTCGTTAGAGTATAAACTTTTGCTTTATAAAGAGCAAAACCAAACCCCAAAACATCTGTGAAGGCACAGTCTGGATGCAGTGCAAACTGGGATGCAGTGGGGTCTGTACCTGGGAAGGGCCGGGGTTCAGATATAAATCTCAACAGCCTATTCTGTAGCCTCGAATGCAGATGTTGTTTGGCTTCTAAGCGGCGTTTAGAAACAGCCAGGCTCCTTGTTTAGTGTGTGAGTATGGTCAAGAAAGCAGCTGTACAGGTGAGCAGCTCTTGCTCTCTGAGTTATGGCTCCTTGTCCCTGTCTGTCAAATTTGTTGACCACAGTCATCGAAACTGAAACTTTGATGGTTTGTCTGGTGCTGCCTTTCCTGCAGCCTTGGCTGGAATCCATGCTCTCAGGCATTCCTCAGCAGAACGGCATGTCAGAGGCACCACCTGTGCAACTTACACTTGTGTTACACCAAAAACTAAAAGTACAGTAGGGAGTGGGAAAAGGAGAAATGTCATTTTTCATGTTAGCTGAACTATAGTCGAAATAGGGAAAAACTAAAGACAATTAGAGGTAGCATCTCTAGTTCAGATACCTAATGGATCCTTCAGGGTAAACTTAAGCCAGGAACTTTAAATGAAAATCCTGAGCACTTTATCTTTTTAGTGTTTTAAGCCCCAGTTTTCACAGAGTAGACAAAACCTTGCTTAGGCCGGAGTTACTGCTGAAGTCTGATTACAGTTTGGCTTTCGGATTCTGGGATAACAAGTGGAGGGCTGGAATCTGAGGAAAACATCTGTGTTCTCGCTGCTTTGCAGCTTTGGGATGAATAGATAGATATTTAATTTGGGAATCATGTGGTTCCAGCATTTATTTCTGTGAATAGCTTCTCTGAGCAGACTCATCTTCTCAACTAGAGACTTGTCGTTTTTTTTTTGTTTTTTTTTTTGGCAAAGGGGACGGGATGTGCCATGTGCAGATGTTGGTAACAGCTCTTCTGGTCCTGCTTTAATTTCTGACAGCAGAGCCTGTTTTGGAAGTCTCAAAGGACTCTTCCCTTCACTTTATAGTCTTTTGAAATAAAACTCTGTAAAGATCCGTACTTATGGACCACAGATATGTATTTTTTTGCACTCAGTTCTGCTCAATCAGTGCACTGTAAAAATCAGATCATCATGATGTTAATGAAATCAAATCTTTTCCTATTGCCATAGTATTGTGGATTTATGATAAGCACAACTTTAGGAAAATCTTCATATTAAGCATTAAGAGCTTGCTCATATCTAACTTTCATCCTAATGTTACGACATTTTTGTTTTCCTTCTATATGCTTAGGACAAAAAATCCTCCTGCGTGATGCTTTGGGTGAGCGCCACACTGGACTGTAGACTTGCAGTAGTAAAGTATCCAGTGCTGCTGTAGCTTAGTGCTGACAAGACCTGATCCTCTTTTTTTTTTTTCCTTTCCTACCAGATCCTGTCTAGTGTGCGTATTTAGAGTTGGGCAGAACACTGCATTTATCAGGCTGGATTTGAAACTGTCAAAAAATGCATGTTCTGAACACAAGTTTCAACATAAAGTTTTCCAGGCTAAAATTCTTCTGCCAGTGTTTCTCCATTTCCTTTTCAGAGGAAATTAGGAGACCTCTGTTTAAATGATGTGGGAAACTGTGTTGAAAGCCCTCATGTGGGTTATAGCTTAACTAACAGGTGCATCCATGAACTGCAGTTTTCAGCTTCAGTTGTGTAAAGCAGCTTTGGGCTCTCCCCTGCTGAGCAGTGCTGCTGTTCCGCAGTCACAGGGGACTGGGGGGAATTGCAGGAGTTGCATCCTGAAAACTTGATGTACATTTCTGGGCTGAAGTTAACGGGGATCTTCCTGAGTGGTATCTCTCCTGGTGCTCCCCAGAGGTGTGCTTCCTGTCCTTACTGGTTCAGCAATGTGAGTTTTCCCTCCAGAATCCTCTGGGATGCAGAGGCAGCTCTGCTGGCCCTGCCTGGCTGGTGACTTAGCTTGGTATTGGTTATTTAGCATCCAGATGATAATTTGGAAATGTGGAGAAGTTTATTGTGAAAGCTTAAAAGCTATGAGATTAGTTAGCGTAGTGCAGCAATGGGGAATGGTAGCTGCTAGACTGTGCTGCTCCTCTTGGCTTGTTCTTGACTATTTGGGATTCTTTTTTGTAATGTGCAGACTCCCTGGAGTCCAGACTTCCCTGCTGCCTGCTGCATTCTGCTTGGGCCTGTTCAGGGAGCTGGGATCGTGTCTGGAAAGCTGCCATTTGTTAAAATCCTCCAAAGATGAGCTTGCCTCCAGCCGTGGATGGTATTGGATTTTGTGTGGCGTGTGTAGTAAATATCATCTCCTTTGCTGCTCTTGGAACTGACAGAGCACGGGAAAGATCTCTCTCTTTGAGCAAAAGTCACAATCCTGACTCATCTTTCTGGCTTTGCAGCAAGTTGTGTAACTGCTGCAGGTTATAAAGCTCTAACAGATCCTGAATGCAGAGAAGCTGCTTGAATGCAGGAGATTCAGGAACAGTTGTGAATTCTTGTCTTGTAACTTCTGCCACTTTGGTTCCCACATATTTTTCCAATACATGACTGAAGGGATCAAATCATATTTTTTTCTGTTGCCCCCAAAATATACAAATGCTTTCCCTTGTACTGAAGATTCCTTTCCGCCTTGCTGCCCCTTCACCCTTCTGCCTCCCAGACGTGTTCTGCAAGGAAAGATCAGAATTCATATTTCTGTTATTTTCAGATGTCCCAAGTTAGATAACACAAGGGATGCAAATATTCCAGACGTGTATTTTTGACTGGTGAAGGGAGGCAGCTCCTTTGCACGGTGGACAGCATTTGTTGGCAAGCTGTAGTGGATCCTTCTATCCTGCAGCAAAACTGGTGGTACATACTGATGCAGAGATTTAAGTGATGATCACAGCCCCAGTGTTGAGTAGGAGCTGTTCTGTAGACTCCAGGGCACTGCTGCCAAGGGTATTTGGTGCCAGTGTTGCTCTTATGCCTGTAAATGAGGAGCAGTCACTGTTCTAGGGAAAGGACCTGAGCCATTGCAGCACGAACACCCATGTTTTCTGATTGAAGCTCCTCCATTACACATCAGTACAACTCAAAGACTAGACCTCGTGCATACAGTGACACAATCCTCACTGTGCCCTTGCCTTTACAGGCTGAATTACATCTTTTCACTGCATATTATCTTATCTTTGTCTGGTTCATCCTGCAGTTTGGGTTCCAAAAATAGAGCCTGTGCATGAATCTGTACACACATGCGCTTTTCAGCTCTGTGATTCCTTTGAGGTGACCTCCTTTGCAGCACGGATGAGCAGCGTGTGAGAATATTACTCGTTCCTCTGGATACACACAGAAATCCATGAGAAGGGAGAGGTGTGCGGGTCGTATATTCTGTCTCAAAGCATTGACTGTAAATGTGCCCAGGTTAGACAGACACCATGGATTTCTCAGGATGGGAGGAATGATGGAGAGTATTTGTGGTTGCTTGGGCTTCTCTTTTAATACCTAGAAATTTAGGTCATGCCAAGCATAATTTAGCAGTGACTGCAGAAATAGCAATGTTTGGATATTCAGAGAAGCCACACAAATGTCACTGACTTGAAATGAATTGAATTGAAGTGGGAAAAGGTATGCACGGCCTAGACATCTCACACCTTCAGAGTGTGCACTGGGAAGAATCAGAGCCCAGACTTGGATCCCTCAGGGAAACACATTGCCCAAATGAGGAGGGATCAGGATTAATATTTCTGCTACTTTCAGATGTCAGCACTAGATGACATGAGTGGGGCAAACATTTTGCAGTGATGCACAGAAGCACCCACCAGAATCACCTGCTGTAACCTGCAGCATTAAAGCTTTTCTGAATAACTGTATTTTCTTACTATTTATCCTTGAGCTGTGTGCAGGAAAAACAAACCCTGTTTCACATGCAGCATCTGGCAGAACCTTGAATTCCACATGTGATTCAGCAGTTAAGAGTTGGTGAAACTGTTTTGGTCCTCAGTGTTACATCTTTTACAGAGTCAATGGGAGAGTTTTTGCAGGTGCATCTGAGCTGCCAACACCTTCTGTTGTCAGCGACACAGGAAATTTCTAGAAGTGATGAGAAGGAGTTCCAAGACTGTGCTAGTATAATTTTGTTAACTCATAATTATTTAGACTAGGAAAATATAGAACAAAGTTATTTCAGAAGTAGAGTTCTTAACTGCTGTCAGTAACATCTGGGAGATACTCAGTATCTGTCGAACATCACTCCTGATCTTGCAGGGTTATTCTTTGTGCAGTGCTTATCATTGATAAAATTCTGGAAACTCAGAACTTTCAGTTTAAACAAGAGGCCAGATTTTTGCATGGTATGTCCACACTAAACCTCTTTGGCAGCAGGTGACAGAAGATGTTGGGACTCCTGGCAATCCTTAGATCCAAGTGTTTACACCAGAAAATCATGTCAGCTGATGGCTACTCTGGTAATCATAGGTACAGGTACACCTCTCTGCTGAGACTCCAGGCTGTAAGATTTGGAAACACAATTAGCGTGTAACGGATTTGACACAAAGTTTTCAGGGAGGCTGAAGTTTAAAAACACTCCTTTTCTGGGGGTGCTGAGTTAAATGCCAATGGTACTCTAAAATTTCAGAACTTACCAAGTGCTTCCCTAAGCTGTAAGGAAAGAGAGAAGCCTCAGGGTCTGCCCTTTAACTGCCTTAGAGGAAGCAGATGAGTTGGAGAGAAACCTAGATTCCTTCAGGTGGGATCATGGCTGTGGGACTGCAGGGCAGGTCTCTAGAGTGGTTTTCTAGTGTCTTCTACAAAAGTTAAGCATGTTGCCTCTTGCACTTTTCTGGGAGCTTAGGCAGAGTTGTACGTGTTCCCTGGTTTATTTTTGTGTGCTTTGAGTGGTGCTTCTGGAGAATTTCCTTTCTGCACCTTCACTGGTGATGCCCAGACGTGACCCTCTGGCTTTGGCCTTTGGAGAACATGTAGGCTGTCTCCATCTCCACAGCCCCTTTTCCACAGTTTATTTGATTTCTCTTGGATTTCTTCTTGCATAAATTCTGTCTGTCTTCAGATTGCTTTACTGTTCATTTTCGAATAGACTAGCTGGGATTCTTCAGCAAGGCATGCCTATCCCACCCGTCCTCATCCCCCAGGCTTACAGTAGAAGTAGGATCTGCTTTAAGGTCATGTTCAAACTGCTGTGCTCCTGTCCAGACCCATCCTGCAGTTCTTTGCCCAGTGTAATGCTTTTTATGTTTATTACAATTCTTTTTAAGGAAAATGCAAAAAACGAGGAGATGGTTTGAAACTGGAGAATGACCCTCAGGAGGTGAGTCACCTGGAATGCAGAGGTCTGAGGCCTCTTGTCCACCTTTGGTCCGTGGGGAGCAAGTTCTATGTTTGTTTCTGCTCTAAGGCCAGCCTGGCAGGTGGGTGAGGGACAGTGGGATCCCTGATACTCTGCACTCTTTGCTCTGTGCATTTCAGCCCTGCTTCTGTCCTCTCTGCAACTTCCCTGCTGCTTTCCATTCTGTCCCTGGGAACGACTGTGCCCCAGATGTTTGCTCAGCAGCTTTGTACCTGTCTGCCGACGGGCAGGGGCAGAAGGTCCTTCTGTCAGGCACTTCTTGTGGAGCCTGAAGAAGTGACTTGATGCCCTGCTCTGGCTGCTCCTCAGAGCTGGGCTCTTACACTCTCACTGGTGCCAGTCTGCTCAGGCTGTGCGGTCAGATGAGGAGAACTTTCCTCAAAATATTCTCCCATGGGAAAATCCTTTATGAGAACAGTTACCATAGCTGCTTCTTCCTTTGCCACTCGTGGGAAATGAGCGAGAATTGTTCTAGAGGCACCAAATTCCAGTAGGAGCCATGGAGACAGAGTTGGGACCAGTACTATCTGGACTTAGCAGCATGCGAAGTCCAAATGATGGAAAGCCAATCGGGTACTTATAAATCCTGTCAGCCCTCCATGGGAGAAACTGCCTCCTACTTTTGGACACAAGAAGCATTAGGAGTAGAGCCAATATCTGGGTCAGGAAAAAGATGGAATGGGAGCTATGTCCTCTGTCCTCCACTCTGTGGTTTATATGGAGTTCTCTTGCCAACACAGGATTTGGGAGCACAGGGGAAAGGGACAGGGGTGGGTTTCAGCATGTGCTGTCAGAGACTGTCAAGTGCTTCACATCCTGTTCCTATGGGAAACAGAAGCTGGGAACCACCAGGTATCTTATTTCAATGATAATGGTGTGAAATCCACGGGTATTCCTTTTCACTTTAGGAAGTGTGCCTCTTCAGTACTGCGTCCGTTGTGTTTTGTAGCCTGAAGTTTTGCTGCTTCTTTGCCTTTATTTCCTCAGGCAGAATCAGAAATGGCTCTGGATGCCGAGTTCTTGGATGTCTATAAGAACTGCAACGGTGTAGTGATGATGTTTGACATCACCAAGCAGTGGTAAGAGACCTTTAGTGGCACCATGTGATTCTCCCTTGTTCAAGCAAAACAAATGACTTCCAGATTTCCAGTTGGATTTGGAAGCTGATAACCAGCCTAATGAGTTGAAGCAAGCTTGTATCCCTTAAAATAGAAGCTTTATTTTGTGACATGGCTTTTAATACACTCTTCTCCTGGACTTGGTCCAAACAAGCAGTGTCCCAGTGGGTTGTGTGCTGCAATTGCTGATACGCTGCTGGCTAAGGCTTGATAATTAGTGCTATCACAGGTGCAAAGTGCATGTTACAAACCCCTGCTCCCCACAACACAAGGGAAAGGAGGATGCTAGTGAGAAATTCCCAAGAAACTGGTATTAGTAAGGATTACTTAGAGGCCCCAGGCTGCATTAATGTACAGAAGTAATGAACTGTTCATTCTGCACATCGGAGGAGGGTGAGAGAGATAAGGAAGCCAGAGTGGAAAGAGGAGGGAGTGAGAGCTCTTGCTTTATATTTAGGCTGGTGTTGTTCAGGTTTGGTGCGGGTCAGTGAGCCTGTGGACAGCTGAAGGGAGGGAATCCTTTCCTTCTGCTGACCCCGCACCGTTTTGCAGGACTGAGGGCAACATTGCTGTAGGAGATGTGAGGGTTCTGGTGAAAGTGGATTATTGAGCTTTTGATGTTGTTTTTGTATAAAGAGTCATCCAAACCTATTGAAAGTTAATGTATTTCTCTGACAGGGTAAAGAAGCCACAGACTTGGAAGGATTTTGGAAAAAAAAATTCTTGTTGTTTTTTTTTTCTTTGTGATTTGTGCATGAAACTGCTAACAGAAGGGTGTTCGCACTCATCTGCCTCTCTCTCTCCCCTCTGATGAAGGACATTTAACTATATTCTGAGGGAGCTTCCTAAAGTGCCGACCCACGTTCCAGTGTGCGTGCTTGGGAATTACCGGGACATGGGGGAGCACCGAGTCATCCTGCCTGGCGACGTGCGGGACCTCATTGACAACCTGAACAGGTGAGAGGGTCACCGGGCAGGGCAGCAGGCCTCAGCTGCTCCCTGCCATCACCCGTGGGTAACGGTGTCACTGCCGTGTTTCGCATCCATGTCACGCTCATCCTCTGCCCTGTGCCTTCCTTGGGCTCCCAGAGCTCCCCGTGTCTCACAAGTAGCATCTGCTGACACCATGGGCCCTTTGATCTGGAACAGGTCGTTTGCCGTGCTCCTGGAAACGGAATGCCTGCTAGCATGTGCCTTTCAGAAGTTCTGTTCCCAACAAGTCGTCTTCTTTCTGGATAGTCCTTCTCTTGTGAGAAGGACTCTCCCCGTGGCACAGCTGTTCTCGGCTCTGTGACTGAGCTACACAAGAGCCGACCAGTGCAGCTGTGTCCTTGCTCTGCCTCTGAGCATCCCCCACACAGCACTTGCGGGGCACGGCCAAGTCACACCTCCCTCACCAGCCAGACAAGCATTTCGCTTAAGCAGAGATCTGAGGTGCTCTGTTATGTAGTATAAAATAGTATTTGTTGGTCAAGATTTGGCAGATTGTACCTTTTAACATAGTTTTATGGTTTTATGGTACTTTTTTCATTTTCCTCATCTCTAACTTGTTTATGCCTGTGTCGGGCACAAAGAAATGGTGTCAGTTGTAAGACTTTATCCATGATGAAATAATGTTTTTTCAAATTAATTTCTGTATATGGTTTTTATCAGTCTGATTGTGGTTTTAAAACAAAACTTTAACTGTGAAATGAACAGCTTGTAAAGCTGTGAATCTCCAGTTTAGAAAACCAACATCCCAGTGTCCTGACAGTATTTCTTAGTCTGGCAGTTACATGGCACTGTCACACACCAACAGCCATTTTCTGCCACCCTTCAGTGTGAATTTTGGCTGTAGACAAAATAACAAGTCCAAGCAGAATGACCCGCTGGGCTACATTTGAGGGTAAGGACTGGCTGGTGGTGTGGCTCGTGGTGTGTAACTGGTGTGTAACTCAGCCCTGTGCGGGGTGTGCAGGGTATGCTGGGTACAGTGTTCTCCTCTCTGCTTGGCACAGGCCTCCCGGCTCCTCCTATTTCCGCTACGCTGAGTCTTCCATGAAGAACAGCTTTGGCCTCAAGTACTTGCACAAGTTCTTCAACATCCCCTTCTTGCAGCTGCAGGTAAGGAAGGGATGTTATCCTGGTGTGCTGGGTGTGTGGGACAGATTGGATTTGCTTTGTCTCTAAGGCAGGAATTTGGTATATTTGGGGTTTCATTTGCTGTTAAACGATCCTGAGTAGATTTTTGTTTTCATTAGAGTTGGTATAACAAAATTATGTCAGAACATTGGTGCCTGTGAGTTAAAATGTCTCTGGTTGCAAGAGGTCAGCTGTGCTGAGTTCCCAATGCTGACCTCTGGAGAAAGGCTCCATTTTCACTGGCATGAAAATGGCATCCAGTGGTGCAGTTACCAAGTCAAAAATGTAACATACACACATTTGTTAAACTTTGGATTTCAATTCTGTTCAGTTAAAACTCAGATGAGAAGAGATTTGGCCATTATCTGAGCAGTTCAGGAACCTCCGTTTGCTGAAAATCTTTGCCCTAGTGGTAAAGGGCATTTAGTATGAAATCCGTGTGCTTGGATCCTGTTCACACAGATCCAATCTCATATTTCCTTCGTATCTGGGGATTCCTGGGAGGGCTGAGGGAAGGGCAAAGGCTGCGGAGGGCGAGATTCTCATCTGTGGGCCTTTAGAAGATCACCTTTTGGGGTGATCCTACTGGGTTCCTTTGAGATCAATAGCTTATGCTTTTTGAGGGCACATATGATGTTGTGTCATTGTTTTCTGTCTGATGGGAGAAACTCAGGCCGTTGATCTTTCACCAGTAATTGAAGTGTCTGTGTGTATTTTTTTATAAATAATCCCTAGTGAAATGCTAGTTCAGAAGGAGCTGAGATATATTAGTGGATGTTACCGGGTCCTCAGGCTGCAGAGCAGAAAGAACCAGGATAAGAGAATTGAATGTATAATACCCTAGTGAAACAAGTCAAACAATTTTTTGAGGAGGAGGTAGTAGAAATCTGGGCTATAAATCCAACCTGCTGCTCAATGGAGAAGATTGAAATCTGCCAGCATGTTGCTGGTGAAGTGTTTGGGTTTATGACACTGCACATTTGGAGGCTTTTGGTTGCTTCCACCCAGGTTTTGGGGCTTTACTTGGTGTCAAACTTCAGCCGAGATGGGCTGCATTGGTTTTTTTCTGGTGGCCCTTGCACTTGTGCCACAGGTTGATGAACAGTGCCTCGTGCTGCTCCACAGAAGCTGCCTTGGAGCACTTTGCTGCTCCCAGACAGTTGCTGGGAACCTTGTGTTGGAGTGCATGGGGACCAAGGCTGGCCCTGTTTAACATCCAGCATGAGCTGAAATTTGTAGGAAAAGCACATCTAGACTTAATTCCTGAAGGTTCTACTTATCCCTTCAGAGATCCTTGCCAGTACCAGGCTCCAGAAAGGAGTTTTTTTCCTTTGCAGCAGAGCAGGATTAAAGGAGAGGGCTGCTGCCAAGTATGAAATGCACGTAGGGTTTAATCAGCCTCAGAGGTTTCTATGTCCCTCAGCCTGCCCTCCACAGCTTTCCGGGGGCAGAGTGGTCCAGCTGTATCCAAGATCCCAGGCTGTCTCTCAGCAGGATTGAGGTCAGTGTGTGGTTTTCAGTGGCACATTCCTGTGCTCAGTTTACAGTCATGCATCTTCCATGGAGAAAGCAGGGGTTGAAATCCATACCCCCAGCACAGAGCATAGTCTCTGTCAGCCTGGGCTCTTCAATTATTTATCAGTTCCTTTCCAGGGGCAAGATTGGCAAACCCAAGGATGCAGTTTAGCTGTGGGTATTGCTGGTGGCCCACAAATGGCATCAGGTCACCTAGGCCTCCGGATGCTGCGCTGGAAGGAGACAGGATTCTGCAGACAGCTGAAATTGCCTTTTCCCAAGAAGCCCTTGCAAGTGGCTTTTAGCCAAAGCATTGGTCTGTAGCACATGATTTATTCCCTTCTTTTGGGCCTTAGCTAAAAATAAGCTGTTTCTTTAATATTTTAATAACCAGCATGGTAAAATAGGATATATTTTTGAAGTATTTGGAAGTTTGTTAGTAGTGATGAATTTGTACAAAATTAATTGCAATTCTCTCTTTATTAAATCTATATTCTTGATTTATTGTGATCTGTGAAAATTGAAATAAATAGAACTGGTGTGTGTCTCAGTGCCAAAGTGTAAGGCAAGGCATACCACTCGTTTAACAGAAGTCATTATCAAAGAGCCTAAGGTAAGCACTGGAGAGCAGTAGCCCTTCTGTCTCTGTTCAGGTAATTTGCTCAGCATATATTTCACTTGTCTTAGGAAACTGGGGACAAAGAAGCAGCAGACTTGCCCTTTTTTGTCTCAGTTTTGCTTATACTGCATGAATAATATAAAATGGTGATATCTACTACTTCTGAGATCTTGATTTTCTTGAATTCTAAAATCTAGAATTTGAATTCTAAGGTCTTTATTAGTACTTCTGATTAGTGTAGCAACTTTAAATATGAATAGCATATTTTGCTGAATCTTTCTTGTCTGTAAACGACAATAAAGGAATTGGCATTAAGTAATGACTTCGTAATTCCATGCACGCATGTTAATTAAAGTCAAGTTTCCATCTGCAGAGAGCACTTGAATATGATGAATAAAAATTACTCAGCAAAGAAAAGATGGATTGCTCCAAGCTCTTAACACAATGGCAAAGGTAAACATGAAGACTCTGTATGCCTTGGAAGCAGTAAATTAGCTTAAATGATCACAGAAGCCCCTAGATTTCAGGAAGGGCTATGTCTTCTAGTAAATTAGAGTTATCAACTGTGATGAATCACCTAGTCTTACAGAACAAAATAAAAATTACTTAAACCTTTTTTGCTGATTTCAGTCGTAGTAGAATTTGATGTAAATCAGTTGCTCCATGGAGGCCTCAGGCTGTGCTGTGACCGTTCCCCGGGACAGAGCACTTGTGTGGTTTGTATGAGCCAGATGAGTTGATTGCTCTTCAAATCTTTGCGGTATCTTGATACCTTCAAAGCTGTCACATCTATGAAACCATAATGCCAACAGCATGTGCATGTAGAGACTGAACACCATTGCTTCATGCAAATGTTTGTCTTCTCAGATGGATTTTATTCTGGGAATTATGTAATAGGTTTCCTTTTGGGCTTTTAATCTGACGGGATCTTTCTGCAGTGGGTTTAAGTGTTGTCAGACAGGCAATTAAGAATTCATCGTGGTTATTGATGCTAGCCTTCAAAAATATTTGTCAGAACAAAGCTTAAATGTACTTGGAGGATAAGGCAGTTATCAAAGCAGAAACCTTGGCTGCTTGGAGGAAGTCTGGGGTTCCTCTTGCATCTCCTCCTGCCTAGGCAGGGATGCAGCCCATGGCACCATAGACTTGCTCTAACGGGGACTGTGCAGGGCTGGGAGTCACCAGCCCAGCTCGGCACGAGCTGTCCCTGCTCCTGTGCCACCCAGTGCGTAGGCAGTGGGAGAGGGAGGATTGATGCCCTGAGGCACTGAACAGCTTTTGACTCCAAAATCTGGGAGGTGAGCTGATTGGCATGGCCAGTGCCCAGCTGTGTGCCAGCCAGCTGTGCCTGAGCAGAGGGGATGGGGCTGTGGGGCAGGATTTGCACCACTGACAGCTCTAGTGTTCTCCAGGGGATCCGGAATGATGTTTCTGCTGGAGTGGATGCTGTGTCAGCCCTGCAGGGCCACAGCCCTTGAGGGAGCTGGCTGTGCCTGTGGTTATTGATCTCTCCTTGCTGCCGTCTGGATGTCGGGAGGAGGGAATCTGTTAAGCCAGCACTTCCTCTCAGCTGAGGTTTTTGTTTGAGTTCTGTTAGAACTGTGGAAAAGGAAGGACTAAGTGGGGCAGTCCTGGGTTACATTAGGGCAGTCAACTCACTTTATTGCCCGTTGGAAATGGACTAGGGTGTCTATCCCCCATCTGTGGGACAGCAGCTGGAGGCAGAGGGGCAAGGGCTTCTGAAATGTCACTGAGTTGACAGGTTGTGCTCACTCATCTACCTCGACAGCAAAAAAAATTATTGGAGGAGGAGGCTTTGCATCAGCCGGGTCCTGCTCCCAGAGGGGCTGATTTAGCCCAGAGAAAATTAAAGACCTGACTGAATGGGTTGCACAGCTGATCTCTGCAGGAGCTGAATGCATTCTCCAAGTGTAACTGGTGATGTGGTGTCTGAAATAACACATTATTGATTTATGGCTGAGAACAGCTCACAGAACAAGGTGCTTCTTAAACACAGACTTTATGGATTATCTACTTTTTATTCACTTTTCCTTTGTGCTCTGTGTTTAAATGGACACCATGATCAGGGCCAGGGCTCCTGTTGGACGTGTTGCTGTGGTAGAGTGGTGACACAGGATCTCAGTGCACAGAGATCTGTTACAGTGACCCTTCTGCTCAGACCCGGCTTGCTTTCCTTTCCTCAGAGGGAGACGTTGCTACGGCAGCTGGAGACGAATCAGCTGGATATTGATGCAACTCTGGAGGAGCTGTCAGTGCAGCAAGAGACTGAAGACCAAAACTACGAACTGTATGTCACTGAGCTGTCTTTTCTAACTGCTTTGGGTGTCACATGAATTCTGGGCAGTCCCAGCTGTGGCATGTGGCCAGATTGAAAGGTCTAGCAAGTAACATTTAGAGATCCTTTGGATAAAATGTTGCTTTCAAATGGCATCACCTGAAGTAAAGCATGCAACCAGGGATCCCTGTGAAAGGGTCTGGTTCCTAAGGGCACATGACTGGGGAGGGCAGGGCAGGTGGGGCTGAGCAGCACAGCTGGAGCCAGCATGTGCTGAAGGGGTTGTAGATAAAGTGCTGGAAGGAGATATTTTCCATCTCTCAGCTGCTCAGTGCACAAGTTGGTTCTTCTCCTGGGTGTTGTACTCCTGTGTATTGTGTGTCTTATGATAGCAGAAAGTAATAGCAACAACACTGCTGTCTTTTGTTCCTTTTGAGCACTTCTGAATTCCTTGGTGTATTTCTGTATTGAAATAGCGGCTGGTTCCCCTGCCCTGTGTCTGTTCTGTGCCCTGGCTGTGTGCTCAGCTGCTTGGAATGGCGTTTGCCAGGTTTAGCCCCACAAAGCCAGTACACCTGTAGCACAGTGAACAGGAATCCATATTCTGTGAATTCCCATCACAAGGCCTTTATTGCAGTGGTGTGCACGCCAGAAGAGTCAGCCTCAGAATGTATTGAAAAAAGATTATTTACAGGCAGCTTTGTTTAGAAATTGGAATCGATGATTATGAAATATTCATGCACAGGCTTTTGGACAAGCATTTTTCAGACCAAGTTTCAAGTTCTAGAACCTCGTTTAGCATGTTTTCCTTGGAGAGCATTGAAATACCCCAATTTACACAAAGCAGTGCTGTTTCCAGAGCGTTCACCTCATTCTCCTTCTGAGGGGCTAGTTAGTCACCTCATGCCTTCAGCACTTCTTTTGATGTCCCTGCTCAAAGGACTGGGCTGTGTGGGCTGTGCTGTCAGATGGTTTTCCATACTTTCGTTTGTAGTGCTTCAGTAATGGGAGGATGCTTAGTAGAATCAGGAGTTGGCAGAGCTGTTTCAAACTCACAGCGCAAGATCTTGCTGCTTCATCACCTCTTGCTCTTCTAGCAGCTTTAGCATGTGCTGGGACTCTGTATGTGTCACTTCAGCTCACAAATCCAGCAGAAAAACAGGTTGGATGCGGCTTGGAGCAGCCTGGTCCAGTGAAAGGTGTCCCTGCCTGTGTTAGGGGCATGGAATGAGATGAGCTTTAAGGTCCTATCCAACCCAAACCAGTCTAGGATTCTGTGACTGTGAAAACTGTCTTCTGCCATATCTACCTCTGGGATAGTCTGTGTTGGGCTGGCTCTGAGAAGCATCTGAGAAGAAATCTTAGACCTTAAAGGCTGCAGCAGCAGTGTGGTAGTGGTGGAGGGTGGCCAGACCTCCTAGTTGCAACAACAGGTATTAGACTGGATCGTCCCATCCAGTGTGACCACACTGCCCTGCTGGCAGGCTGTTGGCACTGTCAGGCTGCAGATTAGCTTAAAGTGGTCTCAGAAATATCAGCCTGACAAAAGAGGAGTTGCTAAAATTAAAAGCAAGACTTTTCTCTAGGATTCTGGTTTAGCAAATAAAATGACGTCTTTTTGCAGCTAGCCAGCTCCTGCACATTCATATCTGTACTGAGACCAAAGTTCTTCACTTTTGGAAAATAAAAATGATTCTTTAAAGAAAGGGCTTTAAAATACCTCTGGATGCTTCATGGCTAGACGCATCGATCCCAGAAGAAAAGCACCAGGCAGTGTCATGTCTCAGTACTTCGATCACGCTGACTAAGAATGCTGTTTTAGGGTTTTTAAGGTTTTTCTCTGTACCCCAGGTAGAAACAGAGAGTCTGTTGTGGCACCTCTGTGAGACAGATGAGCTGCAAAGGGGTTACTTCAGCCCCAGAGTTGAAAGGTATGCACTTCCTACACTCAATTTTTATCCCTGCAGAAGGTCTCCAGACTTGGGTTTTATAGCCAAAGACCCAATTTAAAGAAATACTCACATTCATATGTCAGAGAACCCAGGTTTGGGTAAAGTTTCAACCTTAGTAAACATTTCGGGCTGGGAAACAGAGTACCTGTGGACACAACAGTGTGTGATGGGAATCAGAGCTTGCAGCAGTGAGGCAGCTCTGCAGTGCTCCTTATTAGGGCTTGGGAAGGTCCTTGCATCCATGCCCTCAGACGCCCATCATTTTGGGATTAACATGTTTAATATGCTGCATCAGTGAATGTCCAAGTGAGCACCTGGTGCATTGTCTGCTGCCACTCGCCCTGTTGTGCACAGCATGTGTGTTGGTGCAGTGTGACTTGGTGACCCTTGACAGATCACAGAATCGTGGAATAGATAATCAAGTCTAGCTGTTAACCCAGCACTGCCAAAGCCACCACCTAGCCATGTCCCCAAGTGCCACATCCACATGTTTTTCAAACACTTCCAGAGATGGTAGCTCCACCACTAGTAGGGCAGCCTGTTCCAATGTCTGACTGCTGTTTTCGTGAAGAAATTTTCCCTAATATCCAACCTAAACCTCCCCTGGTGCAACTTGAGGCCTCTTTTGCTTTCTCCTTTTTATTGACTGTTACTTGGTAGAGGAGCCTGACCCCCACCTGGCTACACCTCCCGTCATGAGGCCCCACCTGTCACACCTCCTGTCACGAGGCCTTTGTGTTGGTTGCTTCAGTTTAGACAGCACTGGGAGTTCTACTGCGGGTCACCCTAATTGCACAGCAGGGGGAAGTGACCGCAGGTATTTGGGGCCACAGGCCATGGTGTGGCTGCTGCAGCACTTCCTCAGAGGCCATTCCTGCTCTCCTGCCATAAAATCAGGCCACAGGGCAAGGCAAGGTGGCAGTGCTAGGACATCTCGGTTATTCCGTTCACCCCTGTGCACGTCTGGTAGCTGCTCTGTCACAATGACCGGTGCTAAATTTGACTCAGTGGGAACAGAAAGAGAACAAGAATTCTTCCTTCTGCTGCAGCGGGGGGACCTGAGGACAAAACGTCACTGATCAAAAATGTGGATCCCAGAGGCAACACGAGGTGGCACAAGATGCTGCCTCTTCCACCTTACATAAGCCAGCCTGGGTAGCCACTGCCTGGCTGTGCCTGTGGGAGATACGGTCTGCTTCCAGTTCTTTCCTAGTGTTTAGGTTCCTCACTGCCTGACACACCTCTGGCTCTGGTACTGTCCCCGTGCTTTCAGGCTTTACATTTTCAATGCTGTTGAAAGAACATTTCAGCCCTTTTTGAGTTCTTGAATTCTTATTAAACAAACAGCAATGACTTTTATGATGTTCTGAATTTGTACCTAATTTGCTCAATTTCTCCACTTTTAGTTGTACCCAGCTTGTCTTCTGTTTTCAAGGAAAACTTGTTCATGTTCAGTGTGCCCATTCCCCTACAGAAGGGGGCCAGGGCTGGATGGCCCTTTTGGTGAAGAAATTTTCCCCGATTCTCAACCTAAACCTTCCCTGGTACAACTTGAGGCTGTCTCTTCTCACCGTATGGGTGCCAGACCAGTAACTGCAGACAGGCATTTGGGCTGCCCTGCTGAGGACTCTGCTTTGGGGAGACACATTCCCCGCAGGGACAGCTTTAGTCACTGCAAAGTCATTGACTGGGGATTGGGGTTTTATTTGCCTGGTTGTTTTTTTCCACATTGAGCATAGCTCATAATTTCAGGAAGACTGTGGTGCTGAGTAACACCAGCACAGTGGCAGGAGGAGCTGCTGCTGAAGCTGTTCTCTGGTATCCTCTGCTGTATGGAAATACGGGTCCGGAATGACACCAGCTACAGGCCGAATTACCAGGTGGGAAAGTAAACCCACTTCTGCTTTCTCTTCCCCCTGCCTCGCTTTTATCTTCTCCACTTGCTGTGAATCCTTGTGGTCATCAGACAGGTTGGGAGCCAGCTTGTACTAAAATGAGACTATCTAGGTCATGTTTTTTGGGGGTGCTGCTTTAAGAATTAAGTGCATCTAAGCCTGTCATCAGTCAGTCTTGCTAGAGAAGTGGGGGACATGGAGCATTCCTATATTTTATGGAGCAGAGAATTATCCTGCTCCATCCATTTTGTCAGGTGGAAAACAGGACAACAGCAGGAATTAAACCTGCTTGGCCTTTGATTCCACATTCAGGGACCTGGGCTAGGGGGGATCAGGGGCAATGAGCCCAAAACAAGCGTGCGGAAATCTAACCCTTACTAACCCCAGTTAAAATGATGTCATACAGCCAATTAATCTTCATTTTCACAATTAATAAAATAACCCAGAGCCTTTCTTGCCACGTGAAATACACTTGAACGATTTATCACAGCATGTTAGAACCAGGAGCCAAAAAGCTTTAGGCTGCTCCTGTCTTCAATATTGAATGAAGACGAGCACTGACAATTCTAGGAATTGTGAGGCTAACAAGTCCTTTTGTGTTTTTTGTGTTCGCCCTGGGAGCAGAGCAACAGTAACCTCAGGCCCTGATGAATTTTTGTTCCTGCAGAGCATGTTCATCTTTAAAATTGCATTAAAGTCTCCTCTTGCAAGCAGGTCCAACCACCAGTGAATTATTCAGGAGTCTGAGGATGCTTTAGACTTGCTACTTGGCCTGTAATGGAAGTATTGAAAGGCAAGTAAGGAGCCCCTCTGGGTCATCAGGACAGATGACCCACCTGGACGTGCATGGTATATTTGCAGTCTCTGTATCCCAACAGAATAAAGGTGCTCAGGTGTGAGTTCACCTTTAGTAGGACCTGGTCTGCTACATCCAGTGTGAGCTGCTTATTCCACAGTAAGGTTCTGAGTGAGTCCTTTTCCAAAGGACTGATGGATAGAACGAGGGATGGACAGATTGTATAGAATCTGAGAAAAAACAGACACATGGCAGGTTTGGCCCAGTGCGTTCCCAAAACAGCCACACTTGTGCCTCTGAAGAGTGTGTGTAAAGCCAGAGAAAGCATTCATGCATTATGTAGTATTTTCAAAGTGTGGAGGATGCTTAGACACCTCCATCCTGGAAATTACTGTGGGCTTGCTGGCAGAATTTCATGTGTGCTGGTTTTCCACCCACCTCCCTCACAGAAGATCTGACTATAAAAACTCAGCAGAGCTGGTTTATGCAGCCCATGTAGAACCAGTGTCAGACCACCCTTATTTGCCCAGTGTCACAGCACAAGGCTTGGCCCACGTGTCTAGTTGGAGATGATGGAGGTAACATGAAGCACACGTGTCACAGCTGTCCTCAGTGCTGTGCTGGAGCAAGAGACTGTGTTGTGCTGTCCCCAAATAACCATCTGTATCTTCCTGCTAAAGAACTTGCTGTCCCCTGTTTTTATGCCCTTCACACTCCATAGGTGACAAAGGTACAGGAGCACAGGTGCAGACAAAGCCTGCATGTGTGTTATGCCCAGTCTGGTTGCGCTGGAGGGAAGGATGACACTCTATACTTCAGTTATGTAGCAGGGTTTTTTTCCTCCAGCTCTTAAAGTTCATGTGTTTCTGGAGGACAAACAGGTGGTAGTCACAGCCTTCCCTCCCTCTGGAGCTGGCTACTTTCCCAGAACAAAGCAGGTTGTTTCCAAAATGGGCAGCTTCAGTAGAACAACGTACAGTAAATCTTCGAATACTCTGGTATTGTTAAGAGTTTCCTGTGCTTTGTTGAGTCCAGCTTTAACTACTCTTTGAGCTTCATATTCTGTATCCTGAAGTGACTCTATACATTCTTTGTGTTTCCTTGTTCCCAAATCTTCAGTGTACAGTCATCTTGTCCTACCTGAGTCAGTCAGTTGCCTTGATGGTGGGACTCAGCGACCTGAGGCTCAGCGGTTGTTCATTCTGGTTTCGTGCAGTGTTGGTGATCCAGGTGTTCCCACAGACAGTCAGGGAGCCCAGCACAGTCAGGAGAGAAGTGGTGCTGGCAGCAGTACCTTGGCTGCTGGATGCAGCATTGCCCAGGCTTGCAGGCTTCCATCCAGGATCGCTGTTGCTATAAACAGGAACAGGGGTGCATGTAAATCAGCTGGGATTAATCTCTCCTCACAGTTGGAAGGCAGGAGTCTTTAACCCTGAGTGGGGCTTGGGAGGAGGAAGAGTGAGTACCACAAAGCAGAGCTGTTCAGCTGTCCTGTCTTTGGCTCACTAGAAGCCCTGGATCAAAGCTGGGAGGGGAGAAATGGCAGAATTCAGCACTCAGCACGTGTGGTGTGGAGCCAAGGAGTTGCACATCCCATGGAAGTAAAGCTCATGAACAGCTTTGCAGGCCATGGCAAGTCACATGGTTTGGGGATAAAGAGCCTTTGCTTTGTTGGACGAGGGCTGAATTGCAGGGCCTCGAGGGCTGAAGTGCAGGGCCCTGAGGGCTGAAGTGCAGGGCCCCGTGGTTTGCCTTCCCCACCCCCTGCTTGGAGGATGCTGAGCCATGGCCCTGCTCCTCAGGAAGGGAGCGCAGTGACAGAGAGGTATTGAGTACACACTATTATGTTCTTGCAGCACGTGTGATGTATTGTGCACCTTCCAAACCAACCTGATGCAGTCTTCACAGAGTTCAGTGCAGGAGTTAAACTCCTTTGTTTTCTCTCTAGTGCATGACAAATCCATGCATCATTTTCAGTGGAACGTGCTGTCGCACAGCTCGCCCCAGAAGAGGGAGGATGGGGACTGGATGCTGTGTTGCATGCTCTGAGGTCAGCTCTGCCGGGAGCTCGCATTGGTGTACCCAGTGTTCTGGGTGGAATCGGCACATGGTCTTTGCCCCGGATCCTGGTGGAAGCATCACCAGGAGGCCACCACAACGTGGCACTGATGTAGGTGCCTTGACAGTCTGCAGCTTCCTCACGAGGGACAGCGGAGGGGCAGCGCCAGTCTCTGCTCTGTGTGGTCAGGGGCAGGACCCAGGGAATGGCTGGAGCTGTGTCAGGGCAGCTGTAGGTTGGATATCAATGGACAGCATATGACAGCGAGCCTCCTGCATGGTTGGGATCACAGTCCTTAGTCCAGACTTCCGGAATGAGCGAGGCAAGTCTTTCCCAGCCATTCTCATGTGGAGAACTGGGAGCAAGAACACTTTTCCTCACCCTTGAGTAGATGACGATTGACGATTTTGTTTGTACTGTTGAATTTCTTCCTACTTCTGTTACTTGGGATCATCCAGTTCTATCTATATCTTGTCCCTGTCTGTTGATATTGCCTCACTAATTCTGCTTTTTAGTGCTGCCCTTGATCTCCGCTTTAGCCAGTTACTTAGTTAGGAAGGACTGCTAGTTTTCCAATTCAAGTAACAGCTTCCTGGGGCTATTGTTCCCTAGGGCTCCAGACACTGCTGGTCACAAAGTATATTATTTTGTTCCTTAAAAGTATATCGGGTTACTACCTTAAAATAGGAAATCATATCTCAAGGAGGCTTAGAGTCTCTTAGCCCCCGCTGTTTGCATTCTGCTCAGCAGTCAGTCCAGGGAAGGTTCTGGCTGGCTCAGGTCCCTGAAGGACGAGGTCATGCTCTGTGTGGGAGAGGAGGCTCTCCCTTCACACTCTCATTGCCTGGAGCACAACCAAGTCTGTCTTGCAGAACCAGCTGAATCCAGAGCCTCTATGCACGAATTCATTAAGCTTAATGAAATGAGAGGCGAGATCGGGATGTGCTGGATATTTTACAGGATGGTTCACTTTGGGTGTCCTCTCTGTATCTCTCAGCTGTGCAGCATGTGGCAGATCTGTTTTTCAGACCGTTTCATGGCAAGAACTTGTCTCTGTCCACATTTCTCTGCACACAGTGTGTGAAACAGGCTGCTGACCCTGCAGGCTGCAGAGGGAGGCTTGGGTTAGGCTTGAGTTTCTTTTGGAAAAGGAAGGAGCTTTTCACTCTCTATCGTGGTACAGGTTTTAATGTTCTTCCAGTCGGGAGCCCGGCCAGGACCACAACCTGCTCCAGAGCTCCTGCTGCTTGGCTCCAGGGCCTCCCACACAGAGGGGGAGTGTGTGCCTGCATGTGGATCTGCACCCTGCGAGAAGGGTAATGGCAGTCAGTCTTCTCTGAGCCCTCAGGACAGTTCTTTCCTTTTGATGTTCAAGGATTCTCCTCTCAAGTCCATTCTTGGCTGATAAAGAGGTTATTATAACAGTTTTCTTGAGCACTGTTGTTTCTTTTGCAGAATCTAAAAATGTGTCGTTCCTACAGCACTTACTCCTTTAGAGACATATATCCAACAACTGACTTCAGGTTGCATTTCAAGCCCTGGCATGTTGTTATAGTCTGTCTGTTCAGGGAGTTCCCAGTAGTATTGCAAGTATGGGTTTCATCCTGTAGTGGAGAGCAGGTTGAGATTCTCCACACCTCGATGCAGATGGGATGAGTTCAACTCATGTGGGTAAACCAGATTTATTGTGACCCAGGAAGTCTCAGTGTCACTGGAAGCAGATCTATACCCTCCCAAGCCCAGCTGGAAGCAGACCCATACTCTCCCAGCTCAGCACACAGCCAGATAAAAAGGGCTTATATAAAGGAGGGAGAGGCACTTCTTATATGGGCAGGTAGTGACAGGACAAGGGGCAGTGTTTTAAACTGGCAGAGGGCAGGGTTGAATGGGAAGAAATTCTTCCCTATGGGAGTGGTGAGGCCCTGGCATAGGTTGCCCAGAGAAGCTATGGCTGCCCCTGGATCCCTGGAAGTGTCCACAGCCAGGTTGGACTTGAAGAAACCTGGAATAGTGGAAGGTGTCCCTGCCCATGGCAGGGGTTGGAATGAGATGAGCTTTAAGGTCCCTCCCAACGCAAACCAGTCTGAGATTCTGAGATTCGCCATTCCTTATATTTGTAATTTATCTTCCCCACAGCTTCCTGGAAATGATGGAAGCCCGAAGTCAAGGACACACATCACCACTAGCAACTAATGGGCAGAGCCCCTCCTCTGGCTCCCAGTCACCCATCATACCTCCGAGCTCCACATCGACAGGCAGCTCAAGCCCCGGCACCCCCCAGCCGCCGCTGCCACTTGCTGCAAGCTCCACCATCTCTCCTGACCCCACCCCATCCTTCTCACCAGTGCCGGTGCCTGAGGCCCCGCAGCCCCCCACTCCCGCTGCGGCTCCCGCGGCCCCCCCGGCCGCAGCCCCCGCACCCAAGCGTGGCATCATTGCGCGGCTCTTCGGGACATCCCCTGCGGCCGAGCCCACTCCTCCTCAGCCAGGTAGGTGCTGGTGCCCTGTCCATGCAGGATGTGACCCATGGGCCTTCCAGTTTTCGTTTCATTTTTTCCCTGCGAGAGGCTGAGCAGGCAGGTGTGTGAAGGCCACAGGTGCCACGCATGTGCAGTGAGTGTCCAGGGAGAGTTGGGCTGTCATTCTCTACTTTTCTCCTGATCAGCGTTTTGGTTTGTCTCTGCTGGATGGGGACTGTGCCCAGCCAGCTGGGTGGTGGCTGTGGCATGCTTAAGAGGAAGATCCTGAACACACAGGAGACGCTAATAAAATAAATAAAATGTCAGGTTCTTACCAGGAGCAAAAATACCTCTTGAATAGCAGAAAAAATGGCTAGAGAAGCTATTTGAAGTGCCGTCCCTGCACACGTGTGGCAGTCCAGAGGGGCTCCTGTGCGTAACGGAGAGAAGCGGAGTGCTGGGTTTAAAGGTTATTCAGCCAGAAATGGTCACGTAGGTCCAGGCTCCGCAGCAGATCCACCTCTGGGGAAATCTGCTCCTTCAGAGCAGGTCTGGGAGGAGGGAGCCCTCGGCTGCTGCCTCAGCACTGGTACCCAGCGGAGCAGCGCAGCCCTCGGTCCGGATCCTGGCGGACAGAGTGCCAGGCAGAGGCATCAAGGGTTTGTTGCATGTAATTTTACTGATCTGGACCATAATTTGCCTGTCACATTCACTTTGTTTGCGGAGCTAACTGGAGCTGCAGAGCTGGCACTGCCTAAAAATGATGACATAGTTTGAGTCACCGTTTGGAGATACCTTCCCTCTCACACTGGCTCACAGTGCTCCTGAGACACCCACAGAGAGAAAGGAGGAGGTGCTGGGAACACGGGTTGCAATTTGAGATGTTGAAATGGTCTGGTTTTAGATCTGCACACAGTGTTCTACATCCTGTGCCTCTTCCCAGATATGACACAATGCACCCATTTTGTTTCGTTTATGGCTCTTCCTACCCAGAGAAAACAAAAAGAAGAACCAAAGAGGAGCAGGTGTTAGAAATTCCTTGTCAATAAAAAAAACCTTTGTCATTTTAATCTGTAGTAAAAAAGACAAGTGGTCTACTACCAGTGTTACAGTGGTTGGGTTTGGGGTTTTTCTTTTTCTTCTCTTTTTTTAACTCTTTCTTAGCTTGACAGCTGTTTTGGGCTTGTGACTTTCAGCCCTGATATCTCGGAATGCTTAAGGGCGGTTGCAAAAGGCAGCCAGGAAGAGCCAATGTGTCAGTGTTGCAAGGTTTCAGTAGTGTGCCGAGGGCCTGCACCTCCAGTGGAATGTACCCAGGGACCAGTTCACTGGAAAGCAGCTGAAAAATCATTGTTACCAAGTAATACTTGGTTTTTCTGGGAGCTGCTATTTAAGCTTTCTCTTGAAGTCATGGTGTAGTAGTTCTTTTGGCTGTGGTTTAGCTTACACCAATGCTACTCTGTGGCATTAGTGGTAGTGTTTATATGCAAAAGTGATCTGAAAGTTGTGCTAAGGAGAGCAAAATCTAGAAAAAAAAGACACAAGACTTGTTTTACCCAAAAGAAAAGAGTCTAGATGTGAAGTGCAGCATGAGCAGAGGAAAAAGACTGAGTATGGCAAATTCTGGAAAGGTTACTCACTTCAGGCTTCTCAGTTATGCTAATTTCATGAGTTTTCATCCTTATACCTTGAAGACGGGTAAAGGTGTTTCTACAAATAAACTATATCAGCTTCTATTTGAGGTAGCTTTTGAGCTTTTGTTTACACAGAACGTCTAAAAGCACAATGTGAACAATTCTGCCTTGGACAGTTACAGCTGAAAAAAGCAAGAGGATAGGAGAGGGTGAACTGAACAGTCTGGAAAAGGTAAGAGAATAGCGAAGGGACATCCTGCAGGAGCAGTGCACGTATCACAGGTGTAAGAAAACCTGTGGTACAGTTGGTCATAGCATTCCCTGGAGAGCAAAGCTAGCCCTTGCCAGAGAGGTTTTCAGTCTGTCTAAGAGCCTGGGTCAGCCTGATGCATTCTAAACCACAGCAGCCATGATCTGTGAGTGCCTTCATGTCAGACTCTGGGCTGGTTTATATCCTGTTCATAACCTTCCTCTTCTCTCGCTGTGGAGCCAAGGTCCTGCCTCGTGGCTGCTGCCACCCTGTGCAGCACAGATCTGGAAAAAGCCAATTTCTGTCTTGGGGTGACACCCGTGTTTTACAACTCCTGTCGCTGCAGATTCTGCTGCTGCCACTCCTGCCCCCAACCCTGCAGCCCCTGCCAAGGTACAGAGCGTGGAGGACTTTGTTCCCGAGGACAGCCTGGACCACAGCTTTCTGGAAGACCCAGCGCCACAAAAAGACAAAGGGAAACCACAGGCCAAGCACCATGTGGATAGTGAAAGGTAAGGAAAGGAGGGTGGAGGGAGGGTGGGACAGGGGCACACCTGGATGTGTAGCCTGGCTAACGTGGTGCAACCATTCAGTGATTCCGGAGCAGTTAGCTGCCCCAGAGGCTTTCTGGCTGTGGTATGGTCAGTCGTAGCATTCACTGTCTCCCATTTAGTGACGGACACTGCTCCCTGGGAAGAAGGAACGGCAGGAAAAGCAGATTATCAGCTTCCTGGTGTTGCTGTCTTGCTTTGTGCTCAGATTAAACCGCTGGGTCCTTTGGGTCAGGAAGGGATTTTCCTTCTGGCCAAACACACCAAATCATTTCAGATATTTTCCTTCTGGAACATAGTGTACTTTGCAGGAATATTACGTTTTGCTTAATGAATATTTTCCTTCTGCAGAGGCACAAAGTGTGGCCAAGCTCCTTTGTGACCTGGTAATGTCATTCCTGAGGCACTATAAAGGGGTTTGGGGTTTGGTGGAGGACACTTGGAGACACTCCATAGCTCTGTGGGATTCTGGAAGAAAGGATGGAGAAGGTCATGCTCCTTTGGGAGTGTCACTGCATGGTTGCCTGCAGAATCCAAAAAACCCTTAGGGGATGCCTTTCTTTTTTTCTGTGTCTAGTGTTTCTTCCCAGCATTTTCTCGCTAAATTGGAGATACACAGTTTTGATAGATGATATGGAATGGGTTGGATATTCACATCCAGAGAGTAGTGATCTATGGCTCAATGTCCAGTTGAAGATGGGTGGTGTCTCTCAGGATCTGTACTGGGACGTGGACTTCATCCATGACACAGGGGGATCGAGGGCACCCTCAGCAGGTTTATCAACAACACTAAGCTGAGTGGTGTGGGTAACACTCCTGAAGGACGGGATGTCATCCAGAACCTGGAAAACAGGAGAAGTGGTCCATGGGAGCCTCACGAGGTTCACCAAGGCCAAGCTCAAGTTGCTGCACCTGGGTCAGGGCAACTCCCAGGATCAATCCAGGCTGGAGGGTGAAGGGCTTGGGAGCAGCCCTGGGGAGAAGGACTTGGGGGTGCTGATGGGTGAGAGCTGGAACTGCCCCAGCCCTGAAACCACTCGTGCCCTGGGCTGATCCCCCAGTGTAGGCAGCAGGAGAGGGGGACATTCTGCCCTACTCAGGTGAGACCCCACCTGCACAGCTGCCTGCAGCCATGAGGGCTAGCATCAGGAGGATGTAGAGCTGCTGTAGAGAGTCCAGAGGAGGCCACGGAGATGCTCCAAGGCCTGGAGCCCGTCTGCTCTGGAGCCAGGCCAGGAGGGCTGGGGTTGTTCACCTGGAGAAGAGAAGGCTCTGGGGAGATCTTATTGCAGCCTTTCAGTATTTAAGAGAAGATGAGGACAGAGGTTTTAGCAGGGCCTATTGCAATAGGACAAGAAATGATGGTTTTAGACTAAAAGAGGGGAGATTCAGACTAGGTATAAGGAAGAAGTTTTTTTCAACAAGGGTGGTGAGGCCCTGCACAGGTTGCCCAGAGAAGTGGTGGATGCCTCATCCGTGGAAACATTCCCAGTCAGACTAGGCGGGGCTCTGAGCAACCTGATCCAGTTGAAAATGTCCCTGCTCAGTGCAGGGGGGTTGGAACAAGCTGAGCTTTAAGGTCCCTTCCAACCCAAACCAGTCTGTGATTCTATAATTATCTCCTCCAAATGGCAGAGCTGTGCTTATGCCATAAGCTGGATTTTCTTTTTTTTTTTTCCCCTTTTTTTCTTTTCCTGGCTTTGATGTTTTTTAACCAAAAAAGGGAAAGGAGATTGTGTATACTGAGCTGCTCAGACAAAAGGATGTGCAGCGAGTTTGTCTGAAAGCAGACTGTCTCTTAAGAGGTGACCTAAGCATACTCTCAGGCTCTGTATCGCTTTGCTCAGAATATTCCTTGCCTGCTGCCTCTTGTCATCAACACCGGATTAACCAGTAATTAAGCGCTGACACTGCTTATCTGTGAATGTGGTGGATTCTGTGTCTTTTGACATCTTTCTCATGATCCAGTGTTCTCTACTTCAACCACAGCAACTTTAAATCAGTGCTGTGTGTGAGGCTCAATGCCTGTGTAATGCAGATCAGCCTGAATCATCATCCCTTGTGATGGCAGAACACGTGGATGTTTTATTAAAACAAAAAAAACAGGCAAGAAAAAAGTGGTGGTTGCTGGCAGCATGCTGGCCTACAAAGCATCTTGCTCGTGGCTCTCAGCAGAGCTGAGATATTTTTCTCGGGTTCAACAAGGAATTGTCAGAAGAGCCAAGCCTGACCTTCTGAGGGACTGGGTCCTGAGGTGCCCTCAAAGCTCTGGAGCTGCAGGTCCACTGTGGGCAGGAGGCTGATCCTTCACGAAGGCTTCTCTGTTCCAGAGTGTTAGTCAGTGGAAGCAAATAGGTGTTAAACTGTATAAAAAGTCAAACATGTCAGACAGGGGTGCCAGAACCCTGCTCCTTGGTTTAGAGTTCATCCTTTGCGCACAGTGATACCCAGTGCAGTCACAACAGCTCTGTTTCCCTGGGAGAAGACCTTGCAGCATATCCCTGCAAATTCACGTGCTCGTTATTCCTCTGCAACCTGGCATCCATGGCTTGCTCTGGTTTCTTCTATAGATCACACAGTTTTCTCAGTGGTCTGGCAATTTTCCATTCTGTTTCTTGCCAAAAAAGGCCTACAAGAATAAGCCAGATGTGCAGAAATTCAGAGATGCAGATGTGATTCTGACCATCACCTGCAATAACTGTTTTCTTTCAGGATGCCAGATCCAGCCCCACGGTAGCCAGGAACAACATTCCCATTCTGTAAGCACTGTCCTCGATAATCAGCTTCTGCTGCAGTGAGGAGGTGGTTGTAATTCCGACAAAATCTGCTGCAGAAATTTATCTCTGACCTAAAGAACACAGTAGATCTGTGAAATCACTCAAACCTTGGGGAGATTTTATTGCTTTTAAAAAGTGGAATCCAGGAAGCTGCTTTTCTCCTGTATCTGAGTGAGGGACAAGGCCTGAGAATGTCCCAGTAAGATGTGTTCAGGTCTTGTGGTCATCTTGAAGCAGATACCTGAGTGTTGAGCTTACACAGCTCACCAGCATGCCTGGGTGTGCTGGAGCCGAGGGTAAGCTCCAGAACTGAAGTGTCATTGAAGATGTGGCAGAAGAATGGGCCATGTTTTGAGAATTTGTGAAATTACTTCTCCTACCCAAATAAGAGGAATTGCCTCGGTGACTGTGGGCAGGAGTCCTGCAGAGATCTCTGAGAACGCCTCAGTGCACTGAGGTTCCATTTGTGAAGCAGAGATACATTCACAGGGTTGGAAGGCAGCTTGAGGGTCATCCAGTTCAACCTGCCCGTCATCCTGGGCCACTCAGAACTGGTTTCCTGGAACTGTTTCCAGATGGTTTTTTTAATATCTCAATGGATGGAGAATCCACAGCCTCTCTGACAACCTGTGCCAGTGTTCAGGTGTGCTCTCACTGGAAGAAGTGTTTCCTGATGTTCGTAGGGAACCTCCTGAGTTTCAGTTTTGTGTCCCTTGCCTTTTGTCCTGACACTGGGCAGCACCGAAAACAGCCTGTTTCCATCTTCTTTGTAACTCCTTCAGCTGTTTAAATACCTTTATAAGGTCCGCCCAAGCCTTCTCCAGGCTAAGCAGTCCTGGCTTTCATGTGGGAGAGCCTTTCCTCATGTCAGCAATGCTCCAGTCAGTTAATCGTCCTCATGGCCCTTCACTGGACTCACTCTCTCTGCTGTGCCCATGTCTCTCTTTACTGAGGAGCACCCAGAGCTGGACACAGGACTCCATCTGTGGCCTCACCAGTGCAGAGCAGAGAGGCAGGATCACCTCCCTGACCCGTTGGCGGTGCTTTGCCTCATCAAGACCAGGACACCATTGGCGTTCTTGGCAGCAGGAGCACCTTGTTCAACTTGGCATGCCCCAGGCCTGCCGTGGAGTCCAGGGTTTTGTTCAATGGCATGTTGTGGTTCTCTGACTTGCAGTAGAGAACTCGCCGAATCAGTTTCTTTACCGGTTAATTAGGAAGGTATTTCAATCTCCCAATTTGCTGTTTCAGAACTTAATTTGCTGCTCTTTAACCTGATGCCCTGAGCCAGCGTGGATGTGAGTGCACCAGAGGACCTAATCTGGCTCCAAAGCATCTCGCCCTTCCTTGGCTCCTGCTGGGTCAGGCCGGCCTGGGTCCCTGGGGGAGCTGGAGGTGTCTGAAAGCCAGTTTATGCTTTACCTAACAGTGTTCTTGATCTATCTTTTCTGCATACTTAGACATTTATCTTAAACATGGATTAGATTTCTGCGTCCTTACATCTGAATGGCTTTGAAGTGGTTTTTTGCTTTTATGGATCTGTTATGGATTCCGTGGTGCCCAGCTGCGCTAGCCTAAGGGAGGGAAGCCAAGGTTCACAGTAGAAGACCAACATCTCCTGGAACAGCCATGCAGGCTCATCCTGCAGCGTGGGATTCCCTCAGCTTACCTGCTTTATAAGAGCTTGGGTTTTTTCTCTTTCTTTAGCCCCAAAAAAAGGATGTAGCAAGAGCCCTTGAGCTCCCAAGGCTGCAGGAACATGGCCCAGCCAGGTTTGAGGCTGTGAGCTCAGATTGCAGCAGGGTTTGTTTCCTCCCCAGCAGCCGATCTGGGACACACTGGAGGCTCACGGAGGACACCCCAGCAGGCTCTATGGTCACTAGCTCAGAGCAGACCTCAGTGAGCAGCATCATTTTTGGGGGGTACCTGCACCTGCAGACACGCTGGCTCAGTGCTCATGCCAGCTCGGCAGTGCTTCAAGGGCTGGAGGGAGCGGTGCAATGTGCTTGGGTTTGCATACTTTTCCTTCCTTCCAGCTGGAACCTCAATACCACAAGCCGATCCTAGTTTTGCCTTGTCAGAGCCTGTTTATACTGCAGCAGTGATTTTCCTGATGTATATTCACTCCACTGCTCTGCTCTTACACTGTCACTCAGTGACCTGTGTTGGCTGGAGATGGAAGCAAGGTTCTCACTGCGAAGGGATGTGACCCACTTTGGCGAGGGGGTGTACACATGGGGGTGTTCCATTCAGACTGGGAAAGCTGGAAAGGCTGCAGGTGTGTGTGGAGTGTGGAAGGACAGTGGCAGCAATCTCTTAAGAGTCCCTGTGCTTAATAGAGCAGTAATGTGTTAAAGAAAGGCAGTGTGTCTAGTTCAGAATAATATCCTGCCATTTTTAGGATGCAGCTCCATTTTCTTTTCAGTGCATTTCAAGAGGAAACCCTGCCAGTGCTTTGAAAACCTCAGGAATCACTCATTTGTCATTCCTCCAGCCTTGGGGGCTGCTTGGGCACTAGTTTTCCTCTCCTTTGTGTGGCTGGGCTGTGTGCCTGCATCCTGGCATGGTGTGAGAGCAGCAGTGTTAGTGATGAAGGGGCTCTTCAGCAGCTTGGCCCTCCTTAGTTGGGCACTCGGAGCAGGTCCTGAGAGCAGAGGGATCCATGCCGACAGCAGAGGGAGGGCTGATGCTGGCTCTGGTCTTAGCACTCCAGCCCAGACAAGCACTGGTTGTGGTCAGCTGTGCTGTGCCGGGTGTCATCATCGTGGTGTCCCATTGTCACAAACAGCTCCATTATCACTTGACAGATGTGTTAACTCTTTAAACCTATCTTGTGAAGCAGTACCCAGCCCTATAGAGGAGCCAGAGTGAGCAGTTGCCATCATCCCAACTGTGTTTAGGGTATTTCTCATCTCACCAGCACACCATACTCCACTGTCTTCCAGTGTTTGTCCTGTGCTAGTGACTGGGAACACCACATACTTCCAGATTAAGGATTTTAGGGTTTTGTTTATGTCTCTACAATCTAATCTGTTCAAAACTATAATATGTTTTTTGTGTCTGTGTAAAAATGAAGGCTGTGTTTGTACAGTCCAGGTGGCATCATTAAAAGGGCAGTGACTTCCGTGTGGGGTTATCAGGAAGGAGCTGGGTATCTCTTGTGGATGAAACAAATAGAACAAGGAAAGGTGATGCAAAGGCTCATCAGCTGAGCCTGGGGAAAATATCTGTTTTCCTGGCATGAGCAAATTTTTTGGAAAGTGTTAAAATCGAGTCCTAGGGACATTCAGACCAGAATCCTCAATTTCAGCTGCAAAGCTCTCTCAAGCTGCCTCTGAACACAGGATTGTGCTACATCCAGGGAGGCTAACAGACTCCTAGCTCTGGCAGTGTGTCCTTAGGTTAATTTAATTTGGGCAATGTTAAGGCTTGCCTATGGTGTCTGTGTATCTGCCTGCTTCAGGGAGCACCGCAGAAATAGAAATGATTCCAGGGAAGTAATAGCTGCCAGTGAACTCCCATAGCAGTGACAGTGTATGATCAAGTTTAATTACAGGATGTGGGGATGAAGACAGGCAGTTCCCATGGTTTGACTGACTGATCCTTGGGTGGTGGATGGAGCTCCATGTTCTGATGGAGCTGAGGCCACAGGCTGCTCTGTACCACTGAGGCTTACCTTCTCCAGCCACTCATTTCCAGCTTGAGGGGGCAACAGCTACTCTGTGACACATCCTGCTGTGGCCCTTTTGGTGTGGGGCTCATGCAACTGCTGCAGCCTGCAAGGAGCAGGTCCAGCCTGAGCTGGGCAGTGGATAGGGGAGGGCTGGCAGTGCACAGAATCGCAGAATCACCAGCTGGTTTGTGTTGGAAGGGACCTCAAAGCCCATTCAGTTCCAGCCCCTGCCATGGGCAGGGACACCTTCCACTATCCCAGGTCTCTCCAAGCTCCATCCAACCTGGCCTTGGACACTTCCAGGGATCCAGGGGCAGCCACAACTTCTCTGGGCACCTTGTACCAGGGTCTCACCACCCTCGCAGGGAATTCCTTCTCAATATCCTGTCTAACCCTGCCGTCCTTCAGCTTAAAGCCATTCTTCTTGTCCTGTCCCTCCTGGCCCTTGTTCAAAGTCCCTTTCCAGCTCTTTTGGAGCCCCTTTAGGTACTGGAAGGGGCTCTAACATCTCCCCAGAGTCTTCTCTTCTCCAGGCTTAACTCTCTCGGTTTTCAGCCTGTCTCCAGAGCAGAGGTGCTCCAGCCCTTTAATCATCAGCTGCCCTAGGCTGGGGATGTGTCCCCTGAAGTTGGCTCTACAAGCCAGGCCAGTCTGAGTCTCTGTGCAGGGGGAGGCAGGTCTGTCCAGCGCCTCCTGGGGTGCTGTGTCTGATCACTCTCTGTGTTGCAGCGATGGAGAGGCGCCTGGAGGGAACCCCATGGTGGCAGGTTTCCAAGACGACCTGGATCTGGATGACAAAATCCCCAGCAGACCGATGCTGGCAGCAGAACGGGTGCCTAGCAAGAACATCACCCTCTCCAGTGAGGAGGAGGAGGAAGAGGAAGAGGTGAAGGACTCTAAGGTCGTCCTCATACCTGATGGAGACAAAAACACAGAGCAGGAAAAAAAAAGGTACAGAGCACAGACTGAAGTGTGGGGTTGTGCTGGCAAACCTGGACCTCTCCTCGGTCCTGCCACTGACTGTGTGTGGCCTCTGGGAAGTCTTGGTGTCTCTGTCTGCTTGTTGTTTAGCTGTGAGCTGGGGCTGTAGTTGCTGTGGTTGTAACTGCTGTGTGCAGTGTGTCCTGCCCCTTGCCTTGGAGCACTGCGCTCCTGTGCCACTGGGACAGTTCTGCATGGGAATATCTGTCTGCTTTTCCTCAAATTTGAACAAGAGCCTGGAACTGAGCACCAGAATGGCTGTTTGTGGTGATGAGGGGAGGAGAGAGGAGTCAGGTCTTGGGTGAAGGAAGTGGAGTCACTCACCACACCCTGTGCTGGGGAACGATGAGCTGGGTCATGTTCTCCACATACCACACCCTATGGGGTGAGGGTTAGGGTTAGGGTTAGGGACACGAGGGTTATCCTCAGCCTGAGTGGTGCGTTTGACCCCGTACCCCTATAGGATGTACTGCCTTTCCCAGGGGGATGCACAATGCAGCCCTCGAGGCAGGCTCAGCTGTTAACTGTGCTTTGCTCTACAGAATAGGGGTGGACAGGCTCTGACAACTTGTTTCTTCTCAGGTCTTCCAGAAATTCTCTGAAACCCCAGAGTGAAGCAATTTTGACCAAAGCAAATGACCCGAAGCCTCCTGACAGTTTACCTCCCCATTCTGGATCTGAACGAAACAGCAGCAGCAAAGGCAACACGAGCCTGGCAGCTCCTGCTGCTGCCCCCACAGCAGCAGCCCAGGCCTCAAAGGCCACTGCCCAAAGCAAAGGACTTTCTTCCAAGCAGAAAGTGGTCAAAGAGGAGAAGCCTGAGGAGTCTGACAGTGATCAAGAGGGACCAATAGCTACTCAGATGCTCTCATTTGTTATGGATGACCCAGACTTTGAAAGTGAGGATTCTGACAGCCAGAAGAAAAAAATGGTAAATAACAAGCCCATGTTGCTGTGAGCTGTGCCAAGCTGAGCTGGAAGGGTTGAGGCATCTCCCTTAGCAGAGCTATTATCTGCTCTCCTCTCCCTCAGCAGAAGCTGCAGCAAGGCAGGTGCTAAGCAACCTGCGGAGATTGATGTGAGCACAAACCCAGCAATGCTCTGAGTTTGGAAGCCACGTGGCAGCAAGAACCCCATAGAATCACAGATCCATAGAATACTCTGAGTTGGAAGGGACCCAGAAGAATCATCGAGTCCAGCTCCTGGCCCTGCCCAGACGCCCCAACAATCCCACCCTGGGCATCCCTGGCAGCACTGTCCAAACGCTCCTGGAGCTCTGGCAGCCTCGGGGCCGTGCCCATTCCCTGGGGAGCCTGGGCAGTGCCCAGCACTCGCTGGGGGAAGAATCTTTTCCTAATATCCAGCCTAGACCTTCCCTGACACAAGGTTTGTGTTTACAAACACAAACAAGATTTATGCTTGTGTGTTTTACTGTGCTGTTTATTCTCAGCCAGTCCAGCAGTGTGGGAGGTACAAAATACAAAGCTACTGGGGTTTCACCTGAACTTTAACATGCAGAAGGGTGTCTCTGCCAGAAAGAGTGAGCTCCTTGCAGTCAATCCAGCAATAAAAAGGCCATCACAAAATTTGTTCGGCCAAGCTTAAAGGGAGGAAGGAAGGTGTGCTTGGGAAGAACTTCCCAGGACAGCAGAGGTTGCTGTAAGGTCTGTGACATTCAGCACGTGCCGGCAGGTGTCTGCTCAAACACAGGATGTGCCAGGAGTCCCCTCACACCTGCCCGGTATTACAGGTGGAGAAAACCCTTCTCCTGCCCCTCTTCTCTGAACTGGTCAGAACTTGCTGCATGGCTTGAGATATCCCTGATTTCGGTGACCTGTACTCACAAACTGCCGAGCAGTCTCTGGAAACTGCTAGCAATGATTTGGGATGGGCAGTGGCTGTTCAGGGGTGTCCTGATGTCTGGGTTAGCTGGTGTTCAGGGGGTTTCCCTGTGTTTGCATCATTCTGGAATCCTGTAGAAAGGGCCGTTGTCCCAGTTTCTTTGTTTCTTTCTCATGTGTCATGCTGTTTATTAAGTAATTTTCCATTTATTTTGCAGCTTCACTTCCTGCTTATCTTGACAATTTAATATGAAAGCAAAAGTATTTGGAGCAAGTTTCCTTCTCTTGCATGCACCAATGAGAAGGGATTGGTGAGGAAGCAGCAGTGTCAGGGAATGCCTGACCCAGGGCATGCATGACCCAGGGCTCCCAATGCCTGACTCAGGGAATGCTTTCCCACTGCAGGGTGTACTGGTTAGGCAAACCAGTACAGCCATCGCCATTAGCAGGGTGGAGGCACTGCCTGACCAGCAGCACAGCAGGGCCGTGTTCCGTCAGTGTACAAGGATACAAGGAAGGGTTGGATAACAGATTCTGAAGAGGTTCAGTTGGCAGGTATCAGAAGATCATTAAACTGAATTTCCATTCCCATCATGCAGAGACAGAGTATTTTGGGGTAATTTCCAGGCTCTGCAGCATCCTGGGTTTTAGCCCACGTTGAAGGGGCAGATGTGCCCTGGGAGCACATTCCCTTTTGGCTCGATGAAAGGAATTATTCTGCAAACACACTCTGCTTCCTCAGCCCTGCTGCCTCTGGTACCTGAGACCCACAGAGCTGCACAGCAGAAAATGTTTGTCGCTCAGAGCTGGAGGAGAGTTTTCAGTCTATTAGATTGGATTTTCCCAGAACAGAGGTGCTTCCCCAGGGCAGGAGGAAGCTGGTGCTGGTGAGCTAACAGAGTTGAAGGTCTCATTTAATCTCTATATTGGGAATGTGATTTCAGCAGCCCCAGTGTGAACTTCTCAGAACACCCTTTCCAGTACCAGTGCAACTGAGGCATTTTACCAAGGCAAAAATTAGAGCTCGTAAGATCCAGGACATTGATTTCCAGGCAATAACAGCTCAGTGCAGCTGACATTTCCTTCCCTCCTCCCCACCTGCTGACATCTGACATTTTTGTGTGCAAAATGGTTAGAGATTTTGGTTGAAGCATTTGTCAGTATTGTCTGCCTTTGCTTGTCTCTAGGATGAATTCCCAGTGCGGGAAGATCTCTCTGAAATATCTGATGATGATACCTCCCTGGCAAAGCCACCCCAGCCTGTGAAATCAACAGTCCCCTCCTTTAAACTGAAAAATGACTCAGATCTCTTTGGCTTGGGTTTGGAAGAAGCTGGTCCCAAGGAGAGCAGTGAGGAAGGTAAAGCTCACACCTTATTTCCACTCTTACTGCTTTTGTTTGTCAGGCATCTGGTTTTTCCGAAGTCTTTCCAGGGTGTCAGCAAACCAATTTGCACTAAATAAAATACCCTCAAACTTCATGCAGTGCCGTGTATGAGTCTGTAATCTGGTTTAACACAGCATAAATAGCTTTTAAGTTTTCCCCCATGAGGAGGAGAACTCTGCTTGTCCCTGGCATCAGCCATGTGTTATTTTTGTCCCAGCTGCAAGCAGAAGCACATCTTTCACAAGCTGCTGCTGTATAAGCCTTCCTGCTAAGCCCTGTGTGCCTGGGAAGTGGTGTTCAGCATTGCATTGCAGTGTCCACCCCCTCCAGAATTTGGATCAACTTGAACAAAATGCTCTGACATACCCTGCCAATTTCCTCTTCTATTTTTGGGAAAGATGGGGTGGGAGCCTGATCACAGCCTAAGCATTCCTCAGGCTTTATTTTTTGCCCCCTCTTCCCATTCCCTGAGGGAACAAATCCTAGTCGTGCAAATAATTCCTGCTGTCTAGGCATTACGGCAAAGCAACTTTCTGTAGACCTGCCCCGATGTCAACATGAAAGATGGGAAGTTAAAGATTTAAGGAAGGAAAAAAGCTGTGAGCAGCACCAGAGAGAGCTCCTTGAATAGCTGTTCCGAAAGTGTGAGGAAGGTGTCACAGGCTGCCATGGTTCCATCAGCTTGTCACTCTGAGCTCCTGAACAGCAGAGCTTGAAATAGCTGTAAGTGCATCTGCAGAGGCCCAGGTCAATAATTTAACTTCAGTTTAGATTCTTAAATAATTAAACGTGGGTTCCTCCTATCTCCTCTTTTGGTGATAAATATAAAACCGTCTCTCAGTCAGTGATTGGAGCTTGACTGGCAATTAGGCTTCTCCATGGCTGCATTTACAGATCAGCTGAGGAAAAAGGCGTGTGTAGGTAAGAGTGACAGTCAAACAGCATATGTGAAAAGTGGTGCTGTTGTGAAGCCTCTTGTGAAGCAGCCAAGCAGGTACTCCCCTGTTGAAGGAGATTTTGTGCAAAGACAGTGGACACTCAGCAGCCAAGTCATCAACTGCAGTCATGTGTGACACATGTGACAGGGATGGACTCTGGGACTTGTTTGGTAGTGTGAAAGTATTCACCCCTGTAGAGTAGGGCTGCAGCAGTGAATGTTGGCCTGCCAGGGTGTCCCATCTGCTGACACCGTGTCCTCGATTGTCCTCAGAGAAGATGCCTGGGAGGATTTCCATCAGAGGGGAGCTGTTCCCAGGAGCTCTTCTGTTCTGGAAATAACAATCGAGTCCCAAATTTGGCCTTTGGACCAGTTTGTAGAGCTGGTCTCTAAATGTGTTTCTTAGTAGCTGTGACACAGTGAATGCTAGGTCGGTGTTGATCACACAGATCATATAATGCTCATAATTTAACAAGAGGGATATGGTTGAGTCAGGGTGTGAGTGCTGGGGCCTGTGTTGGTTCCCAAAGGAGCACAGTTTGGCCTGGGTGTTGGCATTGCCTTTGCCCATGGCTCCAGGATGGAGCATTTTGTTCTCAGAAATGGGGCCAGGGAGAATTGCAGCTCTTACCATTTAAACTGATTAAACACAATGGGGGTTTTTTTGTTTAAACAGATAAACAAGCTTCTAAGGAGAAAAAGAAGAAGAAAAAGAAAAGCAAAGAGGTACTGTTTAATTCCTCAGATCTGCCATGTTACCCACCTGCCAAGAACAGAGGTGGCCTTCCGTGGTGTCCTCGCAGGACTTGGTGGACTCCCTGCCATGCTCACATCCTGCAGCTCTGATCTGTGCCTCCTAGGCTCTGCAGACCACTGAACTTCAGAGCAAGCTTGCAGAGCAGTTGAATTTTGAAAATAGAGTGTGTGAGTTTGTAAAATACAGGATGAGGCAGAGCAGTGCCTCTCTGCTGGACTGTGTGTTCATAGCACTGTGATTTTCCAAGCAGAGGTGTGCCCACAACAGACCTAATCTCAGGGAAAGTGAGGGAAGTCTGCAGGAGGCTTTGTCTGTGCCATTTAAGCCTGTTCAATACCGTGGTATTGTTGGGCACAAACTGTCTGACAGACTAGTGCTCTGTATAACCCAAATGGTCTGTCTGCTTTTCTGTCCAAACTCACAGAAGGGTCTTTGGTGCTTCAACCTGAGTAAGATTCCTGATCCAGTTGAAGACATTCCTGCCCGTGGCAGGGGGTTTGGACTAGGTGACTTTTAAAAGGTCCTTTCCAGCCCAAACCATTCTTCAGAGCCAGGTGCCAGGGCAGTACATCCTGGGTCACTGGCACACTCAGAGGGTTTGCTAATAAAAATGTTCTCATTTTGCAGGAAGAGGACAAGTCAGTAAAAAAGAAGAGCAAACACAAGAAGAGCAAAGAGAAGGAGGAGAGCAAAGAGGAGAAAGAAAAAAAGAAAAAGAAAAAGAAGAGCAAGGAGAAAAGCAGCGAGATAGATGAACTTGAGGCTTTTCTTGGTGGAGGAGGAGCTGGCATGAGCAAACCACGGGGTGGGGGGGACTACGAGGAGCTTTAGTTTGGCTGCAAGTGGACTCTGCACCATGGCTGTCTCCATCTTCTCTGACAAGTCACCCCCAGGACAGGCACAGATGTGTAAAGCTTTGGCCCTTTGCTGTGTAGTCTCTCAAACCAGAGTGAGCAAAACAAAAGCTTTACATCTGTGTGTGGTGCTCTGGTGCATCGTTACACAAAGAAAACCCAGCTGAGATGTACGTGACCCAGGGGAAGGTTCAAGGCATGGCTCCCAGGCCTGCTGCCAGGCTGTCGGTTTTTCTCCTTCCGGAGATGCCCCATCAGGTCACTGGCAGGCTGTGGGGCGAGGGGCCCTGCCTCCTGCTCCATCCCTGCTGCATTCCACTCCTGCACACCTGAAATTCCTGTCTTGTTAAGAGGAGTGCAACAAAACATGCTGCATGAACGCATCGTGCTCAACTGTCTCAAGTCTTTAACTTCTTATCCTTCCTATTTTTTTAAGGAGAAAGGTGATATTGGCCATTGCTTCACCCAGCAGTTGAAGAGCTTTAAGTCAAGCAGATCATGCTATGGTACAGCTCTCTAAAGCAGCAGGCATAGTGTGAGAGAGAGTGTGTGATTGTTGAAGTCCTTTGAATGGGACCTTTCTGCACAGCAGCTTAGTTAGCCCTCACTGGTGCTGCTGTTGGAATTCATGAAGCCCATTGATTTCCATGGCCCCAGTGTCTCAGACACTACATGTAAGCTGCTATGCAGTTTGGGAAAAGTTTGGGAAAACAACGAAAAGTGCAAAGCTAGTCTGAAAGAGAGAGAAAAATCCGTGCTTTTCTGCATTTTCCAACCTTGAATTTGCATATTCCAGAATCCCCTGCCGCTGGGACCTCTCAGGGACATGACTCCATGTGGAAATGAAGATATCCAGAGCTTCAGAATTGGCTCCAGGGCAGTGTTGGCATGGCAAGACATTTGCTTCTCAGGCATTTTCCAGTCAGGCTGTAAACGCCAGTTGCCGCTCTGTGCTGAGAGGGACCAGCACTGCAGCTCAGCAGCGTCTGTCCTGCTCCAGCTTCTGTCCATCCTGCAGCCAGCCAGCGTGCTGCCTTTCCTGCCCCAAACAGAGAGCCTCCTCTGTCCCATGAGTTTGGGAAGCCTTTTAGTTTTTGGTTTGAACTTTAACCCATGGATTAGTACCTGCTCAGCAGCCGTTGGATGGGCACTACGGCCACCCCTTGGCACTCGCCTGTGTCTCAGTGAGCAGCCCGTGTGTTTGATGGAGCTGGTCAGTTCTCTGTGCCCTTCCTGGTTTGGATCTGGGGTCCCTTGCTCAGCTCAGACGGTGGAGCTTCCTCCAGGTTCTGTGCGTTACATTCCCCTCTTGCTTGTAAGTTGATTTGAGGTTTGGTTTTGTTCTCCCTCACCCCTTTTTGTTGTAAAATGTCAGCCATGAAATCCAAACTAGAGTTTCCTTCTGCATCCCTATAAAGCAATGTGTTCTTTTGATCCACTCCAGAGCTGTCTTGACCAGCAGGCATTTCCTGCTCCATTTTTCTTTTTCTTGTGCCCAAAATGCACTTGTAACCATTTCCCTATAAAACAAACTGGTTTTTTGCTGCATGGGCAGTGTGTTGTTCAGGTCTATCTGCCATTAGCATTTGCCTCCTCTGCGCATTCCACATGGCACTGTAGAGAAATTGCGTGGGACAGTTCAAACTTTGCACATTTGGGGAGGAATAGGAAGATTGAGATGGGATCGGTTTGCGGCCCTTTGGGCAAAGTCAGGTGGGAGCGCGAGCCTCAGCTGCCATGGTCCCGAAAGCGCTTCTGTTCCATCAGGATTTTGGGTCATTTTCCGTTTTTGCGTCGAAAAACCCTGGTACAGTCCATTCTGACTATAAAGCTCTGTTGTACACCTGTCTCTGCACGTCTTCTACCACAGAGCCTCTGTGCCTGGGCTCGGCAGCTGCGTGTCCCTCCTCGTACTGCTGTGCTCCCACACCTCACAGGACAGGGCACTGAATTAAAATCGTTCCTAAAAAAAGGAGCTGAACATAAAAACCATGAGTTCTTTCCCCAAAACTGACGTCTACCCTGAGAGAGCTGTTGCTTCCCACAGCGTAGAGGGGGCGGTGGTTCTGGTCGGGTGTGGCTACAGAGAGCTGTACTGGTCGCCAGTCCCTGCTGGCACCAGTGCTGGCCTTGGCTTGTCTGGCTCCTGTGCCGGGTTTGCTGCCCTAGGAGCCTCCACATTCCCTGCAGCTTGTCAGCACAAGGAGCTGAGGCAAAAACAAGCAAAGATCAGTAATTCTGCTCCAAAATACTGCTGTAAAAGAGAAAAGCAGATGTGCGAGCTGGCTCTACTTACACTCAAGCCCCAGGAGGGTGTGTGGCATGGTTTGGCTTCTGCAGCAAGGCCAGAGAAATCCCAACCTGTGGGTAAAGAGGGAGCATGGAAGGGAATAGCAGCAGAAAGGCCCTTTTTATAATACACACAAAATCCCAGACTGATTTAGGTTGGAAGAGACCTTAAAACCTCATCTCATTCCAGCCTCCTGCCGTGGGCAGGAATGCGTTCCACCAGACCTGGTTGCTTCAAGCCCTGTCCAACCTGGTCTTTTTAGACTTGGGCTTCTCCCTTTCCCAGGGAATACTGAACTGGTTTTGGCTGCAGCATGAGGTGTGATCCAGAGCCAGCAAGCGTGAGGGAGAGGAGAAGGAAACAGGCCTTATTTGAGCCAGGCTTTCCCATGTCATCCTTTCAAAGAAGCTAAATATAAAAAGTATGTACGTGCCTGTCACTATGGGGAAGCTTCTGCAGGATCACAAATATATAAATAGCTCCTGTAAGCATCTCCGCAGGTAGCAGGGTATTTGCTTTTGGGTTTATCAGTCATCAAAAAAAAAAAAAAAAACTCAAGAGCTTGAGGCTGAGGAGCTGCAGCTTCTTGCAGCTAACGCTGGCCAGAGCTGCAGGGGCTGGGTGTGGAGCAATAGGAGGGAGAAGTGCAGATTTATCACTGCATTTTGGCTGGGGCTGGTTGCCCAGCACAGCATGGGGAGCCTCATCCATCAGGGACAAGGTAGCGCCTGCACCCCTGCCTGCCTGGGATCTCCAGGGCCACCAACATGTCTTGGCTTCCACTGTGCCCGCTTGGAGCCAGAGCACTCGGGATAAGCCAGGAGAGAACTCCAAGGGCCCCTGCTCTCACCCACTGTGTCCTCCCAGCCAGGATAGCCCAGGTGCTGTCCCATTCTCTGCAGGTGTTTATTTGGGGCGTATTCCTTGCCATACCCATCCCTGGAGTGGGACAACCCAGCATGACAGTTCACAGCTGTTGTCACTCAGCAGCACCCGGCATGTGACAATGCACCTGCTGTGAAGGGCTGTGGGTGCCGTGATGGTATGTGGGTGCTGTGATGGGACAGTGAGTGCTGTGATGGGAGATACGGGTGCTGTGATGGGATGTGGGTGTTACGGGGGTGCTGTGATGGGCTATGGGTGCTGTGAGGGGCTGTGGGTGCTGTGGTGGACTGTAGGTGCTGGGATGGGATGGGGGTGCTGTGATGGGATGTGGGTGCAGTCAGACTGGAGCCGACTGACACTGACCTGAGCCCAGCAGTCTCCAGCCCGCCGGACAGCCCTGTGGCTCCTCAGCTGGGAGCCAGTTTTGGAGAGCCCTTCCAGCTGCCCTGCATCCATGGCCTGGAGCTGCCCACCTCCTCCATTCTGTGCCTGCTGCCCCCAGGATTCGTCCTGTGTGCACAGCATCACCCTCCTGATGGCCCAGGTCTCCTTGGCACAGGTGGCTGGCCCAGACTGCTGAAAAAGCCCTTCCTTACATTAGTCTGTCCTAGTGGTTGTCACGAAATTCCTCCCTGCAGCGGATCCAAGCTGCCGAGCCACGTGCCCCAGCCCTGCAGGGTCTGTGCTGAAGGGACCATGGCTGATACCTGGCCTGTGGCTGCCTGCTGTCAAACCCCAGGTAGGGAACCAGCACCACGACAAGCAGACAGGTCCCTGCAGCTCCTGCCACCCCCACTCCAGCTGTTTCCCAGCCCATGGCAAGTGGTTGGAACCAGCTGATCTTTAAGAACCCTTCCAACACAAACCACTCCATTATTTTATGATTTCTGTGGAAAGCTGTCCATCGCCTTCTGCCCTGGGGCTCAGGAGCTATCTGATCATTGCCATCCAGATTTATTCCTAGACAATTTATGCTGATTTGTTCCTTTGTCAGGGCTCTTGTTTAAGTGCTGCTCCCTCTTCACAGCCCTTTACCAATGGGACTCCATCCCTGCTCCACGGTTTTCCTGCTGGCCAGGCCATTACCTGGCTGTGCCATCCTTGGCACCAGCTCCCCTCAGAGTTCATCTCTCTGTAGTCATGCCAGGACTGGTTCTTAATGATTCCCATATAATCCCTCTCCTACTGACCCTGGAATGGGCTGGCCTTTTCCATAGCTATAGGCTGTCTCACCAGGGCACCCAGCCTTCTTTGTTCCCCATGGTCAATGCCAAGGGCCACATGCAAGGAGTGCCCCAATGGTGCCCTTTGAGGGATGCAGCTTTGCCCTATTTCTGTTGCTCTCATAAAGTCATGACAGGTCTTTCCCTGGCTTGCCAAGGCCCAGGGTGGGAATTTGCTTCCTTCCCCCCACCACTGAATATGAAAAGGTCATTGGAACTTGGATTTTAGCAGGACACAAAATGAATGTGTAAAGCTGTGAGTGCTCTTGGAGGCTCTGGGGGGCCGCAGGGCAACCTGGCTGCCCCCAACCCTGGCACAGGATGGATCTGGGTGGGGGCTTGCTGGGGGCACAATGGGTTTGCTGCTTGCAATGTCCCCACATCCAAGGGTCCAGCTGCTTGGAGAGCCCACAGTGCTTCCCTGTCCTTTGAGATGCCCCAGAGTAGCCAGATGAGTGATGGTGGGGAAATCCTGTAGTAGGACGGGCTGAGGGACCAGGGCTGTAGCCTAGCAACAGCCTCAATCATGGCATAATATAATTAATCCAGCACTGGCTCAGTCTGCTGCATAAAGATACCAGGGCAAGTGGTTGAGCCTTTTTAACTTGTAGGTTTGCCTCCAAAACCAACCTGCAGCATCTCAGGCATGTCTGGCGTGTTCCTGGAGCGAGGGTGCTCCACGGTGAGTATCCAAGCTTCCTCTCCCAACCCCTTGGCAGGCAGTTGCTGAGCAGAGGGAATTATCCTCTAGCACCTTCAGTGAGCCATCGTGGGCGATCCCGTGGGCGATCCCGTGGGCGATCCCGTGGGCTCAGGCAGACCCCAGTGGGGTGAGGTGTGGCGAGGTCAGCCAGACTGGGGGCTCAGGCAGCCTGTGGAGAACAGGACACGATTCCAGGTTAAAGCAGGAGTGTCTGCATGCACGTGTGCTCTGCTTGGAGCTGCATGGGGATACTGCCACGGGGCAGTCAGCCTGGGAACCCCTAAAACTCCTGGTTATCCCCGGGTAGTTGGCGGGCTCTGCCTTAAGGCAGGAGCAAGGAGGGGAGGCAGTGGTGCAGCTCTCCGTCACCACAGAGGGGAGATGGGAGGCGGAGGGAAGGTGCTGTGCCTCCTGGTGGCAGGGGACACCTGCGGGATGTCAGTCCCGCCTCTCCATGCTTCAGGATGGCACGGAGAGCACTCCCAGTGCCTGAGGGTTGGCCTGAGCAGCAGCCACGGCTGCAGCCCGAGCTGGTGTCTGCAGGCTGGCTGCGGGAGGGAGCCAGCCAGCTGGGAAAAGAGCAGGCTTTTCCCTGGAGCTGGCAGGAGAAACACCCCTCCCTGTGCCTTTGGCAGGCAGCGGCTCCATGGCAGGTGTGAGATGATGGGTTCCCACCCGCTGGGGCCGTCACCGGTGTCTGGGCATCCCTGCAGCTACAGGAAGTCCCGAGTGACCAAGCTGATGTGTGGCATCACTCGTGGGGGGCTGGAGGGAGGCTCAGCACCCTGTGCAGTGCACTGGTGGCAGGGCAACACCGAGATCCCTCCTCATAGCCACCGTGGGGCAAAAGGGTATCTGAAACAGGTTTGCCTGTGGCCCTGCTGTGGGTCAACAGATGGACGCCCTGAGCCTGACCTCTAGACTGGTTTCCTGTGAGCCTTTGGAGACAGACTGGTCCTTCCCAATAAACCCCAACAGGAATGTGGGGTTACAGCTCTCTGTGCAGGCAGGGACTTCTCAGTAGCTGCTCAAAAGGCTTCACCTCACCCTTAGGTGCCACCAAACCCATGGGGGCTGCAGGGCAGGGTCCAGCTCTCTCCCCAGCCCCCAAGTGGGCCGCAGGGCCTGGTTTCTCCCTTGGTTCAGAGCTGGAGGCAGAGAGGGAATGAGAGTGAGAGAGGAGAGAAGCTGGAAGGAGGGGAGACCCTCCTGCCGCCAGCCAGGCATCACGCTGATGCCAGCCAGCTTGGGAAAAGGAGAGCATCACCCACAGACAGGAGCTTGCAGGATGCCAGCAGCGAGCATCTCATCCCATTCCAGCTCTGCCTCTCCCAGCTGTGGGATCCCCATGTTACCTTGGAAACAGGGGATTTCGCAGCAGCTTGCAGTGGTGCTGCCTGCGGTGGGGGCAGAGGCCCATGCCCGCAGCACTGCCCTGCCTTCCCTGTGCCCCCAGCCCTGCCTGTGCTGCTCCCCCCTCAGCCCTTCCCCAGGAGCAGGGGTGGGATGGCTGCCAGACCCCTTCTGCTCTCCCAAGGCTCGTCCTGCGGTGGGTGCTCTGTGCCCACTCTGTGCCCCCTGCTGTGGCTGCCCACACAGTGAGGATGGGGAACAGAGAGCCCGGGACAAAGGGAAGGTACCAAATGATCATCCCCGCTGTGAACTGAGCAGCGTGGGAGGGAGTGGGGCAGCCGCAACACTGCCAGAGTCACCCACGTCACACACGAGTCTCCAGCATGGCGAAGCACTGGGTGCCAGTCACCCCCGTTTCCCACAGGGTGGGCATAGGTGGGTGCCACAGCCCTCCATCCCCATTTTGGGGTGCTCCACACCGTTCCCCCAGTGCTGGGGCCCTCACGACAGCTTAGGTGGCTGTAGCACCCGTGGGAAGGACCCAGCAGCCACCCCCGGCCCACAGGCCTGGCCAGCCACAGCTGCAGCCTCTTCCCATGGAATCACATTCCACGGGAGCACTGCACGGACCCAGCATCGCCTCCCGATGCTGTGGGTGGCACCCTGACCCATTCCGTGCTGCATTCGGGAAGCCGAGCGAGAGCGAGGAGCTGCCTCACCGGAGGCTCACGCTCGACTCGAGGCACGCCCCATACTGTTCCTGGTGCAGCCGTCACTCCGCGGGTGCAATCGCCCTGACACCGGCTCCGTCTCGCAGGTGGCCCCGGGGACAGGCTGGTGGTGCCAGCGCCGCGCTGTCGCTTCCCATCGCGGGCCCCGTGCTGAGCTGCGCAGCCTCCCCCTCACTCCGCTGTGCCATCGGGGCCACTTGGCCCTTCCCCAGTACAGCCAGCTTGGGAAACGCCGTGCGGGGGAAGCGGGTCCCAAACTGCCGATGGGGTCTGACACGTCACACCCCGCCACTCCAGACAGCCCCGGGCACCCGCCGGCAGGAGCAGCCTGCCCTGTCCCGTGGGCTGGCAAGGGCACCCCTGGGAGGACAGCTTGGCCCCCAGCTCCCCAGGTTGGGCATTTTGGGGACTTGTTGGCTGCTTGGCATCTGCCAGCCAGTCCCGTCCCGCTGGGCAGATCCGGGACTGGGCGGGCTGCCTCGTCCGTCAGGGAGAGGATGTGCCGTCTCGCCGTCCCTCAGTAATGCGCCCGGCACACGGCAGAGGTGGAAATGGGGTTTTTGTGTTTAACGTTCTTCCAGGTATTTTTCCCCAATGGCTTTCAGAGTTTCTCTGAGGAATCTCCTCCTTTTGCTTTCTAAGAGTGGGCCATGTTGGGTTCCCCTGGCATCACCACACCAGTGCCCCTGTCCCATTGCCAAACTGGGGCTGCCGGAGGGTCGTGGGATCTTACAAAATTTAGACAAACAGTATATTCAAATGAGATTTATTTTATAAAGCAGGTAAACCAATTAAAGCTCCGCCAACATTTGAATACAGGTTTGTGATGTCAAATGGAATTGGTACTGCCTGACTGACTTGAGAATTCCCAAGATTTTAGAACAGCTAACGCAGAATCTGCAATCACTCCACCAGTAAGGCAAGGACTCTCAGCCTCAAGGAGTTCCTTTGGCCAGTGTCCCAACCAATGGGCAGAATTTCTGATGGCAGTCTTGTTGCTCCAAGGGGGATCGTCTCCACTGACTCCCAGTGGGGCTCATGGTCAGGTCATGGAATCACAAACTGGTTTTGAAAAGGATGTTACAGCTCATTTCATTCCAGCCCCTGCCATGGGCAGGGACACCTCCCACTATCCCAGGTTGCTCCAAGCCCTGTCCAACCTGGCCTGGCACACTTCCAGGGATCCAGGGGCAGCCACAGCTTCTCTGGGCACCCTGTTCCAGGGCCTCCCCACCCTCCCAGGGAACAATTCCTTCCCAATATCCCATCTATCCCTGCCCTCTGGCAGTGGGAAGCCATTCCCTGTGTCCTGTCCCTCCATCCCTTGTCCCCAGTTCGTCTCCAGCTCTCCTGGAGCCCCTTTAGGCACTGGAAGGGGCTCTGAGGTCTCCCCAGAGCCTTCTCCAGGCTGGACACCCCCAGCGCTCCCAGCCTGTCTCCAGAGCAGAGGTGCTCCAGTCCCCTGTTCTGTCAGCCCCCTCCAGCTGGGGTCTGACCCTCTGTCCCTCCACAGTTGCCACACGGAGGTGACAGGTCAACCTGCCCAGGGGCAGTTGGTGCCGTGGCTGGCCTTAGTGTTGGGAGGGCCTCCATCCCTGCTGGGGCAGGTACTGCTGCCACAGGCATCCTGGAGAAAACCGTTTTTCTGGAGGCCTCCCCTTGCTGCCCACCTGCTCCTGCCCGTACCTGCCTCCTGGTGAGCCTCTGGCCCTCCTGGCAGTGTTTTGCAAATGCCCAGAAAGGTCTTTCTAGTGCTTCAAAACTGCTCTGTGCTGGCCCAGTCAGAGCTGTGCTCCTCTACTTATGTCCCTGTGGTCCCCACCAGTCTCCCCTGTCCCTGACCTCATTGCTCTGCCTCTGCAAGTCCCAGTTTCTGGTGTGACACGAGGACTGGGCCAGGAGAGCCCCCAGCCCAGCAGGTTTGGGGACTGGCCTCTGCTGCCATGCCTGGCCCCACCAGGGTCAGCGTCCCTGGGGCAGGCATGGGAGGGTCCTGTGTTGAGTGGCCCCTTCCTGCTCCGAGCTGCACCAAGGGACACAACGGGGCTGGATCAGGGGATCAGATGTCTCGTGCCAGGTTAGTGTCAAATCTCATACCAAGGTCTCGGAGTGGCCTCAGTGAATCGGTCTTTGGGCGGGGCTGGGGGGCTCTAACCCCCCCCCAGCTTTGCAGCTGTGTAGGACAGATGCGACCGCCCCATGTCCCTCCCAGGATGAGATCTGCCCTGCCTTGCCAAGTGCCCAGACTCACCACAGACCTCCAGGGTGACCTGTGGGCACGTTGGTCCTCTGTGCCTCAGTTTCCCCTTTGGATGGGGCCCAGCAGAACTAAGTCCGTCACCTGCAGGCACTTTGGCCAGGGACACACTGTCAGGGGCTGGTGGGGACACAGTGAACATTATGGCTCTGCTGCCTGTGGGGCTTGGGGGAAGACTCAGCACCGAGGAGGCAAAGACCCCACAGAAAGGCAGATTTGCCCCCACACTGGCCCAGCCTGGCTGCTGCTGGCCTTGACAGCAAGCCATGGTGGGGCAGCCCGGACACAGGGACAGGAGCTGCTCCTGCCTGGAGACAGGCACCAGGCTGGCCTTTTCCTTGTAGGGCTGCAGAAACAAGCCAGGCTTGTGGTATCCCTCTGGCCACTCACGGTTCCCCCTGCAGAACAGGGGTCCTAGCAGCTCGGCCAGGGACAAGCCTGGACCTGCAGAGCCATGGCAGGGGCCCAACACCTCTGTCCTCTGCCCAGGGGTAGGGGACAGTCCCGTCCCAACCTGCAGAGTTCTGCTGCGCACAGGGCTGTGCCAAGGGGGTCCCCTCCACCTGAGAGGCTGCCACCCCTGTGGGTGGTTGGCACAAGGCCAGGGGCAGCCCACCAGCGCTGCCACCCACCCCTTCTCAGTTCCCGTGGGACTGGGTTGCCCCCCCACCGAGTGCCGCAGACTGGGAACCCAGGGTGTCACAGCGCAAAGCAGCAGCACAGCCCCGTGCTCAGGGCAGGTGACAGCCCTGAGCAGCCAGCACGACTGCAGCCCTCAGCTCCAACCTCCTCGAGGGGGATCCTCTCTGCCACAGGCTGCCACTGGCTCGAGGAGCAGGAGGAGCCGGAGGAGCAGCCGGAGCAGGAGGAGGAGCAGGAGGGCAGTGTCCACAGCCCCATTGGCCTGAGCAGATGACATGGCGCTGCCATCTCCGGTGCGTGGAGACCTGTCCGCGGTCCAGTTGGATCCCTCAGCACTTTCCAGCCTGGAATAGCAGCCCCACACGGGGAGCAGATGGTCCCACTGTCCCCTGCCATGGGGCTTGGGGGACATGGTCCAGCCCGTTTGTTTCCTGATTTCGGACCTGTGGCCACTCCAAAGCCCAGAGCTCTGGACACGTGACCTCAATCCATTCAGGTGTCACCCAGGGCCACAGCTGCATGGACAGAAGGTGATACTATAGGGGCTGCCCTAAGGGCAGCATACTCCTCCATGCCGGGACTTTGCATTCCACAGGAATGGGCTCCTGCATCGTTCGGGTGATTGCACCCACGGGGGATGTGGAGCCTGCCCGCTGCTCCCGCGTGCATCAGCGACCACATCGGCGGTGCTCGGGACTGGCTGGCGCGGGGCGGCAGCCGGCGGGAGCAGATGGAGCAGCACGGCGGGGACCGCGGGGGCAGGAAGCCGGGAGCAGCAGGAGCGGCTGGACCAGCAGCCGGAGCCCTGTGTCCTGCAGAGAGGAAAATGGAAGTGCTGGGGAGTGCG
>VZTF01009723.1:203596-225352 GCA_013397755.1 Cnemophilus loriae | reverse complement strand
GGGTCCCCGCGCCCCCGCCCCCCCCCGCTCCCTCCCTGCAGCCGACTTGTTCGAGCGCACCGCAGAGGAGCTGGCGCGGCACGGCCTGAGCTGCGAGTGCCTGGGCGGCGGCCGCCTCTCCCACCGCCCCGAAGAGAGGAAGATCCACGTCTACGGGTACTCGGTGGTAAGCGGAAGCCGGGGGGGAACCCACGCATGGACGCGGCATCTCCCTTCCCGGTGTGGGTCCCACTGACCGCGGCCGAGTTGGCACCGCATCCCCTCGAGAGTGGAAGGGGTGAGCGGGCCGGCGCTCCCGGGGTTCCTGGGCGTGCTCCCGGGTGCCCCAGCGAGGGGAGACTTCGCAGGGCCCTTTCGGGTGAGTGGGGTCACCCCTTAACCCCTCAGCACCTGCCTGTGGGTTCACCCAGAGCCCCCGGGGGTTCCGTGGGGTCCCACAGTGGCTGTGCGCAGGGCTGGGTGCTGCCGGGGGGAAGTTGGGCTGCACGAGAACCCTGTCCCTACTTTGTGTGTCCCGAGTGTGTTCCTGCAGGAGTGTCAGGTGCTCCAGCCACCCTTGCAGGGTGGCTGGAGGCACTCGGGAACATTACTGGTGTAGTGGGTCCCTGGATACTGACCCCGGCCCAGGGCTGTGCTGCGGTACCAGCTGTGCTGGGTGCTGAGTGCAGAGCCCAGCTGGGACCAGTGCAGGGTGGTGGTCAGCGGGCCACAGTGCACCCAGTTTTCCCAGCTTCAGGGTGGCACTGTCCTCTTGCCTGGGTGCTACACCAGCCTCAGCTGGAGTCAGGCAGAGCTGCCACGGGGGGTTGGCACAGCTCTGCGGCCCCTCTGCTGCTGGGGTCTGCCAGAGCTGCCCTGGGGACTTGCGGGACTTCCCTTCAGGTGGTCGCCCACCAGCTCTCCTTGGGAACCCTCTTTCCTATGCAGGGCTTTGGACGAGCTGACCACGCTGTGACCACAGAGAAGCTGAAGGCTGAGTATCCCGACTACGAGATCACCTGGGCAGATGAAGGGTACTGACTCCTCTGTCTGTGATGCCAGCCTGGAGCTGGCGCGGCTGCACACAGCACCAGGGCGGTGGCAGCAGGCTCACCGTGCTCGGCGGTGCTCCAGGCTCTCCTGATTTTCCTCTGTGTTGAACTCGCCTGTTCTCCGCCATCACTGGACTGTCCCCATGCTGAGTGCTCCCCCTCCCTGGCATGGCAAAGCTGGTGAAGCCAGTGGTTGCTCTGCCCCCAGCCTCTTGGTGCCAGGGGCTCATCCCACGTGTATCTGTGAGAATTAAAGTTGTTGGGGGAGCACAGCTGCTCAGGTGGCCATGCTCATGGCTCGGATGCTCCTTCCCAGCTCTGAGTTGTGCCTGTTGACAGTGAAAGGGACCCCTCAGATTTTCAGCCCCTTGAGGGGGGCCTGGCATGGGAGCAGGCAGAGTCGGGGGTGAGGACAGCAGGAGGTGTATCAGAATTTGCCTTGGATAGGGCTGAGGCAAGAGAGAGGAAAGCGGTGGGTCCCCAGGCCTAGGGGAGAGACCAGCCCCATCTCCTGCGGGGAGGGAACTGAGCTGCCTGGGAACATGGTTGGGAAGAATATGCCCGTTCCCATTCTGGCAGGTGTTCACACCTTGAGGAAGAGCATCCTCCCTGACTTCATCCCTCAGGCCACCCAGGACCAACTCCTGTCCCTCAGAATCTCCCGGGGATTCTACCCGCTTGTGTTTCCAGTGAGGAGCAGTGGGGGGAAGACTGGGAAAAGCTGCTAGAGGTTTCAGTGGCTGGAGAGCTCCAGGGAGATGTGCAGGCCGGGTTGGTTCAGTTGCTGTCGCACGTGAGGCTGGGTCTGGACTCTGACCCAGCTCCTGCCTGGCCATGGTCCTGCTGCTGCCTCCGCCTCATGCCGTCAGGGATATGGGCTCCTTCCTCTGTGTCCAGAGCCATGCAGGGTCAGCTCAACCTGCAGAAGCTCAGCCTGTGCCCAAACTCCAAAGGAAGGTCAAAACTGGGGGGGTGAGTTTCATAGGCAAAAACATGGCTCTGCTGTGCCTTGTCCTTCCATCGTGCAAGGTGTGACCCTCCCCCATGCTGGAGGGAGTGTTACCCAGCAGTCACGTGAAGTCAGCTGCAAACCTGCAAGTCACTGGATCATGGAGCTTGGAGGCACATCTGGGATGTCCTGTCCATCCACTGGCCTAGCAGAGCCAGCTCCAGTGAGTCCATTGTGGTGGGATTGCTGGGATGTGATGTGCAGGGTCAGGAGTTGGACTCGATAGTCCTTGTGGGTCCCTTCCAACACAGGGAATTCCATGATTCTGTTCTAGAATTAGGCTGCTGGGAGCTGTGACCAGGTGGGGTTTGAGAATCTCCCCTACTTAGACCCCCTGCAGCCTGGGAGCCTGCTCTGGTTTTGACAACCCTCACAAGAGAAAAGGTTTTTCTTTGAGTGGCACTTGCTGTTCTCACTTTGTTCTTGCTGTCTCGGCCCTTGCTGGGACACTCCCTGCTTGAAGAGTCAGCTCTCTGCACCCTCCTGCCAGGGCTTACCTGGGTGACATCCCCCTACACCTTCTCCAAACTGGGCACGTCCAGCTCAGCCTCTCCTCATGAGAAGTCCAGTCCCGCCATCATCAGGGAATCTCCTTCTGTGGAGCTACTCAAATCCCATCTGGACACATCCTCCAGGGAACCGTCCTGGAGCAGAGGGGTGGGATGGGGTGACCTCCTGTTGTGCCTTCGATTCTGTACTATCCTGTGATCATCATCATGGCCCCTGGCTTGATATGCCTCCAGTATGCCCACATCTCATACTGGGAGCACCAGCAATCCCCCGTGTAAAGGGAAGGGCTCAGATCTGTGAGAGAGGCTCTGCCTGGGGCACCCTGGAGGCTGGTGGCTACTTTGCCAGTGGCCATGGCACTGGCCAGTGGCAAGCTCAATGCTGCCAGGTTCCTGGGCAGGGCTTCTGCTCTCCAGCATGCCTGGGCTGGGGGATACGAGGCTGCTGGTTCTCGCTGGGCCTGGCTGGCGCCGGGAGAAGGAGCTGAGCCTGTGTTTTACTGCCCTTGATGCAATCCCACTGCAATCCGCGGTCCAAGGCCATCGGCTCAGGGGAGGGTCTGCTCAACGGGGCCCCTCTCTGGTCACGGAGGCTGCAGCAGCAGAGGTGAGAGGGGTCCTGTGGGGTAGCAGCCCCTGCTTCCCCTGCCCAGGTGGGGAAACCAGTGGGGTCAGTAGTTACCATCGCCAGCACCTGTGGGGCTCTGACCACCAAGCCGTGCTTCTTCCAGGCTCATCAGCCCTTGCTGGGGCTCTGCCAGGAGTGTTCTGCCCCAGGAATGACCTGGTTGTGGCCCTGGAGCTGTGCCCCTTCGCCCCGTGGCAGTCATGAGCTGGGTGCTGAGATGCTCTTGCCAGCCAGAGTGGAGCAGGCAGGGTGAGTGCTGGCTCCTACAGATGGCATCTTAGGATTCCCAGGCTCCAGGGAGACCTTAGAGCCCCTTCCAGTGCCTAAAGGGGCTCCAGGAGAGCTGGAAAGGGACTTTGGACAAGAGCTTGGAGTGACAAGAGGGAATGGCTTCCCACTGCCAGAGGGCAGGGTAAGATGGAATATCGGAGATATTGCTGACTCCCAGCTCAGCTGTTCTCCCTGGCAAGAGGGCAGCCCAGTGCTAACCCTGCACCAAAAGGCTCTCCCGCTCTCCTTATGCACAGGGACTGGCAGAGCCCCCCTGTCCCTAGCAGAGGTGCCAGCTTCCCCCACAGGGCTGGCAGCTGGCTCACCAGGAAGTGTCCTCATCCCTCACCAAGCCGGTGCATTCCACCGGGCTGTACCCCGTCCCAGTCAGAGTGGCACACACCGTCTTGTCCTGGGTGGAAAACGGGCTGAAAAAGAGAGGTTCAGTGGGGAAAAGCCGAAGGTCTCCTTGGGGCACCCTGCTCCAGCTCGCTGCTGTGGTGCCGGCGGTGCTGCGTGACAGGATCGCGCTGCGCTGTCCCAGCCGGCACAGCCTCGCCATAAACCCGCTGCCCGGCCAGGGAGCCGATAACAGCGGGGCTGAAGTCCAGCGCAGGCAGGTCCTGGGGAGCACATTCCAACGCAGGCAGGTCCCGGGGCTCACGGTGTCGCCTCTCTCAGCTCTGTTTTACCGTCGCGGTGGCCGGGATGGCTGCAGGCGGGCAGGCGATGCTGGCCCTCCTGGTGCTGCTGGGTGAGCTCTGCCGACACGGCCGGGGGTTGTGTCGCTGGAGGGAAGGGGCCTCCGTGCTGGCTGCTCCACTCTGGTCCTCCCCGGCAGTTTCCCCCAGCGCTAGGGGCCGGGGCAGGTACAGCCCAGCCCACTGGGCTCTGCTGGTGAAGTCAGCCCGGGTTTCCCAGGGTGAGCAGGTGCGGGAGCCCCCAGCACCGGGCTGGGAATCACCAATGGCTTTATTCAGCGTAGGACAGAAAACGCCCAGATTTTTCTGTTTCTTCCAAGATGGGGGCTGGGACTCGAAGCACGGGTGTGATATAGTAGAGTCAGTGCCCTGGCAGGCTCTGGCACCCCGAGGATGACGGTGGGGTGGCAGTGTGAGAGGTGTGGAGTGCCGGGGCAGTGACAAGGAGGGCCGTCCAAGGGAAGATGCCACTGAGAGCTCAGTACCTGCCCCAGCAGGGTCCCAAACCGAAGTGCCCAGGCAAATGTCACCTGCAGGTCACGCATGACCTCCGTCACCTGCTGCAGGCACCGTGCCTGGTTCCCTGCGGGGTTTTCAGCACCACTGTCTCTCCCATAGCCAGAACCGTCCTCCCCAGTGGGTCCGTGGTCGTCAACAGCTGCAGCAGCGCGGCTGAGCAACTCTGCAACTTCGTCTGTGACTGCAGCGACTGCTCGGATGAGAACCAGTGTGGTAGGTGCCCAGACTCCCCAGGACCCCAGAACCACCCTCAGACCCTGCTCCTGGGGTGAGAGCACACTGTGTGGTGGGGGGTGTTGTGGGTGCAGGTCCCTGGGGTGGTGTTGGTGCTCAGGATGGATGCAGGGTCCCCCAGGATGGGTACAGGACCCTGGGGTGGGTGCAGATCCATGGGGTAGGGGCAGCTCCCTTGTGCAGGTGCCCAGGGTGAACACAGGTCACCTGGGTGCAGGTGAGTCTGCCAGGTGGATGCAGGATCCCAGGCTATGTGCAGGTCTCCCGGGCTGGCCACAGGTCCCCTGGGTAGGTGCAGCCCCCTGGGGTGGTTGCAGTTCCCTGGGGAGGGCACAGTTCCCCAGGGTGGCCCCAAACATGTCTTGACCCCCCATCTGCCCACCCTTAGGGTACCTACGGGGCTCAGCAGTGCTGGGCACCCCCTTCACCTGTGACTTCGAGGACAGTGACTGTGGCTGGCAGGACGTGGGCACCTCGACATACGGATGGGTGCGGGGTCGGGCCAGCCTGGCCATGTGGGGCGTGGGGCCTCATTCAGACCACACCGTGGGCACTGACCTGGGTAAGCAGGAGCTGCTTGGTTACCAGGCTCTGGGCACCCACAGCACTGCTCCACTGGGCTATGGGTGCCCTGGAGTCGGGGTGCCAGGACACCCATCCTTGTAGGGTGCAGGGGATGGAGCAGACCCATGGAGGGGCAGGAGTAGTGCTAGCACAGCTTCGGTGCCACCCCATGGGGCTGCAGCACCCCGCTCTGCTTTCTGCCCTCCCCAGGCTGGTTCTTGGTGACCATGTCCCCCCCAGCAAAGACCGTGGCCACGGCCTGGCTCAGGTCACCAGAGATGCGGGAAGCAGCTGCCACGTGTGAGATCAGAGCCTGGTACCACCTCTCAGGAAGCTGTGAGGGTACCCAAGGTGGGCACAGGCAGCATCAGCTACTGGGCAGTGAGGATGGGAGGCAGTGGGAAGGAATGGGGCCTTCTGCTCCTATGGCAGGGACAGAGCCACCATCACCTTGAGATGGATCCTTGCCATCCTGTTCGCTTCTTCCACGCTCCACATGCAGAGCTGGTTGGACCTGGGGGTCCCAGCTCCAGACCCCAGAGCTGGCAGGGCTCCATTCGTTCCTTTGGGTACCCCAGGATGCCCCGTACCAAGGGCACTTTTGGGGTTTTCCTCAGGGCTGAACCAGACAGAGCAGCCAGTGCTGCGCCTGGCTGTGGCACACAAGGACGAGGTGGTGGGCCTGTGGCAGAGCCCCAAGTGCAGCAGAGAGGGCTGGCACCAGCTGGTCGCCTACCCTGGCCGGATCACAGACCAGTTCCAGGTGAGACAGTGTCAGTACCTGGGCACTGTCCCCATAAGCTGGGACCCCGAGGTGCCTGGGCAGCTTGTGCCATCCCCATCCTCCCATCACAGCTCATCTTCTCCCTGACACAACCACCCACCTGCGGGGCAGAGGTGGCACTCGACGACATCATGTTCAAGAACTGTGGCTTACCGGGTGAGTCCCACATCTGCTGGCATGTGAGCTGGGCTCTTAGGGGAACTGGGTGGGGTGCAAAACCCAGGGGAGCTCTCCCATTGCTCGCTGTGTCTTGGGGCACTGCACCCTGGCCAAAGCAAGAGCTGGGCAGTGAAAACCTGTCCCTTGAGCCACTCCGGGGAACGATGTGGGGGTGCTCACCATGTCCCTGGGGGACCAGCTACTCACTAACGTGTCCCCCCGCCCCAGAGGTCGGGCAGCAGGTCTGCGGGGCCCAGGAGAGCCACTGCCGCCGCGGCTCCTGCCTGGCACAGCATCGTTTCTGCGACAGCACCGACGACTGCGGCGACAGCTCGGACGAGGGCGTGGCGCAGTGCAGTGAGCACCCCTGGCCCCGGGAAGGAGTCCTGCTGATGGGCTGAGGGTCTGCCTTGGTGGGGCAAAGCTGTGCTCTGGGCTGGCAGGGGTCCCCCCAGTTCTGCCCCGTGCCCGGGAGGGCAAAATGACCCTGAGGGTTTGCGGAGGGGTGGCGTCAGCCCAGCCCATTGCAGGGACCTACCTGTCCAAGAGAAGGCTGAGACCCCAGTCTCTGGGTCACTGCTGTCCCTTCTCCCCACAGAGAACTTCACCCTCTGCTCCTTTGACCACGATCTCTGTGGCTGGGAGGCAGCGGCCGGGCCACCAATGTGGGGCAGGAACACGAGCCTGAACCTGGGCACCTCCTATGGCATTCCCAATAGGGACCACAGCAACAACAGCAGGGCTGGTACGTGGTGGAGCACCAGTGCCCCAGCAGAGCCCCACCACAGGTGGACATGCCCTGGGGTGACACATGCCTGGGCTCTGCTCAAGGCTGTGCCAGGACAGCAGTGTCCTGCACCCACACATCTGCCTGGCTCCGCTCAGCCCCAGCATCTCCTGCAGGTTTTTTCCTCCACGTGGGCAGTGACCCCACTGCACAGGCTGGTGGCACAGCTCAGCTCAGCAGCCCCACTTTCCAAGCCACCAACTCCTGTTCTGTGAGTCACAGCTGAGACCTCATGTCACAGCCCATGCGGGCATAGTGGTGACAGGAGATGGGGTTCCCAGCTGTGGGGACCCTCATGCAGGGCAGGGGCTGTAGTTGGCCCTTGCTGAGCATGGGCATCAGGTTTTTGGGGGTGGTTTAGTGACATCTCTGGTGCCCATTGGGAGCTCTGAGCTCCTCACAGCCCCTCTGTGGGATGCAGGGGGCTGTGTGCCCCTCCTCTGAGGGCTCACCCTCCTCCCCATCCCCAGCTCGTGCTGTACTGCCACCTCCATGGCTCGGCCACCAGCAACCTCAGCATCTCCTACGTGACCAACTCTAGCAAGCACCTGATGAGGGAGAGGACAGGAGACCTGGGCAGCTGCTGGGTCCGGGAGAGAGTGGATTTCAACGTGACAGATCCCTTCAAGGTGGGTTGGTGCTGTGCTGGGGGTAGCTGGGCTGCCTCCAGGGTCAGGGACCACAGGGCAGCACCACCCCCCAAGCTCACCGTGGCCGTGCCAGGCAACGCTGTGCGCCCCTGTCAGCTGCAGCATCCCACCTGCTCCCACTGAGTCCTTTCCTGGGGAGAATGTGTGTCAGTCCATGACAGGTGCTGGCTCCCCCCCTCCCATGGCTCCCTGGTGTCACCCTAATCCCCCAGTACTGTGCAGGACCCCTTGCTGACGTTGCTGACGTGGTGCTTTCCTGCAGGTGCTGATCGAGGGGGTGGCCAGCAGTGGGGGGACCGTGGCCATCGATGACCTGATCCTGTCTCAGGGCTGTATGAAGGAGCAGGGTGAGCTGGTGGACATTGTCCCTCACCTTGCCGGAGTGTGGGCAGCTGTCCCAGGTGTCCTGTGCCCATGGCACCATGCCTAAAGCACCCGCCTCATGGTCTGCCTGTCCCTCTGCTCATCACAGGGACCATCCTGGGTGCAGCACAGCAAACATTTGCCCTGGGGTGCTGGTGTCTTTGTCCTGTGGCTGTGACACTCCATCCTCTGTGTCAAAATGCGTCACACAAGCAGCTCTTACTAGGCCCTGGGTCCCCTTCAGCTAGTGGCACCTGGGCTGGGATGGGACGGGATGGGATGGGATGGGATGGAATGGGATGGGGGAAATGGAGAGCCGAGGAGATGCTTGAGGGCAGGGGACAGTGGCTTGAAGGGCTGACACTGATGCTGTTGCTGTGCCCTTTCACCATTGCTCTCCATCCTGGGGTGTTTCACCATCAGAGAAGCCTCTGGTCATGCTGCCGAGCCAGGCGGGTGCCAGCCCCTGCGCAGCAGACGAGGTGGCCTGTGACAGCGGGGGCTGCATTGCTGCAGAGCTGGCCTGCGACTTCGCTGACACGTGCGCTGATGGCTCTGACGAGAAGCGCTGTGGTGAGAGCCAAGGCAGGCACCTGCACCAGTACCCCGGTAGTGGAGGGGACCAGGCACCCCTGGGCTGGCATGGCTGGGCCATGTGAGTGCCTGCACAGCCCCTGCAAGAACACTGGCAGGGCAAGACTGAGCCCAGAGTTTTGGGTTGCCCAGAGAAGCTGTGGCTGCCCCATCCCTGGAAGTGTCCAAGGCTGGTTGGACGGGGCTTGGAGCAACCTGGGATAGTGGAAAGTGTCCCTGCCCATGGCAGAGGGGTGGAATGAGATGAGCTTTAAGGTCCTTCCAACCCAAACCCATCTGGGATTCTGGGGTTCTCTGACTTTGCAGGGACAACAACTTTCGAGTCAGGGGCTGGAGGATGGCACGACGTCAGCGTAGGGCAGCTGCGCTGGGGTCTGCAGAAGGTCACTGAATCTGACATCTTCCTCACAGGTGAGGCTGTTTGCATCACCCAGACAATGCTTTTCAGTGCTCAGCACCACGGGAGCCCCCAGAGCAGGGACTCCCAGTGGGTGCCACTGCACAGTGGGTGATGATGCCCTGGCAGGACACTGGGCTAGGGGTGCTACCAGGGATGTGGGACCCCAGTCCTCACCTTGCAGAGTGTTTCTGTGCCCAGGGACTTGTCTGGCCCTCCAGACAGGAGAAGGACAGTTGGTGGGTCCTGCAAAGGCACGATCACCTCCGCTGGGCCCCTCTGGCCCTGCCTGCACCATGGAGATGAGCTACCGCATCCACAGTGACCCCCAAGGTAACCTCCTGCCCACCCCCAGGGTGCCCTGCCTGCTTCCTGCTCCCAGACCCCCCCATGCCCACCTGCCTTTGCTGCCTCTCCCCACCCTTCTTTGCCCTATCACATCGTCCTGGAGGTGGAGTGTCCATGTCCCTGTACCCTGTGACCATGGGCTGGTGCCATGGTGGGCTCCCACAGGGTGGCCAGGAGTTTTGGGTGCCCACAGCCTCTGCACCACCTCTTGTTCCAGGCTTCCTTGCCGTCAGTATCGCAGATCACGCCACTGGCACCACCCAGCTGGCCTGGCAGACACAAGGTCGTGGCAGCACAACTGGGGGTCGTGTCCGTGTCCCACTGGGAGAGCGAAGGCGGCCTTTCCAGGTGTGCTGGATGCACAGGGACCAGCCTGGGGAGCTTTCAGTGGCACAGTGCTAGTGCTGCTGGGCACCCCGGGCTCATGGCTGCTGCCCCCAGGTCGAGCTGCTGGCATTGGTGGATCTCCAGGGCTCAGCAAATGTCAATGTTGACAACGTGACATTTGAGCAGTGCTACCTCGACATGGTGTCACCCACAGCTGCGGGTATGGCCAGGGGCGCATGGGCAGGGAGGGTGACCCCAGACCCTTTCCATGGAGGCTGCCTGGTGGCTGTCACTCTGTCCAAGAACAGGACCATGGTGCAGAAGGCCGAGGGCCAGGGCCATGCACATATCCTGCCTTGGCCTGGGACCTCGCATGGGCTAAACTTGGAGAGTGGGGCAGGGGAGCAGGGGGAAAGGGACATTTGGGGGACTCATTTGCTTTGTGGTGCCTTATCCCCTTCCACCTTCACACTGTCACATCTCTCCGGCCAGAGCTATCCTGCAACTTTGAGCGGGGCATGTGTGGCTGGTACCAGGATCTGTCCAGTGACTTCAAATGGGTCCGCAGCACGGGGCAGGGACAGGGCTCTGACCACACCACTGGCTCGGGTAAGGGGCTGGTTGCTCTTTGGGAGAACCCAGGAGCCCAGGGCATCCCATAGCCTCCAATCCCCAGGGCTAAGACATGTCCTGTGCATTCCTAGCAGCCCCATGACTATGGAGCAAGCTCACCTAGGGCAGCCTGGGAGCACCCAGATCTGGGGTGTGGGTGATATGGAACACTCACACCATGACCCCTCCACCCTGGCTGTCCCCAACATCCAGGCTACTTCTTGTCCGTGGACCCCTCCATGCCATGGAGCCGTGGGCAGAGAGCCCAGCTCCTCACCTCCCACCAGGAGCCAGCTGCTGCCCCACGCTGTCTCTCCTTCTGGTACCGCCTGGCCGGCCCACAAATTGGTACATGCCCCATGGCATCCTCCCAGGGCTGCCCCAGCCCGGCTCTGCTCTGAGGACAGGGGCGTCCCCAAGGGCTGCGGGATGGCTGCCCCATGCCCCCTTCTGCCCAGGTACCCTGAACCTCAAGCTGCGGCTGGAGGGAGGGGAGGAGGCGGTGCTGTGGACCCGCCGAGGAACCCAGGGCAGCATCTGGCACCGTGCATGGGCAACACTGCCCGCCACGGGCCAGCAGCGGTACCAGGTGAGGACCAGGCCCTCCATGTCCCTGGCACCAGCAAGGCACAGGGTGTCTGACACCGCTGTCTGGGGGCAGGTGGCTTTCGAGGTGCTGCATGATGGGTTCCTGGGGGACGTGGGGCTGGACGACCTCACGCAGACAGCGGGACCCTGTGGGGCCGAGCTCTCCTGCTCCTTCGAGGTGGAGGGCTGTGGGCTGGCAGCCAGCAGAAAGGGCACCTGGCAGCGACAGAACAACGGCACGGGCACTACCGCTGGCCCTGCAGCTGACCACACCACCGGCACTGCCACAGGTACGGGGCTGTGGCAGCCGTGTTGCTTCCCTGCTGCACTCAGTGTCTTCCCTGCCTGCTCTGAGTGTTCTGCCTGTACCCCACACCAGCCCTGCCTGCTCTCCCTGTGTCCTGCCTGCCCTCCCTGCCCTCCCCAGGATGAGCAGAAGGCAATACTGCACAGAGCTTCCCAACCCTGGGGCTCCCCAAACCCAGAGTCTCCCAGCCCCAGGGCTCTCTAATCCTGGGGAGGTTCCCAAGCTGAGGAGAGTCCTTGACCTGGGGAGAAAACCCAGCCCCAGTAATCTCCTAGTGCTCCCCAGCAGAGCTGGGCAGGGGTCACAGCACAGGGGCTTCTCTCCCCCAGGCCATTACATGGTGGTGAACACGGGCAGGGTCTCCCTGCCTGCAGGGCACACGGCTGCCCTCACCTCCCAGCCCTACCAGCCCTCCGTGCCCACCCAGTGCCTGGCCTTCTGGTACCAGATGAGCACTGGGACCCCAGGTGAGCACCACCCACCCTGAGACCCCTGGGGGCACCTCCAGATGGGTAAGTGCCCCACACGGCACAGCCCTGGACCCCTCCTCCATTTTGGGTGCCCTGGGCAGGCTCCCTCAGGGTGTTTGTGGAGCAGAGCAGGGTGAGGAGGAAGGTTCTGAGCATAAGCACCATGGAGGGGAGCAACTGGCACCGCAGCCACATCACCATCCAGCCTGATGGCGACTGGCAGGTGAGACAGGGCAGGATGCTGGGGGCAGCTGGGGGTGATGAGGGGTGCGTGGAGGCTGCCAGCCTCAGCATGTCTCCCTGCCCAGGCGGTGTTTGAGGCAGTGGGAGCTGGGGGTGACCACGGATACATCGCACTGGATGACCTGCAGGTGTCGGATGGAGCCTGCCCTGAGCCAGGTGAGAGCCCACCCCACAGGGGCACTGTGAATCAGATGGGGGGGATGGGACATCCTGTGGGGGCATGTAAGCCATGGGGATGGGGACAGACCTGTTCCTGCCCTGAGCTTGGCCTGGCCCAAAGCGGGGGGTGGTGTGTACCACCTAGGTGCCTCATCTCCTACCAGATAGCCCTGGGTGTCTCACAGCCCTTCTTTCCTCCCAGCATCCTGTGACTTCGAGCAGGATATTTGTGGCTGGAGCAGCCCCTCTGACCCCCGCTTGCACAGCTTTGCCTGGGGCTGGAAGAGTGGGATCACCCTGGCCAAGTACCCTGGCCCTGACCAGGATCACACCCTAGGCACAAGGAATGGTAGGAAACACCCATCCCTGCCCAGGCACCTTGGCATGGCCAGAGCAAGGAAGAGGAGCTGGGGATGGATGGGGTCAGTTCAGTACATCCTGTGACACCTGGCTCTACAGCACCCCTGTCCTCTCTTTGCCTGAGAGGGGCAGCTCAGCCCCAAGGGCAGTGAGGTGCAGGGCTGGTTTGTGTCATCCTCCAGGCATCACTCTGGGCATTTTGGGGTAGACGGGGACAAGTGGGGTGGGACAAATGGGTGCAGGACTGGAGGACATCCTGCACTCTGTCCCTGCCTGCCCAGGTCACTACATGCACTTCGACACCAGCGTACTGGGTGCCAGGGGCACCAGTGCCCTGCTGGAGAGCCCACCCCTGCCTGCGGCCACCGACTCCTGCCTGTACTTCTGGTACCACATGGACATCCCGGAGCATCTCTGTGAGCATTGCAGGGGCAGGGAGGAGGTGCCATCCCTAGGTGTCATGTATGGGAGTGGGGGCCTCAGTCTTCCCCACCCATGGACTGTGGACACTCTGCTTCAGCTCCAGCTGAGCAGAGGGGATGGCCCATTCCCTCTGAGTGCTGCCATCCCAGTAGAGGAGGGCATGGCTGGGAGGGCTCGGTGGCTCTTGTGGGCTCACTGGCTCTCGTGGGCTCGGGGCAGCTGGTAATGCCAGGACACCTGTGCCCCCTCCTCGCAGCCAGTGGGGAGCTGCGGATGACGCTGCACAGCGCGGTGGGCCAGCGCACGGTGTGGAGCGTGGCAGGGCACCGCAGCCGGGGCTGGCAGGGCGCCGTGGTGCCAGTGCAGAGCCCCAGTGAGTTCCAGGTAAGTGGGGCCACCCTGGGGTGCAGGGTGTCTGCAGGGTGCATCAGCCCCCCAGACCCCACCTTCCCCTGCAGATCAGCTTTGAGATCACCACACGGAGGTGGCCGATGGAGGGGACAGTGGCACTAGATGACATCATGTACAGCGCCAGGGTGGGCTGCCATTCCAGCCCGGAGAGTCCAGTGGAAGGTGCGGGGGGGGGGGCAGTTCTGGCTGGCTGTAAAAGGTCAACCCAGAGCTGCCCAGGGTGCTGGGTTGAGGCTGGAGGCAGCTCTCTGAGCAGTGGGTCGAGCTGACAGCATTTCCTCTCCCTGCAGAGAAACCCTATGGCAGCTTCGTGGCGGAGGTGGTGCTCAGTCTGCTCCTGGCCCTCGTCATCGTGGCGCTGGTGGCTGCTGGGGGCTGGTACTGGCTGAAGCAGAGAGGGCCGGCGAGCAGGACACCGACAGAGAGCAGTAATCCCCAGGGCTTTGACAACATCACCTTCCGAGATGTAAGGACAGGGTGAAGGACTTTCCTGATTACTCCAGCTGTGCCAACACAGCGTTTTCCTGAAAGCTCAGCAAATGCTAGCAGGTTCTTCCTGACCCTGCATTCCGCCAACGCGACAGGGAGGTGCAAAGGGCTCTGCCTGTTATCTGCTTGTTTACAAACAAGTGACCCAGAGCTGTAGGACTGACCTAAAACTGTTGTTGCCACCAGGCAGCTGCTCTGGAAAGAGCTGAGTGTGCTCCCACCCCAGAGCCTTGTGGGAAAGGGGTCTGGCACACCTGGCTCATCCTCACTCAGCCAGCACTCAAATTAGTGCAAGGTGGCTTAAGCTGCAGATCCCTTCGACAGATCTGGTGCCATGACATCTGCAGCAGAGCCACCAGCCCCAGCATGGACTCCAATAAAAAACGTGGAGCCCCCTGCGTGCACTGGGGGTTTGGTGCCTCTGCCAGGGTCACAGGGGGCTGGCACACAGGTTGTCCTCGCTGCAGCCTGGAAGAAATCCTAGTGTTTCACAGCAGACAGCCCACATTTCTCCCTAATTCCTATTCATGTTTCTTTGCAGGACAAGGTCATTATATCTCCAAGGGAGGGGGATGAGGCTTGAATTAGCAGTCAGCAGCAGGAACTGCCCGCTCCCCCTGGGCAGACCATCCCTCGGCAGGAACCCACACTCCATCAGTTGCCTGCTCTCTGTCCCCAGCACCGGTGAGCTGGTGACCCAGGGAGCCAGTCCCGCAGAGAGACACACCACTGGCATCACTACCTCCAAGTGCTCAGGAAAAACATTTCTGTTGTTTGTAACATGAACTTTCTGCTTCCAAGACACAGCAACGTGCATATGCTTTGGAAGGGGACAGGAGTGGGAGTTGTCACAGTGGCCGTCCTCATCCAAACAGGGTTCTGGCCATGGAAGGGGGGGTGAAAGTGTGAGGTCCTGGCCCCCAAAGCTGGGAAGAGCAGTGGGTGCTGCAGAGGGTGTGAGCCACTTCTCATGCCCAGGACAAAGCACAAGAGGTCCCAGGGCACAGGGGCCCCATGGGGAGGAAGCTCAGTGCCTCTGCTGGTTTTGGGGAGGGTGAGTGGTGAGTGAGAGGGCAGGGAGCAGAGGGGGGCACCACACAGCACCCCTGAGGGCAGCAGGCAGCTCCCACACTGGTGTACAGGTGCCCACCTGCTGCCCACATGCCTTCTGAACGCACTTGATAAACATCACTGGGAAACCCAAAAATGTTCCTGAGGTGCAGGCTGGGCTCAGGGCCTGGACCCCGATCCTGCACCCAGCACGCACCCAGCCCAGGATTCCTCCCTCACCCCCAGCTTTCACACTTTAACACTGTGAACTCCAAACCCAGCCCCACAACGAGCAGCCTACCAGCATCCTTCTACCCCCAGGCTCCATGTCCAGCTGGAGGGACATGCTGCTTTCCCTAATTGTGACCAGAACCTGTCTCCTTCTCACCCAGCTGTGTCCCCCTTAGGTGATGCCTCAGTCATGCCACGCACCATTCCCACAGCCCTGTCCTGCCTGCAGAAATGAGGCCCCAAGAGAGCTGAGAGCTAGGGAAGGGCAAGGAAGGGTTCAGGCTTCACCTGATGTCTCTGCAGATCCCCACAGCCTCCCCTCAATTCCACAGCACTGATTCCACCCCCGGGCTGCCAGCCAAACTGTACCATCCCCAATGCAGGGAGAGGTGACACAGCCAAGAAGGCTGTGATAGCGTTGACCCTCATCCCAGGCAGCCTAGGTGTCCCTTCAATTACAATCCCAGAAGGAAGAGGTGCTGCAGCTCCAGTCACACCCAGCCACAACATCTACTACCAGCTGGTCACATGTAGCAGCTCCTCTGGGCAACTGAAGGGTATCAAACTTTATTACAGATCTCTTTAAAATAGGCTGGAAAGAACAAACCAAACTCATTGAGATACAGTGACTGAGTCATTGTTTTTGATCAAGCCCCAATTCTCCCAAATTATTTATATATAATATATCTCACCCATCCCCCAAACTGTTTCAATTAAATGATCACATTTCAGACCACCCTAAGTGCCTTAACATCAGCTGCTGCTAACACCACAATGCACATGTTTTCTGGCAAATCAGAGGCCGGGTTTGGGTTTTGTCTTGGGGTTTAGATCCTCAATCTCTGAAAAGGAGGAAGGAAAAACAAACATCAGGAAAATTGCTTCTTTAAAGTTGCCTTTTTACAGCAGGTACAGATTCAGCAGTTTTCTCCCCAAAAGCAAGTCTGAAACGCTCTTGTTCAGCTTGGCAATATGCAGAGTGGTTGAGGAGAACCAGCTGGGCCAGATCAGTCTGAGCAAACTGATTTCGAGGCTTTGTTGTCATTTCCCTTTGGGGCCGGTTTCCAGCGGTTTTCCAATGTCCTTTCCACGCAGTTTGAGGCCTGGAATAAGACAAAGGAGACCACCACCATCAGCACTCAATCATTCACCCAATAACTTTATCTCCGCCAATTTCAGCCTTAAGGAAGAGAACATCCAGAAAGAGAGCAGAGGAACCAGAGTTCAGGAGAATCCTACTTTAGTTTCTAGGAGCACCAGACCAACTCCAAACAAAAACCGACTATCTTCCTAGGAGATGGGATCTAAACTAGCCCAGGAGAGTAAAACCAACACTAAATCCTTCCACAAGTGCCATCAGGCTTCCATGGGTCTCAGCATCTCACAGGTTTTAGGGGCAAGCACACAGGGATGGTCCCCAGGGCACAGCCGCAGGCATGAAGGTGCAGACAAAGATCAAGAGCTCCCAGTTCTGGTTCAGTCAGTAGATCCTGGTTTTATGAGAACACAACTTAATGGCACCACACCCACGATAAACCCCAGCCAGCAACGTTCCTCACAGGAAAAATGTAAATACCTTCCCCCATACCACCCCTCCAAACACTGGCAGTATTTCTGAAGTCTCCCTTAACTCACCGATGGCTCTTTCAATCTTGCCCATGACCTGGTTATTGGGGATTGCTCGTCCTGATTCGTAGTCAGCGATAACTTGTGGTTTTTCATTGATTTTCTGAAAAGACAGGATGAGTCTCAAACACAGCACGCTCAGCAGTAGCCCCCTAGGACCCACACAGTTAAGGAACAGCCCCTCATTAAGCCAGGACAAAGTGCTGCTCCCAGGCTGACTCCATCTCCACTGGCACCTCCCTGCAGTGTCTCAGCACTGGTGACATCCATCCTGAACAGACTCTGACCTCCCTTCTTTTCAGGAGGAGTAGCAACACCAGGGATTGCTGTTCCTTCAGATAGCAGGGAGTTGCTAACACTGCTCAGCCCAGATGGTACAAACCCTTTGGGTTGGTGTGAGCTGCTGGAAGGAAGTGGGGAGGAGCATCCTACCAACTCAGCAGCCACAGACAGGCTCTGCCTCCAACCTGGGGCTCAAGGGCTGCACAAACAAACCTCAAAACTTTTGGCAGACAACTGAAGCTGCCAGGACATCGGACATCAGAGATGCTGCATTCCCCAAACTTCCAGCCCATGACACCATCCTACTGCAGCTGCCCACGAGGAGAAAGGAAAGGTGCCCACCCTCACCTGGAGGTGCTCCACTCACCGTAGCCAGGTCCTTCTGCGTGAGGCCTTTGCTCTGCCGGCCCTGCTGGATCACTTTGCCCACCTCCAGGGAAACTCTGTCATGGTGCAGCTCCTCTGTTTCACGGTCGAGCTTGGCTGTGTTCTTTGTAATGAAATGTTGTTTGTTCTGGCCTGCTGCCCCTGTCATTCAAAGCAAGAACAAAAAAACAACCAAGGACAAACAAAATAAGGCTCAGAGCTGTGCCAAAAAGTATCAAAGGACTTTTTCCAAGCCCTCAGCTGCCCAGGATCCCAGGGAGCTGTCAGGATTTAAACATACCAACATCAGCACTGAACTCACCCAGATCCTGCCCATCAGGGAACATTATCTTAGCCCTGTTCATGGTGCTGTGCACACCAAGACATAAAGAATCCTTCCCTTTCCCTACTTCACACCTGAACTTCATTCCAGACAGGGCAGGTCTTGCTTTTCCTTGGGGATTTAATGCTCAAACTTCGCTGCAGACACACATTTGTGCTGCAGCACAGAGGGGTCAAAACTTGAACTTGAATCATGCTTGCTCAGGTATGAGGCAGCACGAGTAAGTGGCCTTTAAGCAATTTTCTGACACCTTTTATAAGTAAAGTCTAACTGTACCTAGCTTTGCTGAAAGACTGAGCTTCAAAACCACGTTGGTTTCTCTCACGTTATAGTATTTAAGTCCTAGTCTGAATCCTTTCTCTCATATTAGTCTCTGACATTCAGTGTCCCAATAAAGCTGACTAAACCTTCTTCAAGGATCATCTCTCTATTTATTTCCAACCATCAGAATCTCCTCCCTACAGTGAGAGAACCTGCAATTTACATCGGAGAGGAAACAAAGAATTTTTTAAGAGCAGCGCCATAGGAAGATCGGCAGTCATTCAAATTCTCAAGAGCTGCCAAAAAGGGGAGTTTAAGTTTTGTGATCATAAAAGCTCTTCCAAGATCTCTGCAGAAACCAGGCAGAGCTCTGCCCTGGGCAACCAGAAGCTAAGGGGCAGCTCCAGGGGCGTTACCCCGGCGACTCCCAGGGCTGCGCGTTAGGCCCCAGTTCGGGACCGCTGGCTCAGCCGGGCGGTGCCGCCTCCTGCCCCCTCTCCCCGTCCCAGGCAGCCGCCCCAAACCGGACCGAGCCCCCACCGCGGGATACCCACACTTCTTGGAGGTCTCCACGTCCTCCCCGCGCCGCTGGGCCGCCAAGATCGCCTGGAAAGACAGCGAAGGTGCGCGGTGAGCGCGGCGCTACTCGGAGCGGCGGCCTCGACCACGCCAAGCCCAGGCCCGGTGCCTGCCCGGCCCCGCGCCCGGCCCCGCACCCGGCCCCCACCGCGCCCCTCGCTGACCTGCTTGGACTTGGCCTGGGCCGCGCTTGGGCCCTTCTTGCGCAGCACCGTGACCGTGTCCCAGTCGCTCTCCGCCATCGCTCCAACCCCGCCCGGGCCGCGCCCGCCGCCGGGCACCGCCCAGTGCCCGCCTCCGGGGGCGTGGCCGATCCGCACGCGCTGATAGGGCGAGGTGCCCGCCCTTCAGGAAAGACAGCCGCTCATAGGCGGGGACAGGTGCGAGCGCAGCGGGCGGGGCCGAGGTTCCTGCATGGACTGCTGACTCAACAGAACCCAGGCGTGACGCAGCTCCGTCTGATAGGTGCAGAGCCTTGCCGATCAGCTTCCTCGCTATGCGATTGGCTGGTGTGTACGTCAGCCTGAGGGCGGACGGCACGTGCCTGTGCACACTAAGACTGGCTGCCTGCTCTGCCAGTCACCCGGCACCCGGCAGGGATTGGTTTGTTCTGCGGCGCTGTTAGACCCGTTGACCAATAGCCGTGCCCGGCTGAGCCGAGCTGCGCATGCGCGATGCCGTGGTTCGCGGTGTCCGTTCCGCCCGGTCCGTTGGTACTGCACGCAGGGGAGGGGTGCGCGTGGGGCCTTCGTGTCCGGGAGGAGCCCGGCAGAGCATCCAGAGGGCGGACACGGCCATGAGGAGGGTCCGGAGGGGCCAAGGGAGGATTGGCTGGGGGCATTGGGTTGGTTCAGCCTAGAGAAGGCGATACTGAGGTCAGACCTCACCGGGGGCTGCAGCTCCTCCCTCGGGGCGGCTCCGGGCTCTGCTGGCTGTGACAGGGACAGGACCCAGGGAACGGCTGGAGCTGTGCTAGGGTAAGGCTGAAGATCAGGGAAAGGTTCTTCCCCCAGAGGGTGCTGGGCACTGCCCAGGCTCCCCAGGGAATGGGCACGGCCCCGAGGCTGCCAGAGCTCCAGGAGCGTTTGGACAGCGCTGCCAGGGATGCCCAGGGTGGGATTGTTGAGGTGTCTGTGCAGGGCCGGGAGCTGGAGTCTATGATCCTGTGGGTCCCTTCCAGCTCAGGATATTCTGTGATTCAATGAAAATCCCTAAACTACATCAGAATCACCCAGAAAGTTGCGCAGTAAAGGCATGAAAAGCTGCTCCTGCTCTCGTCATTTCTGAAGCGAGAGGGCAAGGAGTTAACGCTCCCGGGGCGGGTTTTTGTGGGGTCTCCCCATGACAAAGCGCAGGAGGAGCGGCCGGATCCCGGTCACGATGATGATCAGGGCATTGCTCGGAAATCAGGTGCCGGGAGGGCGCGGAGGTTTGTTATCTGTCATTTGTCCTCATCACCGCAACACGCCTGGCCCCGGCTCCCAGGGAACAGGAGAACGCAGTTCTGGGGGGTGGGACATTAGCGGGGTGCAAGACCCGCTCCTTGGGCCGTGCGGTGGACCCGGGTGTCGCAACAGCAGGAGTGGGAGCAGCCCCAGGTGGTCCCGTCCCGTCCCACGGCTATCGTGAGCAATTCCAGGGCGTTCTGTCCCATCCCGTCTTCTGTGGGAGAAGCCTCATGGTCCCGTCCCGCGGCTGGCGTTTCAAGCAAGCCTTTGGGGCGGGTTTCCTGTCCCTTTGGGAACAGCACGTCCTACCCCGGCACTGCTGCCAGGTCACGGTCATTTCAAGAAGTGCAGACAGGATTTTTCTTCGCTGGATGACATCACCAAGTTTTCCATGCCAGTGGTCCCAGACCAGTGCGGCTGTGCTGGGAAAAGGGCTGTTGCAGTGCAGTGGGTGAAGCGGTGCCCATCCCAGGGGAGCTGTGCCCCTGCCATTCCCGGTGCCGACACACGCAGGGATGCACTGTCCCCGGCTCCCTGACAGGGAGCATCCCGCCCTGACGGTCCCTGAGCAGCACCTGGCCCCTCTCCAAGGGCTCGGTGTCCCCGACACGCCGCGGCCCTGCCGCGCCCTTCACTTCGACCCGCTCCGCTCCGGCCCCGTCCTCTCAGCCAGGCTCCCGGGAGAGTCACCTTGGCCGCTGTGTCACTGCTCTGTCATTGCGCCCGGCTCTGACGGCGAGGATTTCCCCGGCACCGGGTGAATTCCCCGCAGTGAGAACGTGCCCATCCCCGCCCCGCCGGCGCAGCAGGCGGTAAAGCCCCGGAGCCCAGAGCCGGGCTAGGGTGGCAGGCAGGCTGGAGACCCCGGGTGACAAATCATGCTGCTGTGACCTTTTCCCGAACAAGTTCCCCTGCGAAAAGCACCTCGCCGTGACCTCAATGCGGGCTGCGTCGCGCGCTTCCCCCACACGGCATTTTTCCTGCCATCGCCGTCCTGCCGTCTCCGTCCTGCCACCGCCCATCCTTCCTGACTGCTGGCCTCCACCTGTCCCCCGAGCCGGCGCTACGGGACGCGAGGTGGCCATGGCACTCTGTGCGCAGGTAGGCGAGGGTCCACTCGTACCCAAAATGGCCGAAAGTGACTTAAAAACAGTTCCTCAGGGTGCCAGGGCTCGCTCCGGGCCGTTTCCAAGGGACCAGGGGCTGCTCACCTGGGGAGTGCAGCGGGAGATGGCTGTCCCCGGTGGGACCCCGGGCGGGTCAGGTGGCCCCAGGCTGAGCATCACAGTTCCTCTGGGTCCCCCTCCAGCAGGTGCAGGGGATGCATGAGGGGGTCCCAGGGGGTAGATGGGGAGTCCCTGGGATGGACGAGGGGACCCAGGAGGTCCTAGGAGGTGGATGAGGTGGGCTCATGGGATGGACGAGGGAACCCAGGGGGTAGATGAGGAGTCCAGGGGGAGTGTGAGGGCGTCCCAGGGGTCTGGGTTCATTCCCAGAAGAGTTGCCTGAGGCAGGGGTACGGCAGGAGACAGTGAGGGGTCAGCGAGGAGTGGTGCTCGGGAAGAAGTGACAGAGGACAGAGTAAGGGAGTGACTGAGGAGCTGAGGGGAGGTGACACTGGGGGGGGTGACAGT